>CM069235.1:10479672-10945381 GCA_035582765.1 Acer negundo
AAAATATGTATACATTGCGAGATTTTACCGTACAAAATATACATTCAACTACGAAAAAGAGTTACAAGCAGATATTATTCAAATATCCTTACAGAAATCAAACTTACAACACCAAACCAGCAATATTTATTCTTCACCAATCACTACTAGTACCTTCTCATACCCTTCCACCTCCCTGAATCGCCTAGGTACGAAACAACGACCGCCAAATCGCTGCTGGAAGTAAAGGATTACCGTTCAATGGAGTAAAAGTCTGCTTCATGATCGGCAGAGTTGTGAGCCCTGTAAAGATCATATGATTGTGGCACCACTCGGCTCGAAGTGTATCCAATGTAAAATAGAGGAGAAAGTGCTTTTTCTGTGGAATTTCGGAGAATATTGAGTAGAATTTGAGGGAATAGGAAACCATCCAGGATCAAGCCTCCCCAAAGTGAATGTTGCTGCATATTGAAAAGCCTAGAGGACTGCATTGTGATGCCAACGTCTTTGTTCTTTCGTCCCAAATTCACAAACTCAGATATCAAGAACCCAGTTAGATATAATGGTAAAGAGACATACCATGCTTTCTTCTCCGCAATCAATGAGGCCTTTTGGCTTTTGTGAAAGGCCAATCTTGAAGACCATGAAAGCTTGAGAAGGCGAAATTGACACACGAAAGCGACCAATGCTACATACACTTCCGGCCATCCCCCACTTCCAAGCAAGACAGTTTGGCGATTTTGGCTTTGAAAGATCCAGGCTTCGAAGTTTAGTAATAGAAGCATCATGTGACCGAGAGTCAGGACTACAAGCATGAGAAGTGAAATGAAAGGAAGAACACCAGGGTGTGTTTTCACATACAAGAGCTGAAACATTAGAAAGATACAAGCAAGTGTGTTGGAGATCATAACCATGAAGATCTCCGTATCAATCCTCCATGTGTAGAAAGATGTCGAAGAGACATAAACGGATTCAAAGTGGAGAGGATCAGACTTGTCCCGTAAACTTGAAATGCTTCCTGTGATATAAACTTCTTCTTTCTTTGCATTCAATGAAGGAAACTGGAGATTGACATGAATCTCGCAGTCCATTATATCATTTTTCAAAGTCTGATTGTTTAAGCCAAGATATCTGCAACCAACCATTCAAAGGCTTCCTGTCTCAGCATCATAAATCCCTTCAGCAGATATTTCAACTCGCGCACTCCCACTTGAAGAAATATCAAACAAAGCTATCCTGGGCGCATGGCGCATCATATCGTAGAATCAGGCTGATTTTGTGGCTGATATTTGCATAAAGGCCAGAACTTGCAAGGCTGGACTTTGAAACTGGCATAGATGATTTTGATGAACCCTGATAAATTTGATCACCCACAGAGATGGGGTGCCAATAACCCGATGCAAATTCCTCTTTGGAGTTTCCAACACTTGTGTAAAAACTCATTTCAATGGAATGCCCATCGGGAAATTTTCCCTACTTTTTTCAACGGGTTTTTTCATTGAAGATGACATTCTCACCTTGTTGGTTTCTGTGTACTCATATTTAAGACCTTAAACTCCTAACAATTTATTTACGGTACTCATATGAAGATTTGATAAAAGAACTTGCAAGGTCCAGCTCTATTTCTTTGTTTTCACTGTCAAAATTTAGAAGCAAAGTATAAGAAGAACATGAACGGAATTTCAATAAATTCAAAATCCAAATGGTTCAATTAAGAAATCAAACCAATGGAAATATTCCAGTAATCCATGTATATATTCAGTCTGGCAATAGAGAAGTTGGAATTTCGGAAAACATTCAAGTTTTATGTTCTCACTCATTTCAATTTTCATTTCACAGAAAAACGACATTTACTTTGATTTTGGTTGAGTCTTGAAGAAAAGGAATCCTATTATACTATACATCATTAGTCTATTATACACAAAATACAAAGAAGGTACGGACAATGTATATTCAGTTTTTATTTAAAAAAATAAAAAGGAACATCAACCATCTTGCTTTCCATTTTATTTCAGAAATTAATAATCTGAGATAACCGTAAGAGGAAGAATTACAATATGTGATCCAGTTAAACTCAGAGGACAGAAACCAACAAAGTTAAAAGAGAGAGCAATAAGTGATCATACCTGAACGAGACAATGTTATCATTGAAATAAATGATAACTCGGATTGATCACCTCTTCTAGCTTTGAACTCTGTGAAATCTCATTGGTTGGTTATCACTTATCAGCATAAAGAATAAAAGATGTGAGGATTTAGAGCTTGTGAGAGGTACAAGGCAATAAGGAAACTAAAAGCATTTATTCGAAAAGCTCTTTTTCTTTGCTTTCATTATGAAAATACAAAAGCAAAATGAGAAAAGAAAGGATTTTTAATTACTCAAAACTCAAAAGCAAAGTAGGATTTTAACTTTGAAATAAACTTAATAGTAAGAACACAAGAACACAAGAAGAAATCAAGAGATAGATGACATATAAATATTATATTTTATTCACTTCTCAATGGGATTTACAACTTGGTGAGACCTCTATTTTATAGGCTCACAATATAGTAGTTACAAATGAAAAGACAAGCAATAAACTTGAGAATCAATGGAGCCATAAACTTGAGAGTAAATGGTACCATAAACTAGAGAATAAATTGAGGAAGGTGAAGGATCACAAGTTACATTGTGGGATTGGACATTCACTTATATTGTATTTTCATAACACTCCCCCTTGAATGTCCATTTTATATAGAATATGCCTCGTTAAAACCTTTACTAGAAAAAACCCTGTGGGAAAAAATACTAGTGAAGGAAAAAGAGTACATTATTCATATGTATCTTAAAAATAATATTGGAGGTGATAACAACTGCCTCATTAAAACCTTACCGAGAAAAACCCTGTGGGATAAAAACTCAGTGAAGGAAAAAGAGTACAGTATATAGATTTTCCTTCAAAACAATTACTCCCCCTCATCAATATGCTCATTTTGATGTTGTCGTCTCAATTGTTTGAGAAATACTTTTCAATTGCCGCATCCCAATATTATGAACTAACTTCGTAAATGTTGCGGTTGGCAACGCTTTTGTGAATAAATCTGCAAGATTTTCACTTGAGCGTATTTTTTGAACATCTATTTCACCATTCTTTTGGAGCTCATGTGTATAAAAGAATTTTGGTGAAATGTGCTTAGTTCGATCACCTTTAATATAGCCTCCTTTAATCTGTGTAATGCAAGCAGCATTATCTTCATATAATATTGTAGGACTATTTTTTATTGAAGATAGTCCACATGTTTCCCGAATATGCTATATCATAGAACTTAACCAAATAGACTCTCTACTAGCTTCATGAATTGCCAATATCTCCGAATGGTTTGAGGAAGTGGCAACCATTGTTTGTTTAACAGATCTCCATGAGATAGCAGTATTTCCACAGGTAAATAAATATCCTGTTTGTGATCGGGCTTTATGTGGATCAGAAAGGTATCCAGCATCCGCATATCCGGATAATTCTGATTTTGATCCCCTTGAGTAAAATAATCCCATATCAATTGTTCCACAAAGATAACGCAATACATGCTTAACGCCATTCTAATGTCTTCTAGTTGGTGCAGAACTATACCTTGCTAGTAAATTGACTGCAAATGCAATGTCAGGCCTTGTACAATTTGCAAGGTACATAAGTGCTCCAATTGCATTTAAATATGGTACTTCAGGACCAAGAAGCTCTTCACCAACTTCTTTTGGACGAAATGGATCTTTGTCTATATCAAGTGATCGAACAACCATTGGAGTGCTTAATGGATAAGCTTTATCCATATAAAAACGCTTTAAGACTTTTTCCGTATATGTTGATTGATGAATAAATATTCCGCTTGGTAAATGCTCGATCTGCAGGCCGAGGCAAAATTTTGTTTTACCAAGATTTTTTATTTCAAATTCATCTTTTAAGTAAGAAGCAGTTTTAGTGAGTTCTTCAAGATTGCCAATGAGATTTAAATCATCAACATATACCGCAATGATAGCGAATCCAATTTCTGATTTTTTAATGAAAACACATGGGCAAATTGGATTATTTGCATATCCTTCTTTCAATAAATATTCACTTAAGCGATTGTACCACATGCGCCCAAATTGTTTTAACCCGTATAAGGATCTTTGTAGCTTAATTGAATACAAGCTTCTATGTTTTAAATTTTCGTTCATTTTATATCCTTCGGGGATTTTCATATATATATATATATATATATATATATCAGTATCAATAGATCAATACAAGTATGCAGTTACTATGTCCATAAGACGCATATCAAGCCCTTCTGAGGCTGCTAAACTAATCAAAAATCGAAATGTGATTGCATCCATCACTGGGGAATAAGTCTCCTCATAGTCAATACCTGGTCTTTGCGAGAAACCTTGTGCTACGAGTCCTGTTTTGTATCTCACAATTTCATTTTTCTCATTTCGCTTTCTAACAAAAACCCATTTATACCCAACAGGTTTGACGTATTCAGGCGTCAGGACAACAGGTCCAAAAACTTCACGTTTTTCGAGTGAATTTAGTTCTGCTTTGATTCCTTCTTTCCATTTTGGCCAATCTTTTCTATGTCGACATCCTTCCACTGTTGTTGGTTCAACATCTTCATCATTATTCATAATATCAATAGCGACAGCAAATGCAAATTTATCATCAATGTTAATATTTCTTCGATCCAGGAATTTCTTAGAACCAACATAATCTATTGAGATTCGTTCATGAGCCTCATCTAGGGAGATTAAAATTTCTTTATTTTGTAAATCTACATGATCATTTTGTTCCTCTTTAGGGGAATTTTGTATTTCCTTAGTTGTTGGTACATATACTTCTTCGGGAGTAATTTGATCATTTTCGGATCGATTAATTTTTTCTGTCTTATTTTCGATGATGGCTTCTTCAGGAGAGCCACTTTTATTTTGAAGCTTCATTTGTATTCTCCTTTTCCTTGGAGTTAAGTCTTTTGCACTAATTGGTCTACCATGCTTCAAGCGTGGTTTAATTTCATTTACCTTATCTGATTGTCCTTCAGGGACATCAACCCTTGCTGGGACATTTTCAGCAGGTATATGTGATTTTACTATTCTCTTTGAATCGGTAAATGCATCTGGAATTTGATTTGCAATATTTTGCAACTGAATAATCCTTTGAACTTCAAGTTCACATCGATTTGTTCGAGGATCAAACTGAGATAAAGATGATGCATTCCATATAAGTTCACGTCGTTTATTTGTCTTTTCTCCCCCTAAGGACGGAAAAACTCGTTCATCAAATTGGCAATCTGCAAATCTTGCGGTGAAAATATCTCCTGTTAAAGGCTCAAGATATCTAATTATTGAAGGAGCATCATAGCCAACATAAATTCCAAGTTTTCGTTGAGGACCCATTTTTGTCCTTTGTGGGGGTGAAATTGGAACATAAACAGCACAACCAAAAATTCTCAAATGAGAAATATTTGGTTGTTGGCCAAGTACAAGTTGCAAAGGTGAAAAATTATGATAACTAGTAGGTCGAATACGAATTAATGATGCAGCATGTAATATTACATGTCCCCATGAAGAAACGGGTAATTTTGATTTTAAAAGCAAAGGTCGGCAATTAATTGAAGACGTTTTATCAAGGATTCTGCCAAACCATTTTGAGTATGGACATGTGCAACAGGATGCTCTATATCAATACCGATTGACATGCAATAATCATCAAAAGCCTTAGATGTAAATTCACCTGCATTATTTAGTCTAATTTTTTTAATTTGATAATCAGGAAATTGTGCTCGTAATTTAATAATTTGAGCAAGAAGTCTTGCAAATGCAACAGTACGAGTAGAGAGCAAACAAACATGTGACCACCTAGTTGACGCATCTATTAAAACCATGAAATATCGAAAAGGTCCACAAGATGGGCGAATGGGTCCACAAATATCACCCTGAATTCTTTCCAAAAAACTTGGAGATTCAAAATTGACCTTTGTTATGGATGGTCTTGTAATTAATTTGCCTTGAAAACAAGCTGCACATGGGTTATCAGAAGGCAAAAGAATCTTCAGGTTCTTTATAGAATGTCCATGTGAGTTTTCAACAATTCTCCGCATCATAATTGATCCTGGGTGACCAAGTCTATCATGCCAAAGCATAAAAGTCTTTGGATCATTGAACTTCTGGCTTAATACAAGATTTGTTTCTATAGTTCGTATGGTAGTTTGATATAACCCAGAAGAAAGTCCAAAAAATCTTTCTAGTATCTGCTTCTGGCATGATACAATAGAAGTAATGCAAAGGTATTCTATATTATCTTCGTTAGTAGTCTCAATGTGGTACTGATTAAGACGGATATCTTTAAAGCTTAGCAATTTCTTCGGGAATTGCTAGAATATAAAGCATCATTAATTTGTAATTTTGTCCCATTTGGTAACAAAATATTTGCTCTTCCGGAGCCGTCTATCAGGTTTGTAGTACCTGATATTGTGTTAACATTAGCTTTAGCTAATTTTAAGTGAGTGAAATAATTTTTGTTTCGAAGGATTGTATGCGTTGTGGCACTGTCTACAAGACATTCATCTCCATCATTCATCTTTTGATTGTTCAAATCATTAGTATGATCCGAAGCCATCTTCACATATATAAACTTAAGTTAATATAAATATATATAAAAAATAAAAAATAAAATTTTTTTTTGAGGAGATTACAATTTAATTAAGAAATAATTGAAAATAAAACTCGAACTTCATTTAAAAGCAAACTAAATAATAAGACAAATTTATCCCTCAAAAGCACACACCGTAGGAAATTTTATTAGAATCACACTCAAAATATGCTAGAACACTCAAAAACAAACTTAAACATAATGATAAATAAGTACTAGCAACACACCAAAAGCATAATGAAAAACATACTGAAAAATAATATCAAACATACTAATTGGCATTAACATGTCCATCACCAATCAAGTGGCCGATATTTCCATTTGGGTCCTCAAAGAAATCTGAAACGTCCAGATGAGTTATGTCAACAGGCTCATCATGATCAATGAAATTTGTTTCCACCTCTTTTCCTTTTGCCTTCAATGATGCTTGATAAAGTTCCACAAGATGTTTAGGCGTACGACAGGTACACGACCAATGCCCTTTTACTCCACATCTGAAACAAGCATTGTCATGATTTTTAGAGGGTTTGTTTTGAAAAACTTTCCCTTTTTCCTGTTTTTCATCATTGTTATTCCACTTCTGGTGGTTTGATTTAAACTTCTTATTATGACCCCCTCGGCCTTGTGAATGACCACGACCACGACCACGGCCACGGCCACCATAACCACCACGGTTATTTGATGAATTAGCATTCGCTTCTGGGAATACTACAGTTTTAGTTGGGGGAGATTGATGATTTTTCATCAAAAGCTCATTATTTTGCTCAGCCACAAGAAGACATGAAATTAACTCAGAATATTTGGTAAATCTACGCGCTCGATATTGCTGTTGCATGAGCAAATTCGAGGCATGAAAAGTAGAAAATGTTTTTTCTAACATGTCTTGTTCAATTATTGTCTCTCCACATAATTTCAATTGAGAGACAATCTTAAATAATAAAGAATTATACTCACGGACCGATTTGAAATCTTGTAATCGTAAATGCATCCAGGCATAACGAGCATTTGGAAGTATCACCATTTTCTGGTAATTAAATTTCTCTTTTAAATTTGTCTAAAGCTCAAATGGATTTTTGACAATAAGATACTCAGATTTCAATCCTTCATGGAGATGGTGCCGAAGGAAAATCATTGCTCTAGCACGGTCTTGTGAAGATGCTTCATTTTTTTCTTTAATCGTTTCTCCCGGATTCTTAGCATCAAGATGAATTTCAGCATCAAGAATCCATGACAGATAGTTGTCACCAGAAATATCAAAAGCAGCAAATTCAAGTTTTGTGATGTTCGACATATTCAGTTGGCTAAATCAAAAAATGATTATTAGAAATTTCTAAACACAAATATGTCAAATAATATAACAAAATATGTAAGGGTAAAAATATACATGTTAAATCCATGATATTTTGTACTATGAAAAATAATGAATATTATTGCAGTGAGTTAATAAAAAATTGCAACATTTTCATACCTTGTGAAAATGGAATGAATAAAGAAGAATATTTACCTGATCAGAGCTACGTCGTGCTGATAACGTGAAATAAACTTAATAGTAAGAACACAAGAACACAAGAACACAAGAAGGAATCAAGAGATAGATGACATATAAATATGATATTTTATTCACTTCTCAATAGGATTTACAACTTGGTGAGACCTCTATTTTATAGGCTCACAATATAGTAGTTACAAATGAAAAGACACAAGCAATAAACTTGAGAATCAATGGAGCCATAAACTTGAGAGTAAATGGTACCATAAACTAGAGAATAAATTGAGGGAGGCGAAAGATCACAAGTTACATTGTGGGATTGGACATTCACTTATATTGTATTTTCATAACAAACTTTAATTATTCCAAAGGAAAATCTCAAAGTTAGAGAATAACTCGTATAATCAAGATGATTAAGCAAGTAATGCCCCTGCTTCTAGAGCAACCCCATCAACTGCTTTCGTACAATTTGACGATTTATCTTTTTTCATATTGACAATTTGAAACTAAAGTTGAACAAACTTCGCCTTCATTATTCGTATTGATGTATGTATTTGAGAGTGCATATAAAGTGCTTGATAAAATGTGTCAAAGAAAATTTATTTCGATTATTATGTTTTTGTAGTTCCAATGGTGTGTTCTGAATTCAAATATTAGGTTACGGGAAAAAAAATATTCAAAGCAGAAAATGAAAAAAGAAGTTAAAATCCTGGATTTTGAAGTTGGGTCACTAACACGAGTAATCCAAAAGCAGTTAGGGTTTTTTCTCAAACAAAACAAACTAAATCCAGAGAAATATTGCAAAGTTGCTCACCGCTTTTGTGATTGAGCTGGGTTGAGTTCAGAGGAAGCACCACAAGGACGCAACGAAGCTCTGAATTTTACCCATTAAAACCTCTGTTTTTTTGGCCTCATGAATCATGCCCTCATCCTTTAAACTTTAAAGACTCTAATTTATGTAATTAATTAAAATATAATGAATTTCAAAAGTCTAACGCATGTAATTTATTAAAATATAATGAATTTTATGTCTAAATGTACTACTTAATATTATATTATAAGATTATAGGGGAGTGGGAACAAAGTGACTGTATTTCTCCAAACTTATGAAATAAATGATTATTTCATATGCTACAACAATCTCGAACACAATCTAAATCTACTACAATGAGTTGTAACTAACATCGTTTGCTAACTAGATTTTATATAATTCACAAACATTGGTAACACTTCAAACAATTCTGAAGGCGATGATTGGAAGGACCAACAAAAATTTAATATTTGAACCATATTATTATGAGTGCAATTTAAGAGTCTCGATTTTAATCCACATACATGTTGAAAGAGAATCTCAGTTTCTAATTGGTCTAAGAATTCTATCCCCATATTGTTATTTGGATTCTTAAGATGCGATAGCTTCATGATGAAGATTTTAAGTCTCTATAATTTCTCCTCGCAATTGCACGAATCATTCAATTAGTACAGTACTAAGTAAGGGATCGTCCTTGGAGAGATGTGGTATCCAAATCTAGTTCTCATCTCAATTTATCAAAATCTAACTACGTGCATTAAAAGTAAAATCTTGGTTGTTGATGGCAAGTTCAAAATACAATTACAATTAAATGCAAATTAACTAAACTAACTAATTTAACTAATTACAACTCAAGTATGGTCTTACAAGAGTAGTAAGATGGTGAGATGGTGATGGAGATGCTACGAAAGAAATGTAACATGCAAAATTATCTAATTCACTAGTTGATTTCAATTAAACACATCTAGCTTCTGTCTTAACCAATTAATGAGTACTAACCACCTAATGTATTACCATGACAAGCTTAACAAATTAATCAATTTAAACACAAAATTATCAATCTCTAAACACCCAAGATCATGGAATGGCAAGAGAGACTACTATAAAGCTCAGGAGTCCAAGAATAACTTAATAAAGCATGTTCATGCACAAATCAAATAATTCTTCCTTAACCTAGCTTAGAATCAAGACTCATACATAAATGGTCATCCATGCATGAAATTTGAATTCTCAAATAGTCTAAATTCTAATTGCATGTCAACAATAAGTCAATGAATCAACATGCATGCATAAATTGAAGCTCAATTAAGTAATAGAATCAAGTAATTATATAGATGATTAACAAGTACACACATAAAATTCCCAACATCAAGGGTTTAGTTACAAATAATTAAAGAAACTAAAGAAAGCATGAGACAGGAAAGAAAAAACCCATTATGGACATGGTGAGCTTCATCTTTTAGACTTGATAAAGTGCTCCTCTTCTTCTTCCTCAAGCTCCTAGCTTACATGCAACAATGGTGGTGATGATTGGATGTGTGGAAATGGTGAGGGAAAATTGTTAGGAGCCTAGGGTTACAGATTGCACAGCGGAAGGATTTTAAAATTTTTATACAATCATAAACTAACCCATTTGTACAGTAATAATCAGATACATTAGAAGGAGTTGAAATTAATTCATACCAACGTTTGTAGACTCCTTCTTTCTTTTCGATCTGCTTCCCGATTTGAACTACAAGATCTTCCTCGCTATGAACTGAGATTGGTAACAATGTGTGGCCGCGTCACGGTACTTAGGAACAATGAGGATGAATGGAGGTAGAAGAAGACACACAAAAACAACCCTTACTTTTGTGTTAGTAGGGTTCGGCCACCATTAAAAGAAAAAAAAAAAAAAACATAATATTTTCTTTTTATTTTTCTTTCATTTTGTTGGCCGCACCCCCACTTCTCTGTCTCTTTCTTCTTTATGATTTGCGTGTATTGGTTCTCATGAATCAATCCACTGATAAGTTTTGTTTAAAATATATATATATATATATATATATATATATATCTTTAAAAAAAAAAAAACAATTGATGATATCTATTTAATTTAAAAACAAAATCTTTATTTTATTTTACTAACATATATCATATAATTTGAATTTAAACTATTTAAATTTAAAATTAATATTTAATTAATTAAAAAATAAGATAATCATATTATTCCATTTTTCAAATATAAATATCAACTAACACCCTCCATCAATAATTAATTACATAATTAAATAATCTTATTATTTAATTATTATAATCATTAAATTCATTAATTAAATAATCTCATTATTCAATTAATTCCCGAATAGATATGTGTCATTTTAGTAACACAATTAATTGGACAATCCAATTAATTAACCGTGACCCCTGTTACTTAAATCGATCAGGCTAGCAAGGGGACCTAATGGACCCATAGTATTTTGAGCTCCAATAATCCTTAGAAATAATTAATTAAACTCTTTAATTAATATTTCATGATTATTAAATTCGGTGTTATTCCACTAAAAACCCGAAGCTGCACTCTTTCAACTGTAGACGTTTTTACACAAACCAATAACTTTCGGTGTCCATCAATATAGCTATTACATATGGTATAATCCTCCACAAGTAGTTCATAATTAGAGTTGGGTCATAATGTCCGTTATACCCCTCTAATTATATCTTTCCATTAAGTACCATTGATTCTCTAATGAATAATAAATCCTACATTCTTTACGGAATTAGGAGCGCGCTCATATTGTTCAAGCCCCAAATCAATCCTTAAGGGAACTATCATCTACTTCTCGCAAGAAGGAGTGGATTCCACTATTGTGTACAAAGCTTCCCAGCCACAAGCCAAACTGTGATCCCAACATACGGAGCATATTGATCGGGAATGTAACTCCGACCTTACCCATGGTATATCAAAGACCACGATCTAACCTGAAGGAGTCAATAAGATACTAAGGATTAAGATCACTCACATATAGCCATCATTAGTTGATATATATGAATCTCATCATTAAACGGATCTTAGTGAGAGATTCATATAGATCATGGCCCAGTCCTATATGATCACATCATACAAGGTGCATTCATTCTCATATCTTCATATGAATGATCCAGGATAGGATCACCGTACACTACGAAATAGACCGCAACTGTAGATTAACCGCAAATAAAGTACCCAACTTTATTTGTTATCTACGGACTCTTTAGATTGCTCGTTTCAAATTGAATCCATCTATATATGACACTCATATACTCGGTTCGAAATTACATCTGGCAATCTTGGATGTTAAGTACACATGTTATATATAAATATATGAGATTATTTGAATGAATAAACTACTTCTTTTATTTATGTTCAATTCACATTTACAAATTACAAGTTTTAGGGCAAAAACCCCAACAAAAATGTGGGTTTTCGGGTTGGTAGAGGAATGGTGGAGTTGCAATGGAAAATGGTGTGGTTTGGTGAAGAATTGGTTGGATTCGGGTAGAGAGAGAGAGAGAGTTGAAAATGGTGTTGTTGGAGAGTTTGAGAGCTAAAAGTGCTCTTGGATCTCTGATTCGGACAATCGGACATGAAAAATGGCTTGAAAGTACACAAATACCCCTCTAAAATTGGTGCGCTTAGAAACGAGCCGAAGTGCATTAAGCAACTAATCTATCTCTTGTTGGGCACGATCTAAGGAATAGTCAAGGGTGTGTTTAGAAGCAGCCCAAAATGCTCTAAACACACCATTTCACTAATTGACGTGCCATGGCTGTACAACTTGAGCGGGGAATTACAGGAAGTTCTTCTCGTGTCTTCCTTAATAACAAAAACTTCAATAAAGTCCCGAATTTTTACTTTTACCCCTCATATCTCCAAATTTACGCCAAACCTTTCTGAAACTCTATTCTTCCCTGAAACACTTACTTACATCATAAAATAGCTTACCATACTGATAGCCATCACATACTCCCCCATTATCAAAAAACTTTAGATTCGGAAAATCTTGACTAGGCTTTTCAACACCATCACCTTAAGCTTGTTCATGTCAAGATGCCCAGCCCGAGCATGCCACACCAAGGCATTATCATTACTACTCATCTTCTCAACGTGTGAATTTGAAGCAAACAAGACAAACAAGTCTTTAACTCATTTTCCCAAATGTATAACATTGGCCTCTACATTTTTGAGGTTTCGAAGAAAATTAACTCCTTTTGGCCAAAACAATAAGTAGTTTCTAGAGTCTACAACATTTGCTACAGAAAATAGATTCTTCTTCACTTTAGGAACATGATACACACGATTGATAGTTATCTCACTGTCACCACCACCATCACTAACAACAACATAACCATCTTTCTCCACATGATGAACGGGGTTATCTGTTGTAACAATAACATGATTCCCCACGTACTTTTTAAAGCTTGAGAAATTGGATTCGTCTCCGGTTAAAAGATGACCACAACCGAAATCTATAATCCAATCCTTCTCGAAATTGATAGAAGCCATGACATTTACAGTTGTATTCTCTACCAAGAAGCAGTTTTCCCAATCTTCTGAATCATGAGATGGTTCACCTTTCTGCCAGGTTTCCTTTAGTAAGCTTCACACGACAATTCATTTTGATATGGCCAAGTTTGCCACATCGATAGCATTTCACCCTCTTCTTGTAGCTTGATGACTTTGAGCCTTCCTTCTGATTGTCACTATCATCATTTTGCTTTCCTTTGAAAAACTTCTTCTTCTCGGTAAATAAGGCAGTCCCTTTACCTTCATTATTGGAGACACCAACCATCTGAGAATGGTCATTAGTGTCACACTTTTGGTTAAAAATGATCATTTTGAAACCAATTTCCTATATAATGACCATTTTTATAGTGATGATCCAAATTGATGACTACCAGGTGATTACCTTACAATAATAATAAACGAAACTATCTTAAAATTATATTTTATTTTATTTTATTTTGTGAGAACCTTGTTTAATTTTTGATCTAACACTTTCACTGAATCGTTGCTGCACTTTTCAAAAAAGAAAACAAAAATTGACATAACATCTTCTGTTTCTCTTCTCCTAATTGTTGGCACCTTATCCCAAGCGACAACGATTCGCTTGGCCGTTGTAAGGTTTTTAGACTGACTTTATATTGCTCGAAGTTGCAGTCATTTGGCAAATCAAACATTCGGCCTCAATTGGAGCGTGATGTCACGACCCGCAAAGTCCAATTACGGATTCCAGCCAAGGAGCCTAATAAGTCCACAAATAAGGCCAAGCAGCTGGAACATTCTAGAGATCTCCGGAAAAGTCTAGCAACGAAAGCTTCTGGAAGTCTCTAGTCACTAATGCTTTCTAGGTCTTTCTTGCACATGCATGTAGGAAGGATCTAGACACATGTACATATGTGTAGAACAATCTAGAATCTTGTAAAGGCATGTAAATACATGTAAGAGCATTCTAGTTAGGTGTAGAATATTCTGGAGACTTAATCTCCAATATTAGACTAGATTAGTCTAGAACATTCCTTAAGGAGGTGGCTCACCTATAAATAGGTAACTCCTCCCATTTGTAAGGAAACTCCAAGCCTATCCAAGTCATTTGTAATCAAAGCCTTGTAAAGCTTTCCTTATAGCAATACAAGCTTTATTTTCCCAACCAAGCTCTTCCAACACCTTTCTCTAGTCTCTCTTGCATTTGAGAGTGACAAGCACACATTTTAGGCTTACTTAGCAACCTTGCCCACAAGTTGCCTAAGTGCCGCACGGGATTTTCCGCTGCGTAATTCTAAGCCCGTGACAGTTGGTATCAGAGCCTTGTCAAAGCAACCACAGCTAGTTCGCGAAGCATTGGCCTCCAACAGCGAAGTTGCTGCTAGAGCGGAAGAGCATATGCGTGGTCGTGGCGAGCGATGCACCCACACTAACACCTGGTTCGTGGCGAGCGACGCACCCACACCATGCAAAGTAAGTCCAAGGGTCAGTCCATGGATTCCTTGAAGCTTGGATGGCTGGCTTGGAGGACACCCTCTCCGGTGCACAGGTCACCTTGAGTGATGTCTCCGACCACCTCAACAGCCTAGAGTTGGACTACGGCAAGATCACCGAAGCCACCTAGTCCATGCTCCGCGAGTCCCAAAAGGGTGTCAAAGAGGACACGAGCTTCCTCATTCGTAATCTCCACATAGCTCGTGGAGAAACCCGGTTCTATCCCCTCTTCGAAGAACAACATGCCGACCGAAGGCGTTCGAAAGGAGAGGCGGAGCACTACTTGTGGGAAGACGCAACCGAGGCCAACGAAGGATGGCATGATGAACACCAACCCACAGTTGCCTCAATGAGAGCCAACCCGCACCAATCAGTGGGGAGTAGCAACCGTGGCCAACCAAGAAAGGCAAGACAAATGCCAACCCACTGTTGCCATAATGCCAGCTCCCTTACACGAAGCTGAAGGAGTCGACGCACCGCAACGCACTTCCGGCTCCTAACACAAAGCCAATCCTTCACGAGAGGCTTTCCAAACCAAAGTCCACTCGTCCGAAGGAGCCAACCCGTGGCAAACTCCGACATGTTTGGCGCCCACGAGACGAGGACGTCGCGAAAATCAGGTGGGGGAGGATGTCACGACCCGCAAAGTCCAATTACGGATTCCAGCCAAGGAGCCTAATAAGTCCACAAATAAGGCCAAGCAGCTGGAACATTCTAGAGATCTCCGGAAAAGTCTAGCAACGAAAGCTTCTGGAAGTCTCTAGTCACTAATGCTTTCTAGGTCTTTCTTGCACATGCATGTAGGAAGGATCTAGACACATGTACATATGTGTAGAACAATCTAGAATCTTGTAAAGGCATGTAAATACATGTAAGAGCATTCTAGTTAGGTGTAGAATATTCTGGAGACTTAATCTCCAATATTAGACTAGATTAGTCTAGAACATTCCTTAAGGAGGTGGCTCACCTATAAATAGGTAACTCCTCCCATTTGTAAGGAAACTCCAAGCCTATCCAAGTCATTTGTAATCAAAGCCTTGTAAAGCTTTCCTTATAGCAATACAAGCTTTATTTTCCCAACCAAGCTCTTCCAACACCTTTCTCTAGTCTCTCTTGCATTTGAGAGTGACAAACACACATTTTAGGCTTACTTAGCAACCTTGCCCACAAGTTGCCTAAGTGCCGCATCGGATTTTCCGCTGCGTAATTCTAAGCCCGTGACAGTGAGCTGTTTCTTCCAAACGATGGCTGCGATCGCATCAAGAGCATGTGATTTGTCTTCCCGCTGTATGAAACAGGTCCTCTCTTTGTGGTGATATGGCTCACTTGTGTAGTCGTTGTTACTGGAATCATTGTGGCCCAAGGCAAGCTCATCATCCCTGGACGCTCAAATTTATTGATTTGTTATTTTATTGGATTTGTGTTATGTTATATGGAGTTAATGTTAGTTCAATTGAGCATTGAGGACTTCGGTATTCACATTTTAGCAAAGTGAATCTGTAATTTTTATATTTGATGTCTATCACTGCTAGATATGTTTCTTTTTATATATATATATATATATATATATATATAATAGCTTTCAATTTACGGTCTTTGTGATATATCAGGAGATGCTCAGGGAGGAGATGAGGATAAGGGCCTAACGGGGTTACTTGATGACTCAAAACTCAAAAGGTGGGAGAAAGTGATGATATAGTTTCATTTTTCTCGCATTTGGAAATGGATTTTAAAGAGATTGTACAGTGAGTGGAAACTAATTAGATGCAATTTCATTTTGTGGCAATCACACGTATGTTTCAGGTAGTCCTTTGTTTGGCTATGATTTCTGGTACCAACCTCGACACAAAACAATGATCAGCTCATCACGGGGAGCAAGGGATACATCTCTGTGTATAGAGCTGACCTGATGGTGAATTGAAACAAACATTGGATCATTGCAATACAGGGCTCATACCCCTAGAGGTAATTATACTGTATATGCATGACATCTCAATTTTCGCGATCCTTCTAAAGACACCGGATACATTGGATGTGCCTTAAAAATGTAATTAACATGGTGAGATATGAAAATGAGACATGTCTTGGAATAGTCAACCATTGCACGATGATTATTTGAAAAACACGCTGAGGGTACTATGCTCGTGGACAGGTTGAATATCATACATGCTTATGTGTTGTTCTTCATATTCTTATTATTAAGTAATGTGATTGACTTTTGTTGGACAGAAATTGCTTCAGGGTTATTAGAATGGATCAGGAATAATTTGTTGCTGCTCGCTGCAACTGTGAGGTAGTTTCTGTTGCTGCTGGAATTATGTAGTTCTGGAGGCTTCTAGGTCAACCCCTCACAATTTGAAGCTCATGCAGGTTGGGCTTCTCGCAAAAAACCGTGAGTTTTTATTGTGTTTTTTAGCTTCCTAAATCCTTCCAATTGATACAAGTACCACTACCAATGCATTGGAAGAAATCTATGTGCTTTGTGTTCTTTGCTGTGTGTTGTTTCCCCTGTTTGCCTTGTGGCTTTTATAAAGATTTACCATTTTTTTTTTTAAATGCATCGGTAGAAATCCTTATTAACAAATGTCTCTTTGATTTGTAAATTGCAATTGCTCAACTCAAAAGTCACAAGATTCAACTAGAGATTAATTGCAACTTTGGCCACTGTCAATTAAACCCCATTAATTGCTTTCTACTTCAGATTATGTTCTGAATTCTGATCATTAGCAAAGAGTCAAAAGACTATATCACTGCTGGGATCAATAAACATGGCCTCCGTTGATAAAACTGATCTATATATATATATATATATATATTTATATATATGCCTACAATTGTTTAATAATCAATAATAAGATACTGTACATATATCAAAAGAAGCTCAAGAAAAAATAAGCTCAATTAAAAATATGCAGATCAAGTGAGTTCATCACAACCTTTATGTCATTGTTCAATTTCCAATACACAGAAAGACAACATTTACTTTAATTCTGTTTGAGTCTTGAGGACAAATTAAAAAGGCATATATAAGATAGTGTACATCAAGCATCTGTCATTATATATATATATATATATATATATATCCCTTGTTGTTTAGGAGTTTAGGAGTTTATGAACAAAACACACCAAGCAGCCCCAGAAATTTAAAAAGAACAGTACACGATGCCAAGAAGATACAAGCTTAAGCAACAATATCTGCCTTGTATGAGACATGCATTTTCAGATTAAAGAGCCTTCCATATAATGTCTTCATGATGATCAAAGGGAACACCAACCCTAGAAAAGTATACAATAAAGGTTATTAGGGTGTTGCATAATACTGGACTGTTGAGAGCATACAAGAGATAACATGACATATATAACCTGGTTAACTAGCAAGCAACTGACTAGTCTCTTATAGTGACACTCGCAATAGGACGAGGTCGGAGAGTAGCACAATAGTAAGAAAAGTTCGTTCCCTCAGGGATCGAGTGATCGATTACCGAAATTGGCTAGCCTATTTGCTATTCAAACAATCTTAAAAGAAAGGTGTTCTAATTATGCAAATTAAACTAAATTAATAAAATGATTTAAACTAATGCAAAAGATGAATAACACGAAATAAAATCTAATGTGATAATAGAGAGAAATATGCTAGGACTTGACTACACCCCACTCTATATTGACTTCCGTTTTAGACTCAAATACTCACCCAAATTATGCTCGTATAATTCATAGATTCATGCACCTAATATTAACCTACAATCTCGGTCGAGTAGAATAGATTACACCCAAAATCATACCCAAGCTTATCTTTCGACTACTCGGAATATATGAATGAGTTCGTTAAGGATATTGGTGCACTAAACGAATCCTATATGTTAGCCTAAGTAGGTCTACTTTTCTAGGCATGCATAGAGGACATTTTATCAAGCACGTGGTGTGCATCTCCGATCAGTACATAACACACCACAAAAATCATTCAAAAGGAGATCAATCAATTGAAAGCTTTAAGCACACTAAAATACTCATACAAACCACACTTGTACAAAATGAATAAACAAAGGTCAATACATATAGATATTCAAGGGTGGGGTTTCATCATATCCTAGCAATTGATATTCAGCTCATCTCACAAAGTATAGCCATACAATATATTAAATCAATTAAATACATGGCTATGTAAAGGAAAATAAAGAGAATAAAGATTAGAGAAAACTAATTGGATCTTCTCTTCTTCCTTTGCCCTTCTCTTCAACTCTCTTTTGGTTCTAAAAGATGGAGTGATGGTGGATGTGGTAAAGAGAAGTGATAGGTGTATATGTGGGTGGAAGAGATGGTGGAATGAGAGAGTTTTTGGTGGATTTGGCTTTGAAGTTCGGTTTCCTTTGTATGACTCTCTTTTTCTTTTTCTTTTAGAACAAGAGATGTATATATATAGGTTCAAAATAGGGCTAAAAACTGGTCCAAAATGACCAAGATATGGACTGCCGCGGTTGGGGTCTTTCGCGGTTCGCAGAAGTGGCATCTTGACCGCTGCAAGCTTGGAGGATTTTTGTCGCCCGTCTAAACCGCGACACATTACTGTCGCTTGGGGTGCCGCTTGTCTGCCGCTGTCCGAGAATCGAGCAAAAAGCCATGGAAGCTTGGAAAATTTGAGCTTTGGAGAAAAGTGTGTATGTGGGCTCCAAATGGGTGGCAAACGGACCGGGAGGAGGCGCCGCTGTTCTAGGCAAAAAACACCAGAAACGCCAGAAACTATGTTGGAAAACGGCCGAAACAGTTGGGTTGGAAGACGGGTCGCAAATTGGGCCGGGTCGACCCACGCGGGTCTGCAAGACCCGCTCAAGGTTGAAGACAATGACGTCTGGATGATATCATGCTTAGGTGGTGGGGGTGCACTTAGAGTTGGGATGGAGTGTACTCAGCAACTAGGCATGACTCTCTTGGGCTGACCGGATCTAGGCCGGGTCGGGTTGACCCATATGCAAAATGCACTGTATCACTAATCCATATGGCGCGTGCACGTGCGTTTCCTGGCAAATTACATTAGCTACCCCTCAACTCTTCTCTAATCACGGAATCTTCAATATATTCTTCATATTTTGCACTTTGACCCATGATTCTCTAAAATTACTCCAATGCCCCTGAACTCCATAAATACCTGAAACACTTATTTTATCATATTAAATACTCAGTTTTACCTGAAAAATAAACTCAAAATAATACGGAAATGGGGCTACACTTTGTGTAGCAATGAAGCAGTCAAATACCCTCAAACCTATCTTTTGGTCGTCCTCGAGCAAAACCAAAACAAACAAACAAACATAAAAATAAAACAAAAGAAAGTAGAAACATAAAGAAATAAAACACATATGATAAGTCTTTTAAACCCCTAGGTGATCCCTAGTAGGACGAGTGAAGTCTCGTGAGGGCTTACAGTACGACACCCACAAACGTCTTTCCTGCTGAGCCAACTATAGATAGAGATGCAATAATGGGCGAACCGAATTGAGGCACATGCACGCTAAGATCCCTAAGAAAAAGCTTGGGGAATGCAAGCCAAGGCTCTACAACAAGAGAGATTGCAATTCCATATTTCTTAGTGAACAAAGCTTTAAAAAGCATCAAACACAAGAGTCTTATGATAGTATTTCGCCTCGACTCTATTCCTTTCAGGATCTCTCTCATTTTACCACTCAGAACCTAGGCTCACTCAACAAACATATGCGGTTGGAAATTAAGCACAAGAAATTTTCAAATTTTACACGAATATGACAAATTTTGAAAATCCGCTAATGTTTAAATGCAATTGGATCACAATAACGGATTTGAACATTAAGAACAAGAGCAGAGCACCATTTGATACCTTTATCAACAAGCTAAAACTCCTCCTAAAGATCAATTAGGACTTCTTTAAAGTTCAAGGGATGCTATGGTGAATTGGTGGTGGAGAGGCTAGGTGGGTACGTGATTATGAGCTAGCTATTGATTATTCTTTAAACTTCTATTTTGGTATGCTCATCACAATTAAAGCGTCTAGGCATAATTTGTTCAATTAATCACTATGTGTTAAATTTCTAAGTTGCTTTATATTTTGGCAACTTTTATACTTTTGAAGATTAGAAGGCTTTTTGTGCTATTCTTTTTCTTTGAGCACTTTTCAAATTTTCATTTATTTTGAGCCTTATTCTTTGCACAAATTACACATCTAGCCTGAGTACACGCTATTTTTACATTTTTGAGTTCATTCATGAGCTTCATCTTGACATGATACCAAGCCATAATCGTAACAAATGGGATAGTCTAGTGTTTAGGTAAGATGTGGTGATGTGTATGATATTGGAGGATATAGTGATGGGGTTTAGTGTGTAGGTCAACATAGATAGGACATTTAAACACACACATAAGGCATGGGACGTGTTTGGGAATTTTGTAGTGACTTAACACACATACCTACGTCATCTCTATAGGTGTGAGTTAAGCAAGCAAACAAAGGCGAAACAACGGTGATGCTCTTAAAATAACGTTCTTTAATGCCCAAAGCATGGAGTGAGGTCCTTTTAATATTTATGCTTATATAACTACAAGAAGAGTGTTTAAGATGAAACAATAAAACAAATCACACTCATAAAGACGCTATTTAGGCTCTGGTCTCACGCGGGTAGTCTCCACAAATGATCTAGACATCTAAAGCGCAATACCCAATTACTAAGACACTTTCGAGTCTGGTAAGGTGCGTGCAAGCAATGTGGTGTAGCTATAATTAGCACAACCTTTGCCTAGACTCAGGGATTCAACACATGGAAAAGTTTTGCCTCAAAAGGAACAACCCAACTCATCTCATTAAACAAGTTAATGCTCCAAAATTTGGCTCGAAACAGGAGAACGGACAAAACTTGACTCTACAAACACACAATCATGCAGAAATTTGAAAAAAATTCATAAAAATAAGCACAAACAAAACAATCATGCAAAAATGGTCATTGGATGGCCACACCCCCAAACCTAAACGAAACATTGTCCACAATATTTGCACAAAAGTGGATTGGACAATATAAGCTTAGAAGGGGGGGGTAGGCCAAACGCAACCCTATACAAGCACGTTGCAAACCTAAAAACTAGGCATAATACAACGCCACACATTTAATCTAAGCAATAAATAAATAAATAAATAATACTTAACAAAAACAAAATTAAACAAAACAAAAATAGCTTAAATAAAATGTACAAAGAAGATTTTTATAACACTATGCACATGTGCTAGGAATGTTCTCAACTAGGGGAGGCTTTACCAAGTTTGAAAATTCACCACTTTTTACAACTCAAACAAGTGTAGATGACTTCACCATCCTATCCTTGCCTATGTTTCTTGCTTGGTCAAGTCGGTCTTTCCTCACCCAAATTTTCCTAATTCTAGGAGGACTTCTCCTACTCCTAGATTTCTCAACCCATTCCTAACGAGCCTATAATTTTCCCTATATTTAAAATTCTCTCGTGTGCCATGCTTTACATATTCTTGGCCTATTGGTCTATTGTGATATATCTTATAGCAATGGTGGCACACAGTGGTAGGGTTAGGAATGATACCTTGTTGGAGGTGGAGGTGGAGGTGGAGGTGGAGGGTTCTTACTCTTCCTCTTGGCTTTTCTCTTCTTTGCTTTGCTAGTATTTGACTTTTTAACCTCGGCACTTGAATCTCCTTGACTTATGTTAAGCCTTTCTTCTTTTGGAAGTTGAATCGCTTTCATCAACAATGCTTCAATCTTTTGCTTATCCTTTGCAAGTTTCGCAAGATGGTCAAGTTCCGTCTTTTTCGTTAATTCTAATAGCTTTGCAAGGTCTTCGAATTCCTTTGATGCGGAATTCCTCTCAACTTCAAGTCTCTCAATTTGGAATTCCAACTATTTATTCTTGTCCGAGACTTCCCCATTCTTCTTTAGGGGTATGCCCTTATCAACTCTGAGCGTCTTTACTTCAAATACGAGTTTCTTGTTTAGCTCTTGAAGGTTATTCGCCTTTTCCATCTCCAAGGCTTCCTTGCCTTCAAATTCCTTCTTTGTGCTTTGCAACATCTTCTTAAATTCTTCCCACATTTCTTCTTTCTCTCGGGAAGTTTCCTCTATTTTCTCTTGAAGTCGAGCATTCCCTTCCTTCAGCTCCTCCAATTTAGACATCACATCCCTATCAATATTCATAACATCCTCGCACATCTTGATCAATTCTTTCTTCTTGTTTTCAAATGATGTGAACATTGGTTGGGATGATGTGGTAGGTCTTTCAAAGGCATTGGTCTCATCATAGCTCATTGAGAAGTCTTGGTACATCCTCCAATCCTGGTTGTAAAGGTTGTTGAAGTTCCCTTCAAATGTCGTCTCTATGGATTGGTCTGGCCAGCTAGGTGACATATCGTTATTGAAATTCTGTGCGATTTCCGATTGAGAATCTATAGCATCTTATAAGAGCTTTCTTATCCTATCTTTCGATGACATGCTCATTGGCGGATAGCTTAGCCACGAGTTTTAAATGGAAAAAATCCATAGAATCCTGAAACAAAAAGAAACAAAAACTATCAAAGAAATAAAAAGGAACTAAATAATAAAATAAAATAAAATAAAATAAAATAAAAAATTAGCAATAAACTAACTAGTATCGATATCAATCATCTGTTTAATCCTCGGCAGCGGCGCCAAAAATTGACTAGTCTCTTTTAGTGACACTCGCAATAGGACGAGGTCAGAGAGTAGCACAATAGTAAGTAAAGTTCGTTCCCACAAGGATTGAGTGATCGATTACCGAAATTGACTAGCCTATTTGCTATTCAAACAATCTTAAAAGAAAGGTGATATAATTACGCAAATTAAACTAAGTTAATAAAAGGATTTAAACTAATGCAAAAGAAGAATAACACGAAATAAAATCTAATGTGATAATAGAGAGAAATATGCTAGGACTTGACTACACCCCACCCTTTATTGACTTCCGTTCAAGACTTAAATACTCACCCAAATCATGCTCGTATAATTCATAGATTCATGCACCATAATATTAACCTACAATCTCAGTCGAGTATAATAGATAACACCCAAAATCATACCCAAGCTTATCTCTCGATTACTCGGAATATATGAATGAGTTCGTTAAGGATATTGGTGCACTAAACGAATCCTATACGCTAACCTAAGTAGGTCTACTTTTCTAGACATGCATAGAGGACATTTTATTGAGCACATGGTGTGCATCTCCGATCAGTACATAACACACCACAAAAATCATTCAAAAGGAGATCAATCAATTGAAAGCTTTAAGCATACTAAAGTACCCATACAAACCACACTTGCACAAAATGAATAAACAAAGGTCAATACATATAGATATTCAAGGGTGGGGTTTCATCATATCCTACCAATTAATATTTAGCTCATCTCACAAAGTATAGCCATACAATATATTAAATCAATTAAATACATGGCTATGTAAAGGAAAATAAAGAGAATAAAGATTAGAGAAAACTAATTGGATATTCTCTTCTTCCTTTGCCCCTCTCTTCAACCCTCTTTTGGTTCCAAAAGATGGAGTGATGGTGGATGTGGTAAAGAGAGGTGATAGGTGTATGTGTGGGTGGAAGAGATGGTGAAGTGAGAGGGGTTTTGGTGGATTTGGCTTTGAAGTTCGGTTTCCTTTGTGTGGCTCTTTTTTTTTTAATTTTTTTTTAATTTTTTTTTTTTTAGAACAAGAGATGTGTATATATATATATATATATATATAGGTTCAAAATAAGGCTAAAAACTCGTCCAAAACGACCAAGATACGGACTGCCGCGGTTGGGGTCTTTCGCGGTTCACGGAAGCGGCATATGGACCGCGGCAAGCTTAGAGGATTTCTGTCGTCCGACTGCCGAGGTTTGGAAGCCGCGACACTTCAACCGTGGCACATTACTGTCGCTTAGGGTGCCGCTTGCCTTCCTCGGTCAGAGAATCGAGCAAGAAGCCAAAGAAGCTTGGAAAATTTGAGCTTTGGAGAAAAGTGTGCATGGGGGCTCCAAATGGGTGGCAAACGGACCAATAGGAGGCGTGCCACCGTTTTGGGTGAAAAATCGCCGGAAACGACGTCGAAAAACGGTTGGAACAGTCGGGTTGGAAGGCTGGTCGCGAACCAGGTCAGGTCGACCCACACGGGTCTGCAAGACCCGCTCAAGGTTGAAGACAATGACGTCTAAATGACGTCGTGCTGAGGTGGTGGGGGTGCACTTAGAGTTGGCGAGGGTGTACTCAGCAGCTGGGCATGACTCTCTTAGGCTGACCGGATCTGAGCCGGGTCGGGTCGGGTCGGGTTGAACCCACATGCAATATGCACCGCATCACTAATCCATGTGGCTTGCGCGCGTGCGTTCCCTAGCAAATTACATTAGGTACCCCTCAACTCTTCTCTAATCACAGAATCTTCAATATATTCTCCATATTTTGCACTTTGACCCCTGATTCTCCAAAATTACTCCAATGCCCCTGAACTCCATAAATACCTGAAACACTTATTTTATCATATTAAATACTCGGTTTTACCCGAGAAACAAATTCAAAATAATACGGAAATGGGGCTACACTTTGTGTAGAAATGAAGCAGTCAGCAACCATGCTCCAGCTTAACTTGCTTTCTACTCTTTTCGTCAAAAATGACCATTTTAAAATTAATTCTCTTTCTAATGATCATTTTCATATTGGTGACCCAAATTGATGGCTTAAAATTATCTTTTTATTTTATTTTACAAGTTATAATAAATGAAACATCTTAAAATTATCTTTTTATTTTATTTTATCAATTCCTTGTTTAATTTTTGACCTAACACTTTCACTGAATTGTCGCTGCACTAATCAAAATAAAATATAAAAAAATAGACCTAACATCTTCTATTCCTCTTTCTCCTAATTGACGGCACCTTCACCTGTGCGACAATGATTCGCTTCGCCAGAGTAAGTTTTCTTAGACTGACTTTCATCTTCTATTGCTCGAAGTTGCAGTCATTTTTGGCAAATCAAACATTCGGCTTCAATTGGAGAGTGAGCTGTTTCTTCCAAACAATGGCTGCGATCGCATCAAGAGCATGTGATTTGTCTTCCCGCTGTATGAAACAGGTCCTCTCTTTGTGGTGATGTGGTTCACTTGTGTAGTCGTTGTTACAGGAATCACTGTGGCCCAAGGCAAGCTCATCATCCCTGGACTCTCAAATTTATTGATTTGTTATTTTATTGGAGTTAATGTGAGGTTGTGTTCATTGAGCATTGAGGACTTCGGTATTCTGATACGCAATAATTTGAGAACAGAGAATGTTGCAGTAGAAGAAGAGAAAACAGAGGGGATTGAGTTATTCAGTAATTTGTCATATCTTATTCAATATTGTCTCTGGCTATTTATAGGCCAACTACAGCAACTGATAACCAAATTACATTCTTCAACAATAAGTAAATGGATGCTATCTTTCAGCAACAAAGTAAATGGGTGCTATCTTCCGGTAGCACTTCTACACTATCTATCTAATAAAAGAAAGGTCACGATATTTAAGGCTGAAGCATCCAGTGTGGCCTTTGACTCAATCCACCCATACATCCATGACAATAATGCGTGCGTGAATGAAGCCATGATGAAAGTCACGTAACATATTCACATTTTAGAAAAGCGAATCTGTAATTTTTATATTTGATGTCTATCACTGCTAGATATGTTTCTTTTTTATATATATAATAGCTTTCAACTTACGGTCTTTGTGATATATGAGGAGATGCTTAGGGAGGAGATGAGGATAATGGCCTAATGGGGTTACTTGATGACTCAAAAGGTGGGAGAATTTGGATTTTAAGTGATGATATAGTTTCGTTTTTATTTCATTTGGAAATGCCGAGGGAAATGGATTTTAAAGAGATTGTACTATACTATCTTCAATGTACAGTGAGTGGAAACTAATTAAATGCAATTTCATTTACGTATGTTTCAGGTAGTCCTTTGTTTGGCTATGATTTCTGGTACCAACCTCGACACAAAACAATGATCAGCTAATCATGGGGAGCATCGTTATCTTTAAGGGATACTTCTCTGTGTATAGAGCTGACCTGATGGTGAATTGAAAGAAACATTGGATCTTGGCAATACAGGGCTCATACCCCTAGAGGTAATTATACTGTATATGCATGACATCTCAATTTTCACGATCCTTCTAAAGACACCGGATACGTTGGATGTGCCTTGGAATGAGACATGTCTTGGAATAGTCACCCATTGCAAGATGATTATTTGAAAAACACGCTGATGGTACTGAAGTTGGGTACTATGCTCGTGAACAGGTTGAACAAAATATCATACTTGCTTATGTGTTGTTCTTCATATTCTTATTATTAAGTAATGTGATTGACTTTTATTGGAAAGAAATTGCTTAGGGGTTATTAGAATGGGTCAGGAATAATTTGCTGCTGCACGCTGCAACTGTGAGGTACTTTCTGTTGCTGCTGGAATTATGTAGTTCTGGAGGCTTCTAGTTGAGATATTGACTTTATTGGAATTTAACATGTAGGTCAACCCCTCACAATTTGAAGCTCATGTAGGTTGGGCTTGTCGCAAAAAACCATGAGTACGTTTTTAATGTGTTTTTTAGCTTCCTAAATCCTTTTTTTTCCTGGTAATCACGTGCTCCCTTTCTAATGCTTGTTGTGTTTTTTTTTTTGGCAGTTATGCATATATTTACACATCTAATGGGGTGTCTCTCCATGAATTGATTATCTCTCTCAAAAGGTCGTATGTATTTTACCAAGGATAATAATGACTTGTGCACTATTGTGCAGATGAATGGATGTCCAAGGGCCTTCCAAAAAGGTGAAATCTAAATTCCTTTGATTATAAAGTATATTTACTGTACATTCTGTTTGATCATCCCTTTTGGGGTTGGCACAAATCCTTTTCCTGTTAATTTTATTGCTCCAAAGCAGTGAATTCTTTTGTAAGGTGATTATTTATTTTGACTGAAAGTTTAATCCAATTTACAAAAATAGAAACCCTAACTTGAATTTTTAAAATACTTTGTCATTTTTCATGTCTTCTCATTTCACGTCTCTCTATCTCTCTTTCACTTCCTCATTTTCACAACAAGGATTTTAGAGCATTGCTCATGAATTGGGAGGGCTTGATGCAAATTTTTCTTAAAGTTATTATCAAAACTTCACTAGTCTCTGATTTATTTATTTTTTTCATATTAAAGGTCATTTTTTGTTTTCCATCTTTTTTGGTAGCAACTACAAGTGCCCTTTGTGAGCTTCGAAATGGTGACCGTGCAGAAAACTATGACCGAAGATGTGAAGATTGATTTGTTCAAAGAGTTTGAAATCAATAAAGGTGCATTTTCTCTACAAGCGCCCTTTATCCAACTACAGTCTGAAAACGTTAGACAAATGGAAGTCTATCTAAATTAAATTGCCCTGGAATATGACTTTCGGATATAGGATTGTAGATGGTATTTTGTTGTACCTTAATAATTTGGGGAAAGCATAGTTTTTGGGAGTTATTTAAGATGTCTGTAAGTGTGTTCAATGATTTTTTAGTCAAGTAGGTTAATGAGAAAGGCTAGCATTGCTTCTACCTGCTCATGTATATTCAACCTTCCAATTGATACAAGTACTACTACCAATGCCTTGGAAGAAATCCTTATTAACAGATGTCTCTTTGATTTGCATATTGCAATTGCTCAACTCAAAAGTAACAGGATTCAACTGGAGACTAATTGCAACTTTGTCCGCTATTGGGTTTGTGAAGCCTGAAACCAGCCTTGAGAATCGAATCTCGGCAGAAGGCGTAGCGCTTACCGTACCGTTATTAATTACAGTTACAATCATAGATATCGCCTGTTGTAGAAAAGTGTTGTTTGATTGATTACCACGGACATTACTTATTTTAAATATACAAATTACGATGAGTTTTATCCGTTTTAAGTATAACATTTACCATGGGTATTACTAGTTTTAAGTAAAACAACTACCATGAACATTGCTCATGATAATACCATTATTAAGATTAGAATTGATAACCCATAGGCATAACATGTCCACAACTTTCATGATAATCTTAATAGAAGCATAGGAATCAGTTATATACTCAAGCATCAGGAATTAACTGACCTCTGCTAATTTCTGACGAGCATCATGAAGTTCCTTATCATATATTGTGTATTCTAGAGATTTCCTCTGCTTGTCAAGTTGTTGGTATTTTCTCAGCTCCTCTTTCTCTTCATCCAATTCCTTCAGCCTCTCATCCAAATACTTAACAACTTGAATAATTTGTTCCGTCGTGCATACAGGGAGCATTAACTGCGACACGCATAGCGGTGGAGTCTGGAGGAGACACGCTTGCAAACCGTGGCTAGGACAGGTGCACAAGGAGCGGCACGCACATCGGTGGATTCCAGAGGAGACATGTTGAGCAGACTGTCGTGTAGACACAGTGCATCAGTCACGGCATACACAGCGAAGGATTCCAGAGGTGTCATACCTCACATACCGCTGAGTAGGCACCATGCTTACACAGCGGTCCATACCGCGGTTAGGCGCAAATCTGCATGTGATAGGTTTTCTTGCGTAGGGAAGAGAGGGAAATAAATCTCAATTAGGACTTGGCAAACCCTAGTGCTTCCATATAAATACCACCGTTATATGTACTCTGATGTGAGTGTTAAAAATCATCGTGTGTGAGAAAAATTGCTAGAGAGAGATAGAGAGCAAATTATAGAGAGACAGAGAGAGACTGAGAGATTGTAATCAACTTTGAAAGTAGTGAATTGAGTGCGGTGCGCTCCGTGGACGTAGGTAAATTGTTGAACCACGTGAAATCTTTGGTGTTGTCTTTTTCTTCATATTACTTTCATATTATCTGTGTGTTTAGATTTGTGTGTGCGATTTTTCTTACAACATCCACTCTGTCAATTCCATGCCAGCTTTGGTGCTATCCATAAGGCAGCATCACAAACCATATATTTGTGTTTTTACACATTTCTTACCTGTATCTAACAACATAAAAGAAGTTTTCAAGTTATTAACTATTACACACAAATGGTTCTTTGATTCTTCGGTCCATATCTAAACAATTCCTCTAAACCCATATCATATAATCTTCAGAATATAGTAAATATAACAAGAGGCATGACTTGGTTTTAATTATCATAATTCAATTGCAAATAAGTATATTCACAAGTTTTGACTTTTTTAGTTTTTGAGACATTAATCTCAAAGTTAGAGAATAATTATAATCATAATAAGGAAGCAAGTAATTCCTAGCCTTTAAAGAAAGCCCATTAATTGATTTCTACTTCAGATTATGCTCTGAATTCTGAACATTAGCAAAGAGTACTCATAAGACTATATATCACTGCTGGGATCAATAAGCATGGCCTCAATCGATAAAAATGATCTATATATATGCCTACACATGTTTAATAATCAATAACAGGATATTGTACATCAAAAGAAGTAAAAATATGTAGGTCAAGTGAGTTCATCACAACCTTTATGTCATTAAGCTCTCATTGTTCAATTTCCAATACACAGAAAAACAACATTAACTTTATTCTGTTTGAGTTTTGAGGACAAATTAAAAAAGCATAAGATAGTGTACATCAAGCATCTGTCATTATATATACATCTCCTGTAGTTTAGGAGTTTATGAACAAAACACACCAAGCAGCCACAAAAATTTAAAAAGAACAGTATGCTATGCCAAGAAGATACCAGTTTAAGCAACAATATCTACCTTGTATATATAAATAAGACATGCATTTTCAGTTAAAAGACCCTTCCATATAATGTCTTCATGATGATCAAGGAAACACCAACCGAAGAAAAGTATACAATAAAGGTTATTAGTGTTATAAATATTTATTTATTGTTTAATAAAAAGTTTACTTATATTTATATTTAATAAATTTATTAATTATTTCAAATTTTATAACTGATTATTTTGAAGAGATGCAACTCTTCAATGTTTTTCATTTGTTTAAAAGTAGTTTCGAAGAGATACAACTCTTCACTATTTCTCCATAAAAAAGAAATATGTTTGTCATAAAAAGACAATTGGTTTTTGAGAAACATCAGAACATTCTTTTCTTTCTTTCTTCTGTAAAACCAAAATTCTCATTTCTCTCAAAACTTCTCTTCGATATCTCAATCAATTGAAAGAGTGAACAAAGTGGTTCGAGGGCCAATCTTCCTGCAATAGAAGAAACGCCTAGTGGTCGTCGTATCTTGGAAGGGAATCGCCAAAATTAATACTGTGCAGAGGGGGCGAATTTCCTTTACAGAAAGCATTAGTTAACGTGCTTCGACCAAGTACATTTTCTCTTATCTCTATTTGATATTTATACATTGTTGTTATTGAAGATCTGAAATTGAGTGTGTTTTGATAAATCTGAATTTTTCGAGTTTATACCGTTTATATATTCTACTGTATCTCTAACAATCGTAAAGGAAATTCCATTAATAATTTTTTTATGTAGTATAAACGGATTTATCAAATTCAGTCAGAATTGAATTTTTTTTTTTTTTTTAATTTTACAAAACTATACGTGAAAGTGTTAATACTGGTTTGTTTTTTTTTTTTTTTTCCAAAAAAAAAAATTGCATAATTTTTTTTTGGAACTGTGTCAGTGTTAAAAAAAAAAAAAAAATACTGCACTGTTATAGAAATTAAGAGCCTTTGAATTTTAGTAATTATTGTTTCTTGAAGATATTGCAACACTTCTGGTATATCATGTTTCTGCAAGTTTGTTTTAAAATATTACTGCATGTGCTGAGTGTTAAATCTGCTCGGTGTAATCATTTGTTTAAATTGTTTATTTGTTACATTACAATGGATTTGAATATAAAAAATGTAGAATCCAATAATAATTGTGCCCCTGAAAGGTTTAGTGGCCAAAACTTCAAACGGTGGCAAGCACGTATGAAATTTTGGTTAACTACGTTGGGGATATTTTATATTATTGATGCTCCCTCTATTCCCGATTCTAAAGAGGAACCTGGTCGCACTCATGCTCTTAAAGTACAAAAGGAGCAAGACTATCTTTGCCATGGTAAAATATGTAGTCGGTTGGAGGATAATTTATTTGATATCTATTATCAAATTCCTTCTGCTCATGACCTGTTGTATGCTTTAGAGAAGAAGTACAGCACAGAAGATGTTGGACTTGAGAAATACCATATGGGTAAGTACTTGGATTTTAAAATGATTGAGGGAAAATCTATTATTGACCAAACCCATGAACTTCAACACTTAGTCCTTGAACTTAATCAAGCAGGTATTCCTATACATGAGAAATTTGTTGTGGCAGCAATTATTGAAAAACTTTCTAATTCTTGGAAAATTTTTGGCCTTTACCTTAAACAAAAGAGAGAAACAATTTCCCTTGATGACTTTCTTGTCTCACTTCAAAAAGAAGAGAAAACTCGTGAGAGAGACATTATTTTAAAACCACCATCCTCCGATTTTCAGGCTAAGGCTAATGTTGTGTTGGGACAAAAGCCAAAGTTCAAAAAGAAAGATTTTCAGAAAAAATCAAACAACCTTGGACCTAACCAAAAAATTAAGAAAGATAAGAGCAAAGTTGAGTGCTATGTGTGCCATAAAAATGGACATTATGCAAGAGAGTGCTTCCAAAGAAAGGGAAAGAAGGGGAAATCATTCGAGGGACAAGTCAATATGACGATAGGCGGAGATTCCACTGCTTCAAGAGGAGAGCCGGTATGTATCTTACTTTCCTGAAGTGAATATGGTCTATCAATCAAATGAGTGGTGGATAGACTCTGGTGCTAATGTGGATGTTTGTGCTAATCGCTCTGCATTTGTGTCTTATCAGGAATCTGGTGGCAGAGTAACTAAAAAAGATGCTTCTGTTGCACAAGTGTGTGGGCAAGGACGAGTGGACTTGAAATTGACTTCGGGCAAGGTCCTCTCTCTGCATGGCGTGCTACATGTACCAAGTTCAGGAAGAATTTAATTAGTGGAAACCGTCTAGTCCAAGATGGATATAAAATTGTATTGGAATCTAATAAAGTTGTAATATCTAAATTTGGTTCTTTTGTTGGATTAGGATACACTTGTGATGTCTTATTTAAATTATCTGTATTGAATGATTTATTGTCTTTTAAAGATGTTAATTTTGTTGTTGCTTTAAATGTTGAATCTTCTAATATTTGTCATTCTAGACTAGGACATGTGAATGTTGGTACAATAAAACGTATGATGAATGCTGATCTTATACCTTCTTCTACTATAAATGTTAATTCTAAATGTCAAATTTATGTAAGTTCTAAACAACCTAGGAAACCTTTCCATTCAATTGAACATGATTCTATTTTATAAGAATTAATTCATAGTGACTTGTGTGAATTTCATGGTGTACTTACACAAGGAGGTAAAAGATATTTTATATCATTTATTGATGACTTCTCAAAATATCGTTATGTGTATCTAGTAAAAACCAAGGATGAAGCTTTTGATAGGTTTACTACTTACAAGGCTGAGGTTGAAAATCAACAAGAGAAAAGAATTAAAATTCTTAGATAAGATCATGGGGGAGAATATACCGCTACAAATATGTCTCAATTTTGTGAACAACATGGTATTATTCATGAAATTACTGCACCTTTCTCTCCTCAGTCAAATGGGGTCGCAAAAAGGAAAAGTTGGACATTTAAGGACATGGTAAATTCCATGTTGTGAAGTTCAAGAGTACCTCATAACTTGTGGGGGGAGGCGCTGTTATCAGCATGTCACATTTTTAATTGAATTTTATTTAAAGGAAGTGACAAGACTCCCTATGAGCTTTGGAAATGTAGGAAGCCGAGCCTTAAACATTTCAAAGTATGGGGCTGCTTAGTTGTGGTGGGGGTACCATTAAACAAAAAGCGGAAATTAGGACCTCAATCTGTTGATTGTGTTTTTCTTGGTTATGCACATAATAGTGCAGCTTATAGATTCTTAGTTGTGAAGTCTCGAGTAAGTGATATTGTAGAAAACACCATTATGGAGTCTAGGGATGCGACTTTCTTTGAAGATGTATTTCCATCCATTAATCGACCAAGTGGATCTTTAAGTGATCCTACTGTAGTTCTTTCTTCAAGCAACACTATGCCAATGACTGTAGAATCGAAGGAACCTAAGAAAAGCAAAAGAACTAGAGTTGAGAAGAACTTTGGTATGATTTTCTTATTTATTTGGTTGAAGAAGATCCATTCACTTTTCAAGCTACAATGACCTCTGTTGATGCTTCTTTTTGGGAGGAGGCCATCAATAGTGAGATGGAATCCATTACATCCAACAATACTTGGGTGTCAACTGATTTACCTCTTGGTATTAAAACTATAGGATGTAAATGGATTTTCAAGAAGAAACTTAGACCAAATGATTCTATTGAAAAATTTAAAGCTCGATTGGTAGCTAAGGGGTATAAACAACGAGAGGGAATTGACTTCGGGGTATAAACAATGAGAGGGAATTGACTTCTTTGATACTTATTCCCCTGTCACTAGAATTGCAACTATCCGTGTGCTTATAGCAATTGCTGCTATCCATAATCTTGAGATCCATCAAATAGATGTCAAGACTGCCTTTTTAAATGGCAATCTTGAGGAGGAGATTTACATGGATCAACCAGAGGGATTTGTGATTCCTAGTCAAGAACATAAGGTCTGTAAATTGGTTAAATCTTTATATGGACTTAAACATGCCCCAAAACTGTGGCATGAAAAGTTTGATAATGTTTTGCTTTCAGATGGTTTTACCATTAACAATTCTGATAAATGTGTTTACAGTAAAGTGAAGGATGGTAATATTATTAGTCTTTGTCTTTATGTAGACGATATTTTATTGTTTAGCAATTGTTTAGTTGTCATTTTAAATACTAAAACTTTTTTATCTAGTCACTTTAAAATGGCTAATCTTGGTAGAGCTACTGTTGTTTTGTGTCTGAAACTAGAAAAGACTCTAAATGGGTATTCTCTTTCTCAGTCTCATTATGTTGAGAAAATTCTCAAGAAATTTGAGAAATTCTATAGTAAACCTGTACATACTCCTTTTAACATTGGTGTCAGATTGGTGAAAAATAATGGAGAGGCTGTCTCTCAATTGAAATACTCACAAATTATAGGAAGCCTGATGTATTTGACAAATTGCTCCATGCTTGATATTGCACATTAAATTCCTCCATATGGTGTTGTGGTTATGGACTGTTTGTATTAGGAAGAGTTATATTCTCTAAATGAATTCAAGGACTACGTGTTGGTGTATTGCCTACAGTATACCCTTGGAGAATTCACCTATGCGTGTAATACCTCAATTCCAGAAATTTTCCCAAGCTTGGAATCCAAGTCCAAACATATAACCTAAGACCCAAAAGTTGATTAGTTGAGATTAAAAAAATAAGAAATCAGATTTATTGCCATAAAAACTAACAGGTGGCAGCAGCTGGAGAATTGTGGCAACTTCGGTGATAGGTGGCAATTGGATGGCAAGGGGTGGTTTTGAGGTGGCAAAGAAATGAATATAATAAGAAGAGAAAGGGTGGCAAGTGGATTCGTAAGAAGAAGAATAAATTTAAAAATAAATAAATAGAAGAAAAAACGGAGAAGAGAGAAGTCAGGCGGTGGAGCTTGGAAAAGAATAAAAGAGAAAGAAAAGAAAGAAAGAGGAGAGGCGATAGATTAAGAGATTGAGAGATTGAGAATGAGAAATAAGAAAGAGGATTCGGGAAAAGAAAATAGAGACATAAAAGAAGGGGGATTCGGCTAAGAGAAGAGAAATGAGGACAATTAGAGAGAAGTGAGGAGGCGTGAAGGAGAACCAGAAAATTGAAACAGAAAAGAAGAAGAAGAGAAGCAGATCGGGTTATAAGAGAAAGAGATGTAGATTAATTTTTCGGAGCTGAAAATATATACCAGATCAAAGAGATGGAATATGAGATTTTGAAAGAAAAATAGAAAGGAATTGGAGGAGAAAGGATGGAGGTCTGCTGATAACAAAATAGAGAAGTGGATTCGAGAAAAGAAAAGATAGAAGAATGGAAGAGAGCTGTGTGTGCGTGTGAGAGAGAGATTGAAAGACCCAACCAGGGGTATTAAGAAAAGAGGAAGAAAAGTGTTAGCCGAGAGAGAAGTATAGAAGAAGAAGAAAGAAAAAAAAAAAAAAAAAAAAAAAAAAAAAGGGGTGGAACAATATAGCTGTTCAGTATATCGTGGATACAGGATATTCAACAGATAAGTGATGATGATTTTGTGAGTTTGAAATACAATAGTTAATTAGATTTTCAATAATCCTAAATTGAGTTTATGTAATTTTAGGATGAATCCAGAAATAGATGAATCCATAGAGAATCCAGTTCCAGAACAGATTTGAGCACAAGAGCACTGTGAGTGGGTACGTTTTATTAAAAGTTATTTATTTCAAAATCATATGTTAGATTAAGTATTTAGAGAATAATAGAAACAAATGATTTATTCATTTATTTAGAAAAATAGATTTCCAAATTACATATTTATTTAGAAAGCAGATTTCCAGATGAATTGAGGTGTTTTAAGAAATGTTCAGATTTCTAGAATTTAGAAATAGATTTATTAGAGAATAGATATATTGAGCAAGACTTTAGAAAGAAGAATAGTAAAAGCATTTTCACATAGATTTTCAGAATGAATTCTAGATTTCTAGATTTTCATATTTTCAGACAGATTTTCAAATTCAAGTTATTTATGAGATTTTCATAAAAGAAAAGAAAAGAATGTTATGCATGTTTTAAAGAAAAGTATTTATAAAGAATTATATGTATCTTCAAAAAGAGATTTCAAACACTAGATGTGTACCCGTCCCCAGTAGAACAGATTCAGATTGTTGGCCTTTGGGCCTTATGCACATGTGTATGTCAAAGTCAGAGTCGCTCTGCACGTGTATGATAGATGTTCAGTCAAAGTCAGAGTCGCTCTGCACGTGTATGATAGATGTTTATCCCCCGCTTTGGGTGGACCCACAAAGATAAGGGACACGTATGACAGATTTCCCCTGGATACTAATTTGGTGCAAATTTTCAGATTATATATATTATATGTTACATTGATTGCGATCAGTAGAGAAAGAAAAGAGATTATCAGATTTACATCAGATAATTGAGAATCATAAATTCAGCAAGATTTGATTTACAACATTAAATATTTTAGAGAAAAGAAATTTCTTCATAAAGCATTCCAAAGATATTTTTTATGGTTTTATTGCATAATTTGTAAAGAGTTATAGCAACAAATATTTGATCGGAGCATGTGTTTTTATACAGAAGCATATTATTATATCAAACAGTTTTGTAAATGATATATATATATATACATATATATATATATATATAGTAGATTTGTAAAGAAAGAATGTTTAAAGTTTCTTAAAGAAAAGTATTATTTGATTTTAAGTTTGTAAGTTATTTTTATAAAAAGGAAATGAAGATTTTACTATAGCTTATAGAAAATGGGTTTTATTTACAAAGAAGATATTTAGTTAGTTCTCATGTTGTATTACATAACAGATTCAGATTATAGGACGGTTTCATATTAAATCCTAATTAGTTTTAGGAAGAGATAAAGAATTCAAAAAGAGATATAAAGAGATACAGATTCAAAATGAGATATAGAAACAGATACAAGTAGTTTTCTTACATATTGGATTGAGGTTAGCCAGTGTTAAGCTAAATGAACTACGAGGGCTTTGATCCTTCTTAAGTATAGGATACATAGGCGTTTAGGATGTAAATCTCGAATTCAAGCCCACCAGAGAAAGAAAAAGATGTTTTCAAAGCTTATTTCCACTCACTGGGCATTAGCGCTCATTCTTTTATTTTAAACTATTTTTTCCATGTGATTATCAGGTTTGTGCAAATTCATTAGTATTGTGAGATGGGCCACATGTGATGAAAGAAATGGTAGTTCATGGTTTTTAATTTAAGCATGCTATGCATATGTGCATATATTTAAATTTTCAAGATTTTTTCATAAATAGTTTTTGAATATGCTAATATTCAGCACATGGATCCAACACAAGAAAAAGCAAAGTTCTTATTTTAACTAAATTATATTTTAATATGGGTCATAACCCACTGATTTTAATTGCATTTTCAAAGTTACAAGGTGGAAAATTTTGTAAAGCCAAGTGATTGTTAAAGATTTTTTGTTAGAAGCCACCTTGAGATTCATACAATTTTCCGAAACATTTTCCACAAGATTCAGTTTTCAATAAGAAAGATCGAGTTTCCATAGGATTCTCTCGGATTCAAGATAGGAGTCGGGACGGGTCTTGTCAATGCGAGTATGGTAGTGGGGCCGCTACCTATGGGATAAGGGCTTAATTTCTAGAGTACTCATGAAAATAGGATACTACACATGGCCGTAAGCGCAAACCCGTTTAGAACTTACTTGTAGTAGCTCGTACAATGCGTGGATTTAATTAATGTATACATATTAAGGGTACATGTTCAAGACCTAATTCACCTCAAACCTGTGTATGCAAAGCTTAAATTCTCTAGGTAAAGGTTCAAGTCCGCAAGACACTTATTACTGAAAACATAGTATAAGATTGATTTGAGATATAATATTTTTTTAAAGTTTGTAAACTTTTTTATTAAAGTGTGGGATTGTTATAAATATTCATTTATTGTTTAATAAAAAGTTTACTAATATTTATATTTAATTAATTTATTAATTATTTCAAATTTTATAATTGATTATTTTGAAGAAATGCAACTCTTCACTATTTCTCTATAAAAAAGAAATATGTTTGTCAGAAAAAGACAATTGGTTTTTGAGAAACATCATAACATTATTTTCTTTCTTTCTCTGTAAAACCAAAATTCTCAATTCTCTCAAAACTTCTCTTCGATATCTCAATCAATTGAAAGAGTGAACAAAGTGGTTCGATGGTCAATCTTCCTGCAATAGAAGAAACGTCTAGTGGTCTTCGTATCTTGGAAGGGAATCGCCAGAATTAATACTGTGCAGAGGGGGCGAATTTCCTTTACGGAAAGCGTTATTTAACGTTCTTCGACCAAGTACATTTTCTCTTATCTCTATATGATATTTATACATTGTTGTTATTGAAAATCTGAAATTGAGTGTGTTTTGATAAATCTGAATTTTTCGAGTTTATACCGTTTATATATTCTACTGTATCTCTAACAATTAGGGTGTTGCATAAAACTGGACTGTTGAGAGCATACAAGATATAACGGACATTTATAACCTGGTTAACTAGCAAGCAGCCATGCTCCAGCTTGACGTGCTTTCTATTCTTATCATTTTCCGATATATGGAGGTAACCATTTTTGAAGAGTGTTAACGTCCAAGCAATAAATCCTCCTGGTGGTCTCTGGAGGGGACTGTTCCATATCTCGAGCCTGTATTCAACCAATTGAAACATGGAATTAAAATGGCAATATTAAGATTATCAAGTTGTTCTAATCAAATTTGAAACATGAAAGAAAACAAAATATGATAATCAATTATATATGTTTATCGTTTATCAACAACATCAACATTAGTAAGTACCTCTGTTTCTGTATGTACGGAACTATTTTGGTCGACTGAAAATCTTGTAGTTAGCTTGGGACAGTTTGTCACCTCCAACCTTGACAAAGATGGAAATATGAGGTGATAACCAACAGGGCAGAAGTTGATGAGGCTTGCTAATTGTTCAAGGGTCAATTCCTCAAGTCGAGGCAGCGCCATTTCTCTGTCACTTGTCATGTCTGCTTCTTCTTTATGCCCAAATAATTCTTCTAATTGAGATGATCGTTCTACATTTATGGTTTTCAGTTTTTGAAGACCTGATCGAACTATGGTGAGAGCTGGAAATAGAGTTTTTAATTTGCCACACCTTTTGACAGAGATGGAAGAGAGATTTGGAAAGAGTCCAAGCTGGACATGATGATCCTCTGTGTGATCTTCAACAATGATTTGTTCCAATTCCTTACAATTCCAAATATAAATGATTTCCAATTGCATCAGATTTCGAACAAGAGTAGACGAGAAGAGATGTGTTGGCCCTTGGCAATTATATAACTTTAGAGTGGTTAGATTTTGCAGGCTTAAAAGAAAGGCAATGCTGACCGGAAACAAACTTTTTAATTTGCTACACCCTTGGACAGAGATGGAAGAGAGATTTGGAAAGAGCCCAAGCTGGACATGATCATCCTCTATGTGATCTTCAACAATGATTTGTTCCAATTCCTTACAATTATCAATATCAATGCTTTCCAATTGCAGCAGATTTCGAGCAAGAGTAGACAAGATTAGATGTGTCAGCCCTTGGCAATAATATAAACTTAGAGTGGTTAGATTTGGCAGGCTTAAAAGATGTGTGGGACCTTTACACAAGCACTCCAGTTCTTTTAGAAAGGACAACCGTATTACCTTCAAACTTGGTAAGGCTAGTTTTTGCTCAAGACCTTGAAGATGAAATAACACTTGTACTCTACACGTGCCAATATATAATTCTTCCAAATTTTGTAAGCCATGTCTCAATCCCCGCAATTGCTGTAAAATACAAATAACTTAGTTTTATTAAAATATATATATTGAAATTTATGACATGTACAAACAAACACGATATATAAGACCAATTGCCAAAATAGTTTAACAAATAAATAAATGAATCTATTAGCTGCAATTTTATTGTTGATGTAGCGGAAGCTCTGTCGAGAAAAACCTGCGTAAAACGATTAGAAACAACCTACTAAAGTTCCGTTGATTTGCGCACAAATACCGGAAAGTTAGGCTTCAATTCGTTGATTCACGATGAATACCGAAATTGAAATAATTAGAGAAAACTCTAAAATTTTATAAATCAAAAGCTGAATGGCCAATTCGGCCTACATCATTATTTAAAGCAAAATAAATCCTAAACCTAATAGAATTCCTTGGAAAGCAAGAAAACGACTTAAAAACAGAAATTTACCAAAAAAGGCAAAAACGAAATTAAAGCAAAAACTAATTCTACTGAGAATCCTAAACACTCCATAATTGACGGAAGTCGATTCGGAATTGGGAAACTCAATTTATTGCGAAAAACAAACTTTCCTAAAACGGCAAAAACTGCAACTTCAAGACCTAAACGACGGAATTTGCCTAAAAAAGGACATGCTTACGTAGCAAAGCTACGTAGTAGTTCCGGAAACTCCGAAACGCATCAGCTGTCAAAATTTCAAGTCATTCTGATTCTGTCGCTCGGGTTTAGCCTTACTTGGTTTGTTTCAAATCCCACCCCTCCAAATAATCTAATGTCAGTTGATCCGCCGCATCAATTGTACTAAAGCATTTATCATGAGTCTAACGGCATCAATGCTGTGACTATTCTCAATTGTTGTAAAGATTTATTTAAATAAAATGAAAGACTTGTGCAAATTAGTAAAATTTTATTTAATAGAATTTTAGGACATGTTAGTAATCTGTTTTTGTTTTTTTATTTTATCAATTTTTATACTTTTAGGATCTAAAAACACTTCCGGTAAAACTAACTGGAAAAAGTATCTCGAAATATATATATATATTATAATAACTGTTGAGTGTAATTTTACCTTTTCATGTTTTGTTAAAATTATGATAAAGATATATTTTTAGGGATAATTACCCTGCTGGGCACCCATTTGGTTGGGTGCTATCAAAATGACCATTAGATGAGAAATTTAGTTTAAAATGTTTATTTCGTCCATCGTTGTGATGGACGGTTGGAGATTAAAAAAAATTTATAAAGAAACTGAAAATAATAAAAGCAATTTTTTCTTAAAAAAACTTTTTTATTTAATAACAGAACTTAAAAATGTGGCAGCTGGAATTGGCATTTAAAATGTACACTCTAGCAATTAAATACATGGATGATATGAGATGAATGAAAGTACTTTTTATTATTAACTTGAGAGAAAAAATAAAATAATAAACATACCTTTTTTGTGGTCTGCACGTTGAGAGACAAATTTTCTGAACAAAAGTCGATGAAGTTTTCTACTCTATAAAGTTGTAACATTCTTAACTTAGGAGCATGCCATCATTTCCACCTCCACCACCTACATTTTCCTCTGCTTCTTTTATTGAAACAATATACTCCAATTCCCCACAATCCTTAATAATCAGCTCTTCCAATTGCAACAGATTTCTCGCAAGACTTGGAGAGAACATGTGTCTCAACCTATAGGAACCTTCCATCGATAGTTTTTTAAGATTTGGCATGCTTAAAAAGATGTGTGGTACCCTTACACAAGCACTCCAGTTCTTTTAGGGATTCCAACTCTAATATCTCCAATCTTGGGAAGGCTAGTTCTTGCTCAAGACCTTCAAGATGAAATAACACTTGTACTCTACATCTGCTAATCTCTAATTCTTCCAAATTTTGTAAGTCATATCTTCGTAGATTGAGACCCTGCAATTGCTGTGAAAATATAAACAACTTAATTTTATTAATATATATATATATATATATTGTGAAATTTATGACATAAACAAACAATATATATAAGACTACATGCTAAAATGATTTAACAAATAAACGAGTCATTTAGTTAGATAACAGTCATTGTAATTCTATTCCTAAAACCTAAGGTGTTTTAAATTTGTTAGTCTGAACATTCAAGTGGCAATACGGTAATAATCTTAAATTGGCTTTCTGGTTGTTTCAAAATTATAAAATCTACAGAAATTAAACAATAAGGATGTCATGGATGATAGATAAAGTTGAAAGCATGGTTGGTATGAGATTAATCAACATACGTTTTATCTACTTTTCTTGAGAGGAAAATAAAAATTGAAAACATATATACCTCTTTTGCAGTCCGTAAGTTGAGAGACGAATTTTCCGAATAGAAGTTGATGAAGTTTTTTAGTCCATGAAGTTGTAATTTTCTTAGCTTTGGGAACATGACATCATTTCCACCTCCTGCTACATTTTCCTCTGCTTCTTTTACTTCGACAATGTACTCCAAACTGTCACATACAGATACTTTGAGTTGTTCCAGCTGCGACAAACTTCGAACGAGGCTCAATGTGAAGAGACATCTCAACTTATGACACTTTTCCACTTGAACAACTGTTAGACTTTGCAGGCTTACTTGCTGGGTGGGATTTTTTAAATATATACCTCATATTTTTTAAATCCTTCAAATATAAACTTTCTAAAGTTGAAAGTAGAAAAGGATTTTGTTTAGCATAGCATAACCCCTCCAGTTGAAACACTTCTTCTAGCTCATCACACCACCAGACGGTCACTTTTTTCAGCTTTCGTAGTCTTTGAATTAACACCCAGCTTGGAAATAAGCAACTCATACTATGGCAATCTCTTATGTACAGAGTTTCCAAGTTTTCTAGAAACCCCCTTGGCGGCCTTCCTCCACTACAAATCTCTCTTAGACCAACAAAGTTTAGAGATAAATCAACCAAATTAGAGAATGCAGTGGATGGCACGTCTTGCTGCTGCGTCATATCAACTATGCATTCCAACTCATGAAAACTCCATATAGAAAACCTTTTCAACTCATTTAAGCCGGTTTCATCCCTTAATCCCTTAATCCACTCCCATTCAAGATATTCTACATTCTCATACAGTGCTTTAAATGCAACGAGTGATGTGGCTTCAATACCCCTGATTTTTAAGAGTCTTGATTTAGGATCTGAATCATATGACCCATAATATAAATCATTCACTCTTATGTCATACCTGAGTAATTTCGTCGGCAAAACGAAATCTTTTGAAAGGCATGGTTGAACATTTATATTTAAAGAGAGTATGGTCAAGTGGTTTAGTTGATAGAGCTCTGAGAGACTAGCATTGCTCAGTTTTGCACTTGTCCCTTCAACCTCCCATGCTTTAAAGCTGTTTACACCAATGTATAACTCTTCTAATCGAGATAATCTTGGTATTACATTTGCAGGAATCCTTTTCAAGTGAGAACATTCCGTTATATCCAACATTCTTAATTTACTGAGTTCCCCTAGTTCTTCAGGCAATTCAACTAACTTAGAACCTTTCAAATTAAGAATCTCAAGTTTGGCCAGCTTTTTGAGAGAAGAGATGTCACTCAATTCACAACCGATCAATTGTAGTGTCACAAGATTCGTCAAGAATTGAAGTGAATTTAATGATAGACAAACCCATTTTAGAATTGCAACTTTCAATGTTTTCATCTCTTCAAAAAATACATCTGAAACTTTAACTTGATTTCCATCAAATAACAAAATTTTCGGCTTGGGACATACCAAACCATCAGGAAGCATTTCTATTCTATTTCCCATTAAGGAGATTGCTGTGCACTGCTCCAGGCCTTGGCGCTTTGGCCACTCTGTCAATCTCATGCCAGCGTTAACCATGAAAACATTTTCCCCCGTGGATGTTATCCATAAGGCAACATCACGAACCAGGTCATGCATTTTCACAAATCCTTCCTTAGCATCTAAAAGTAAACATAAAGATTTCAGTTATTAATTGTTACACGCAATTGTCTTCTTGCTTCCTCAATTGTGTCAGCATCTCTATACAAATCTAGCCCCAATCAAATCTCAGCAATTCCTCCAAACCAATTTCATAATCTTCGGGAAACAATGAGCATAACAGGAAACAAAACTTTGTTTCCTTTGCCTTCAAGAAATCGTAACTCAATTTGAGATAAGCATATACGTTTTGATCAACGGTCTCTATATCCGTGAATTTTGACATTTTCAATTTCTTAAATACATCTTTCCAATCATCAATAGATTTTTCTCTTAAAGCACTCCCAATAGTTATGATTGCGATAGGCAAACCCCTGCACTCTCGAACAACTTCTTTTACCACATCATCCAATGTGGGGGAGACATTAAAATTATAGATACCTGTATGTTTTCTCAACAAAATCATCCCTTCTTCTTCATTTATAATATCTAATTGAATCCGCGATTGACACTCCATACTAATACATACTTTTTGTTGACGAGTAGTGAGAAGTATCGTGCAACCCTTGTGATCATCACCAAAGGGAATTCCAATAGCTGTCAAGTTGAGTATCTTCCAAACATCATCCAAAATTATGAGGATTGTTTTCTCGTCCTTCAATCTTTTGCACACTCGTTGTCTCTTACTTCAATAGTTTCCTCCTTTAATTCCAAACCTAAGGATTCTGCTATTTGACACTGAATGTTTTTGAAGTCAGGCTTTTGGGTTATAGTTGCCATCACAACCTCATTAAAAAGCTTCTTTTCTTTGGCTTCCTTACCCACTACTTTTGCCAAGGTCGTTTTACCTACCCCTCCCATCCCGTACAATCCAACCATGTTGATCTTATCGTTCTTCAATGCCTCCATAATCTGACTAAATGCATATATCCTGTGGGCTTAAAAGATATAAAATCGTTAGGACCTTCTACACCTGGTAGAGTGGTAAAATGAGAAACTCTGTCAAACTTTCCACTATCTTGTAGCTTCAACATAACACTCGTCTCCTTTACTGCTTAGGACACTGGCCACAAAGAAATGTTTTCTTCACCTGTATATCACCTTCCAACCTCTGAATCTCTTCTAAGACGTTCTGCGCGTCCATTAGCCACTCTTCTACATCTTTATCAATTTCTTCAGTATTTCTCTTGGCTCTTTCAACATCGTGTTGCACACGAAGTTGTTTTGATCTCAAATTTCCTTCTTCTTTCTTAAGATCTTCAACAATATTTTTGAAACGGAGTAAGTAATTGGCTTGGTGTGTGGAGGAGTCCACCAAGTATTCTCCAATCTTTGATAAAATAGAGCTCAAAATGCTCGATGCAAATTCCATCTTGTCTGATATAAATTACAAGTTTATCTGTACGTGACAAACAAAACAACTAATTAGGATAAAATTAATTTTATAACAATTGACAGTTTTTGGCTTGTTGCACACACACTGATACATTGACAGAAGCCTTGATGATAAAAAGAAAACCACAATTAATCTTATTTGCTCATGAAAAATATTAAAAGTTCTTGAAATAAATATAGGTGTGAATATTATTAAGACTTTTGTAATTAAAAGGGTTTCCGTTAATTTTATACTAAGACCTGATAACCTAAAACTATTTGAAGTACCAAATATGCACATCTTAAAGAAAATTAAGTTGAATTAATTATTATTATTTTTTGATATGATATGAATTTTAAACAGTTTTTAGTTAAAATTCAGAAATTCTAATTAAACACCATTTTTTTTTTCTAATCCATCGAGGACATTTGTTGCCAAGGAGGCCACCAGCCGGTAACATCATTGTCTCCTGTGACAGAGGAAGGAAGGAGGTGGTTTATGTTTTTATTTTTTCTTGTTTGATACTATATTTTTATATCTCTTCTTTTTTTTAGAAAATAAAAAAACATTATTTTAGTGACAAAATGATACACTCCATGATTTAATGATATATCAAGGATTGAATCCGGATGCTAACCTCAAAATGTAGGGTATAAGGATATCCCTTCCACCTACCAAACATCACATAAATAATAAATTACAAGTTTCCTTTCCGTTTTCAAGTCTTAGCCATAAATTGAAGGGATACTATTAAAAATACCCTCTAGTTTGTTAGATAGACCAAAAATCACCCCCTAATTTCGTTTTTAGTCAAAAAAAAACCACCCTACTGTTAATTTCGGTTAAATTTTTGATAAAAATATTGTTTTACCCTTTAATATAAAAAATAATAAATAAAATAAGAAATAGAACCGAACAATTTCTATTTAATTTAAAAAAAAACATATATATAAGGCTGAGATCCAACCAAAATTAATAAACAAATAAAACAAAAATTCACAGAAGTTTTTTGTGAGAATTTTGAGTACAACAAATACTGTGTGTTTTTAAAAAAAATATATTTTTTTGAAAGAATTCGCTTTCTTCAACTGATGATGATGAGTGAGAAGCAAACAATGGTTATAATGATCAAAGAAGGAGGAGATGGAAATCGAACCCAAATATCTAAAGAAAGAAAATTTTTGTAATTTTTTTCTTTGAGTTTTTTTGTTAAATTGATGATGATGATGATTGAGAAGCAAAAAATGGCGATGATGATCAAAGAAGATGAAAATTGAACCCAGATCTTCCAAGATAGAAAATTTATGTATTTGCTTCTTCGACTTTTTTGTTTAATTGATGATAGTGATAGAGAAATAAAATAGGTAGATGATGAATGAGAAAAAAAAAAAAAAGAAATGGAGATCTGGGTTCCTAAAAGTTTTTTTTTTAAAAATTCATTTAATAAAAAAAATTCATCAATTCCATCCGAACAACACCCGACCAGATGAAAGGGAGATGAGAAAAACTGAGAGAGTCGATCTGACTTTTGTTAAGAAAAGTTATTTTTAAATTTTTTATTTATTTATTTATTTTATTTCATTTAATACTCATTTACTATTTTACCCCCACTAACCTAACATAAACATCAAGATTTTTAACGGAAAAAACAAAATTTCTAACGGCAATGTGTATTTTATCTATTAATTAAAGCTACAGCATGGTTTTTGACCGATATATCTAATTAGATGGTGGTTTTTAAGAGTATTCCTAAATTAAATGATAATCTGTTTCAAAGATAATTAAATGATAATCATCCCTTAAATATAGTTGACATGAATCAACTTAAATTTGTAATTTAAAATTTTTTAATTAACAGAAAATTAATCACAATGATATTATTCACACTTAAACTCATATCAATATTTATTTAGAAATATATCTCTTGCCAATTTGGTATTGTTATGAAGATTTAAAATCAGATTATTTTGCCAATTTGGTATTGTTATGAAGATTTAAAATCAAATTATTTTGCCAATTTGATATGAAACAAAATGTTTGGTAAAACTTCTAAAAATGTTTAATAATCTAAGTTGATTTGGAAGCAGTTTTGAGAAGTATGTAGGTTACTCCTAGAAAGTGATTATTTCATAATCTATTGTGAGATTTAATAAGGGCAGTTTGGTATTGCTTTTGAGAAGTTAAAATCAACTTATTTCATAATTTTGACATAAAATGATGTTTGGTAAAACATCCAAAAATGATTAATTGAAAATCTGACAAGTTTTGACAGTGATTTTAAAAAGTAGGTGGATGGTTACTTTTTGAAAGTGATTATGGAATAATCTATTTTAATATTTAATGAATCTTTTAAAATATCATTATTATCCTTATGAAATTAAATTAAAATCATTTATATTCCGTATTTCATCTTAAAATTAAAGATTCTAATTAAATATTAATTTGATTTATAAAATCTTTTAAAAATATTTTTATCATTCTTATGAATTTTTTTTATATAATTTAAATATTGATTTACTTTATATAATTAATGAAAAAAATAAAATAATGTTCTAAAATCATGTCTATTTTAGTTATTGTAACTAATTTTAGTACTTTTGAAATAAAATTACCAAACATTTGTATACTGTTTTTTAGCTATACAGTAGTTTTAAAAGTATAATTAACCAAACATCTACTGATTAACTTCACAGCTGATTATTTCTTCAGCACAGTTAACAGTGATTATTATAAAAGTTACAGTAACACCAAACTGACCCTAAGTCTTTAAAAAACCAAATTATCTTTGTTAATTTAATATAAATACTTTTTTATCCCAACCTTTTTTTTAACTGTGTAGTTTATTAAAAGCTAAAACAAAGAACATCAGACAAGAAAGAGAACACTCAAAAAAAACCCAAGAAAACCCAACCTTTATTTCTTATAAATGTATTGTTATTATTTACTATTATAATGTGAGTGTTTTTTAATAATTATTTTTAAACGGTTATTTTTATTTATTATTTATAATTTTTTTATCTACTGTTTTAATAATTAGTAGAATTTTCTTTTTTATTAGATTATTCTTTTATCTACTCCATGAATACTCAAAACAGAAGTAGATCTAGAATTAAAAATAAAATAAAATAAAAACACTACAGCTAATAGAAAATCTAGTACTTTGTATCAAACTTGTTGAGTGGTGCTATTGGTAAACCCCTTACTTGTCTATTTATGCCCCATTTTTTTAATTATGTAGTAATTATCAAAATTACTTAAAAGGACATACAATTTAAGAAAAAAAATCTTCTACAAAGTAAACATATTAAAACCCCACATTCCTTTTCAAAAAAAAAATGTTCTTTTAAATTTTTTAATTTCTTAACTCTTAAACCCTAAATTTTGCTTCTTATACACATACAAAAATATTATAAAATAGTCTTTGAAAGATATCAAGCATATGGAAGAATCGTTCTTTAGAATGATATTAAACTATCGTTGTATTAAAGTAACTCTGTTATTTTTTTTTTCTCTTCCACCATGAAATAAGAAGAAAAAAACTCAAAATAAAATAAAATAATAAGAAGAAAAAATAAATCATTTAATGGAGGTGAGAGAGATGTATACAGAGATCAAAGATGGGGTGTATTAAGTTTGAAAAATAAGTAAATTTGGTAGTTTTGGAAATAAATTAAAACAATTAATAAAAACATTTTAATTTATTTTATTAAGTCAAAATTTTAAAAAGTGGGGCATATATAGATTGGTAGGGGGTGTGCCAATAGCACCACTCAACTTGCTAATACTAACACATTTTAGTAATATGAATTATTAAAAAAAAAATAGATATTTTATATTTACTTTTTTTACATTTGAATTAAATGTTATATAATTATTTCATTTTTTATTTGACATTTGAATTAAATAATTCTTTGATACCAATTAATTAAAATATTTCAATTTCCATATATATATATTTCCTTCGGAAAAAATTCAAATATTTTTTTAGTCCTTATATAAATTCACAACAATTAACATTATAATTTACAAAATATATGTATTCTTTTTAGCACAACTAACATCGATTATTTTTAAAGCTACAACAATAGCAAAATGTCTCTCAAACAACTATCTCATTAAATATTATATTATTTGACATTCTATTTTTTTTTTTCTTTTCTAGGACACAAATTGAAATCATTGAAAATGAGATTATGCTTTCAATCTATGATAAACGAAACGAGAAGTAAATAATGAAGTTCAAATTAAAACTATTATAAGTAATCATACCCAAATGAGAAGATATATGCAATCCTTGAGTTTAAAAACAGCTGATTTTAGGGATGAAGAGATGACCAAATCTAGAAACAATGGAAAAGAAAAAAATCAATAAAACTAGTAAATATAAAAATCAAAATATTAACTTACTCTATTTTTATTCAACATATTTACAATTGACTTTGATAAGTTTTTGCATCCTAAAAATTCAAATAACAATTAAGTTTTGCACACTATATATTACTTATCCACATAATTTATTATGTTAGCATTGACCACATAATTATGTAAGCATTAAGCTCTTTTAAGATCATAATTTCAATTGAAAAATGTACTGAATAAAAGAATCACGTACAAGAACAGATAAGGGTTTCTTTCTCACTCTCTTTTTTCTTTAAAAACGTATTTTTATTTTAATATATAATATTTAAAGTGAATATAAATCATTTATTTATTTTTAGTTATTTTAATGAGCTGGTAAGAGCTGGTGAGAAGAAAGGAGGAGCAATAAGTCAATTTTGGGGATGATTATTTTAATGAGCTGGTAGACCGCGACATAGACAAGAGGCGCAAACCACGGTACACACAGCAATGGATTCCAAAAGTTAAGCGCAGTGTAGATTGCAGCGTAGACAAGATGCATATACCGCTATGCAATGAGCGATGGTTTCTAGAGGTTTTCCACGGTGCATGGTGCAGGCTACAGACCATGGCCTAGACTACGGTGACAACGTTTTTCGTACGAATCAGGAAATCTTATGTGGGAAGAAAAAGTCTCCTAGTAGGTTTTGGTTTGCCCCAGTGCTTCCATATAAATACTCATTTTCCCACTGTGATGGGTGTGTAGAAAATAGCAAGTGGGGCTGAGAGCAACTTGTAGAGAGATTGAAAAAGAGAGGAAGAGAGACTATAATCAACTTTGATAGTGGATTGAGTGCAGGTGCACTCCATGGATGTAGGCAAATTGCTGAACCATGTAAAAATCTTCCGTGTTGTCGTCGTCTTCTTGTTTTTCTTTTCTTTATTGCTTTCATATATATTATTAGCGTGTGTGATTGTGATTTGTGTAACCTATGATTACTGATTTTTTACAACATAAAGTTATTCCTGCTTGGGAACCTCATCCCCTAAGGTCTATGAAATTGAACATTGATGTGGTTGTTATGAAATAGATAAACATGATTAGAATAGGTGAAATCATCAGAGGTGATAAGGGGTTTGTTAAAGCTACTTTGGCAAAAACACTAGTGGGTAATTTTTCTATGAAAACGGGGAATTGCTAGCTTTGTGGGAAGGTGATAGTTGTGGTTCATGTGGCAGAGGTCGATGCTTGTAATTTGGCCTTATGTGTTATATATGGCTTTGAATCCAATTTAATTTGCCAAGACAAGTGGTGATCGAAGTAGGGTTTCAAAAATGTTGGTCCATTTTCAAGATTGATCAATGATGTGGAACATAATCTTGTTTCGTTGGCTATGTCCTCTAAGGAGGAGCAGCTCTGTCAGGACATGTGTCTAAGTAGTATTTTCTCTTATATGTTGGGCTTTTACAATTTGTTTTTTATGTAAAAAAAAATAAAAATAAAAATAAAAATAAATAATAAAAAAAGTAGAAACTAAAAATTAAAGCTTTGTATTAAAAATTTAAAATTGTTATCAATTTTTGTATATAATTTTCTCTTTTTACTTGTAAATGATCTTTTCTCATTTATAATAAAAAAAATATCTAACATAACAACATAATTGATTGAAGAATAGTTAAAGGATATAACACTTTAAAATTAGTTTTTCATACCTTCTAAAATGCAGATATCCTTATTGACTTCAGAAGTTTGCTTTACTATCTCATATAGATATATATCAAATGAAATGTCACACGATTTCTGCAACTCAACAATGATTTTAAATAACTAAAAGTAAAATAAATAATGAAGGGGTTATAAAGTACATGTGTAATATGTGTGACTTGAATATATATATAACAAAAGAGATGTAAAAGGAAAGGATTAACAAAATAAAATATTTGAAGGTGGAAGATTTCTAATTTTTAATAGAGTAAATGGGTGGGAATGAATTTTTTTTTTTTTTTTCTTTTTAAATACACTTAAATACGAAGAGAAGCGAACTTAATAAATTGAAAAAATAATAATGAAATTCAAAGATTATAATTAATCATACCAGATGCCGGAGGATTTTCTTGAAATGCGGTTGATCACTTAGAATTTTAGACGAAAAATGAATAATCACTATCAGTCCATGAAAGTGAAGATGATGTACGTGTATAAGAACTTACAATGTCCAGCTCTATTTCCTTATTTTCACTGCAAAATTTAGAAGCAAATGTAAGATACAATAACGGAATTTCAATTAATTATAATCCAAATAAAGAGTTCAATTAAGAAATCAAACCTATTGAAATACTCAAGAGTGATCTATGTGTTTAGTAGAGATTGATATTGGAATTTCATAAAACATTCAGTTTTTATGTTCTCATTTATTTCAATTATCATTAGAATGAAAAACTATATTTATGTATCATTTTTGTTTTTGTCTGAAATATGAACGGATGATCTGAATTTAACTAAATCTCAACAAACAAATCTTGTAATTAGTTTTATATGTATTTGCGTTTAGTATACATAATTCATATAAATAATTTGATATTTTTTTAAAATTAAATTAACATTTACCAAATTAATGAAACTAATATTTAAAAATATAAAATTAATAAAATTATAATTCAAAAATATAAATAAAATAAAATAAATAAACTTTAAAAAATGAAATCCGTGGAGAGTGGAGACAAAGGACTCGTCTCTGCCCTCCGGTTGAAGGAGGCCATTAGTTTAGCCTACTTCCTTTGTACAATAAGTCAATTAGTATTATTGTCATTTATGTCATTCTTCAAGGGCAATTCTAGAAGTAAAGTGCCAAAATACATCTTTTTTATTTTTTATTTTTTTATACATGTTTGTAAAATGCGTACGGTAAGATATAAATCTCTTACCACTAATGTGGAAAAGAGGTACACAACCATCTTAGCTAAGTGCTGTGCATAAAATACTATACATCAATAGTTTGTCACTTTATTGTTAAATGTACAAACTCTCAATTGTTTAATAATGTATACACGGTCCAGTTCTTATCAGGGCATCCTTATATAACTTTATCAGGATATTGAATGTGAGTCACTCACTTATAAAAGTGATTTGACAAGTGCATACATACAAAGTGAAAGTATATAAAACGAGTGGCTCACATTCAATGTCCTTATATAATTCTATCAGTGCATCCTCGTAGGAAAATTTTCATATATATATATATTTTCTATTATCGGTTCAAACTGACAAAAGATATATCAGGACGAAGAATGTGGACCATTAGTTTTACATACTTTGACTCAAAGTGTATGCACTTGTCAAAACTATATATCTTTTGTCAATTCAAACCGATAATAGAAAGACTATATATATATATATGCTCTCGGTTGTTTAATAGTTTATGAATAAAACACACCAAACAGCCCCAAAGTATGAAATAAAACAAAAAGCAACACAAAATACAAAGAAGGCAAGAACAATGTATATTTTAATTTATAATTAAAAATAAAAAATAAAAAACCATCTTGTATTCTAATCTGAGATGATTGAAAGAGAAAGAATTACAATAAAACTTAGAAGACAAACACTAAACAAAGTTAAAAGAGATATTAATAAGTGATCATACATAAATGAGACAATATTATTTTCGAAATAAATACACTTTGTCAATCTCCTCTTCTAGCTTTGAAACTCTATGAGATCTGTTTGGTTGACTTTGAACATAGAGATCGATGTGAGGGTTTAGAGCTAATAAGAATGTTATTGTTGAAATTCACTTAAATATGACAAAAAACGAGATAACAATATGAAGTTTGAAGATTAATATGATAATCATACCAAATGGAGGAGGATATTATCCTTGAAATGCACTTGATGATCACTTATAACTTCAGAAGAAAAGATGAATAATCTCTAATCGTCCATGAGCATGCATGTAGATATCGTGAGAAAAGAACTAGCAAGGTTCAGCTCAATTTCTTTGTTTTCACTATAAAAAATTTAGAAGCAAAGTAAGACAAGAAAGGATTTTCAATTAATTCAAAGGAAAGCAGGAAGATTACTATTTGAAATCCAAGCTAATATTACAATAAAAATCCCTAAAGGGAAATTTCAATGTTAGAAAATAAACAAAACAATCCTCTTTGATATAATATATATGTGATCATACCCAAATAGAACAATGTTATCCTTGAAATGCACTCAATCAATCACCTTCATCTTGTACAAGCTTAGAAATTCTGTAATTTCTCTTTTGTTGTCTGTGAGTATATAAAGATGAGTTTGAGAAAACAAAGCTTGTAATTGTAATTGCAAGGTCCAATTTGAATAAGGAAAGTTAGGAAAGTAAAAGCATTTTATTCCAAGCTGTGAGATGCAAGTCATCAAAAATTGCTTGAGAGGAAAATTTGAAAGCAAGATAAGACAAGAAAGGAATTTCAATTACTTGAGAGGAAGACAAGAATAATTTTAAGTTTCACAAAAAGAAAAAGTTCAAGGTTAGAAAATAATATATAATCACGATAATTGTACAGATATGCCTTAGCTTTTTAACTAAGGAAGACACAGGAAGTGAAATTGGAATCTTGATAAAGAAAATATATATATATATATATATATATATATTTAATAAAGGAAAGAAAAGGAGAAGAACCTTGAAGGAAGCTATAAAAATGAACTCCTGGCAAATTGTTTATAGTGTATTTATAAGATAGTTTTGATAGTTTTTTTTTTTTTTTTTTTTTTTTTTTTTTTTTCAAAAATAAACCTGGTGCAAAAATTGTTAGTGTTTAAATATTATTGTTAGACTCTTAATTTCTTACCAGTTTAAACTTTTAGGTCTAATGGTTACTAATATGGTATCAAAATCTCGGTTGTCCCAGAAGTCTAGGGTTAAGGGTTCAGCCAATATAACCAAAACTATAATTTTGTGAAGTTGTCAATATGATGATTGATGCACCAAATAAAATTGGAAAATCTATTTAACTTTTCATATATTCAAAACTTTATATATATTTTTGTTCTATTATGAAGTGACGGAGTAAGATTATTATACAAATAGAAGCTAACATTTGTATGCAGGCAAATATGCCCGGGTTTGGACCCACAATTCATGTGGGCTTAAAGCTAAAGATGGTATGCAGGTTCTCTAATGATATGGTCCGGGTCCTCTAGACCCGACCCATTTTGCCAACCCCCAAACTGATTATAATTAGATATAGAAACTGCATTTTCAGAGTATTCACGCATTTCCAGAGTATTCACACAACAGAAAGTTCTATCACGTGCTAAGTGTCCAACTGGTGCAACTGGTGGAGTATTACAGATAAAAAGTAATACTAAACATCTCAAGTCTAAACATATGAGGTATTAATTGGTCAATAATTACATACTAATGATGATTTATCTCAATTACCATATGTATCCAATCATAAATTGTCACATCATTAGTTGAGATGAATATGATAACTTTTTCGGTTCATCACTTCTTATTCGTCGAGTTGTCATGAAAAAGGGTCCAAGGAAATCCACTCTAAGAATATGACAGTTTTTTCACTGAAATCATTTTCATCAATCATTCAAACCAAAGTAGAGGTTAAATTTCCACAAGTTAGGCAGCAAAGTGAACTAGTAAAGCTAACAACAAGGCAAATTGCCACTCAATTATAAAAGAATAGTGAGGATAACATTTCCCAGTATAAGAAATACAAGGAATAGCATTTTGCTTTTCCACTAGGACATTGGACTCTCAACTTGAAAACTGAAGATTAAAAATAATATGATAATTCAATAACTAATTTCGTATTTAGTTGCCTACCTAATCCTTCTCATAAACTTGAATTCGTTATTCCCTTTCATGTAGGAAAGTGTAAACTTGTAAAGTTATATGATTGTTTTTGCAACTTGTGGCAGAGATTTAAGAAGATGTGTTGAAGGCTTTCGCACAGTGTGATTAAGCAAGATCATGAGAGTCAGAAGAGTTAGGGCTCCAGCTTGATGTGCAGAGCCTAGTGAAACTGGCACATATGAGAGAAGGGTTGAAATCCCTAAGGTCACCTACAACAATGAAAACAACCCATTTGATGAACCGGAAAAACCCATTCGAAATAACAAAATTGTTGTGGTGAAAAAACTAGAATCTAGAAAGCCATGATTGAAACCAAGAATTAATAAGTTTTACACAAATAATTACCTGAAGAGCGGCCATGCCAACTGTGCTACCAATTAAAGATCGAATTGCAGGATGAATATCCAACTTTCTTGTTGCAAACCATAGAGCACCAATTGAAAATAAGGTTGTAGTTGCAAGAACACGGTGATCAAGCTGAATTAATGAAGAAAAATGTAAAATCATCACTTCAAATTTTGCTTATCATAATCAAAGTGGTAGTGATGTTAAATCATGAAACTCTCAAGTACCTAAAATGGCAAGATGTAATTTTAGCACATCAAAATTACCTGCACTGTTGATGTATTCTCAAAGAAGTTGCGAATGAGTGGCTTCATATCAAAAATATCATTAGGAATCCACGTATCCCCCATTTTTGGAAAAGTATTATAAGCACGACCCTGGAAAATCAGAATGCAAGCATTACGAACCTGAACATTCATGCTAATTACTAGAATCTTGTGAAAGACCAAATATAACAAGAGAACAACTATAGCACACTTACAGCATCATTCCCTGCAACAAACGCTCCTGAGATAGCAGTAATTCCCACAATGAAACTGACAGGAAGGGCAAGTTTTTTCACTTTTGCTGCCCCACGAACCCAAGTAACTGATTCAGCAGGTGGTTCAGGCATAACAGCAGAGAGACCAGTCCAAAAGAGGCCACTATAGATAACAAATGCTGAAGTAAGATGAGCAGCTAGACGGTACGGGCTTACTCTTGGCTGAGCATATTCAGAGGGTGGCTCCTACAAGAGAGAAAATAATTTGAAAACCAAATACAAACCAAAAGCCAAAACAAATTGCAAAATAGTAAAAAGGAAGAAGATATAGTTGAGAACTTCTTACCTCTAAACCACTTTTCACCATCCACCAGCCGATAAAACCCTGGCCAGCACCAAGTGCGAAAAGAGAAGAGAGTCTCAGTCCAAGTCGTAAAGTAATGTATCCCTTACGAAGAAAATACGAGAATGGCAGAGCAAAAATGATACCCAGTCCCCTTCCCCACATACGGTGTGCATATTCCATCCAATAAATAAATTTGAAATCTTCAATACTCATCCCTTTGTTTACACTGTCAGAGATTAAAAACTAAGTAATATGAAGTTATGAGCAAAAGTTCAATTTGAATTTCAAATGCTTACCCAAAGAAACCAATATAAATGGCTAAATGCTACCAAAAAAAAAAAAAACCCTGCAGTGCAATTTGTACTTACCGTTTATATTCAGGTGATTGCTTATACTTCTCAAACTCCTGAAACCACTCATCATCTGATAAAGGAGGGAGGCCACCAGTGAATTTCCAGTCAGTCATTGAAAGACCAGATCGAGTTAGTCGAGTAACACCACCAAGTACCACCAGACTAAAAACCCATGCAGCAGAGCCAAAAAGCCATATCCCAACCATTTTCTGGGCACGAGGGCCCCCAAGTACCAGTAGCTTCAATCCCTCTTTATTTTCCAAGCCTACCGATGTAGCCATGGACATGTTCCTCACAGATGGCTTATAATTACCCTATTAACAACATTAGAATTTCCTTATAATCATATCTACATATTATTGAACATAAGAATAATTATTAAAGAGTTGAAGTGTATAATTATATTTTAGGTAAATAGTTCATGCACACAATTACCATGTAAATGGCCTGAAAACGAGTAAAGGCAGCAATCAACACACAAACTATTCTCTCCTCCTTTTTGTAACACAAACATACACTAGAAAGATGTAAAACGTCAGCTTTCATTATAGTCAAAGATGGATCTACCGACCATCAAAATGATATGTCAAAAATGAAACTTTACCAAATGCCACATCTCACAATACTAATGTGGCCATTAAAATTCATTTGCAGCAGTAAATCCAATCTCCTTAAATGCCCCACCTTACAATGCAAATGAAGCAATTCAAATTATATATAACGTGCTCTTACTTAGAACCTATTACCACTTGGAAAATATGCATAAACAAATGAACAAATTTCCCTCAAAGATACCCAAAAATGCAATGTATCATCATAAGTCATTTTAGCATGAAATACTTCATTTGAACAAAAAATTGCATCCAAACATAACCATGATTGCTTAATATCATTCTTCAAGTGAAAAAATCAGTTGCAGCTGGAAACTAACTTGATCACAATTCAAAAGACAACAATTTTTTTATTTGATCACAAAACGAAGGCTAAAATGGGAATACCCAGAAAGTGGAATCGATTCCTGATAGAGAAAAAAAAAGAGTTGAAAAAGAAAGAGAACCTTGAAGAGAGATCTGAAGCCATAAACGGAGCTCCTTACAACTGTAGATGACGACGACGACGATGATGAAGAAGAAGAAGAAACGACTCTACGAGAAGCTGTTTCCTTCAAATTGGATGAAATATTATTCAAGTGAGCTTTGTTTCTCTTTAGAATCGACCCAATCACTCTGCTTCGAAACATCGTGCTTTTCTCTTCTCTCTTTCTCTGGGTTTAGTTGAGGTTTTTTGAGAAGAAACAAATATATTGACAACGAAAAACCTTAAAACCTCATAACTAACCAAACAATCAGTGTAATGACTATATTACCCTCCGAAAAGTACAATTTTAAGGACAAATTTAAACCACGTACACAAATCACAAGGGCCATTCTTTTTTTGGTTACTGATTCTAGTCCCATGATCCTTACACGAAATTTGTATTTTACTTCTTGAATTTATTTTTTCATATAAATTTCATTTACTAACAAAATCTGACTTTCTTTTAAGAGTAATTCTACGTACAACCATAGTTGCGCAATCATAGCATAACTGTTTTGGAAAAACACATGGGACCCGTGTAATAAACACATGGGTCCCATGTGTTTATTCACTCTTTTTCAAAGCGATTACACAGCTCCAACCACGGTTGTATGTAGAATTACTCTTCTTTTAAACAACTTTCATTTATTAGCAAAACTTAAAGGTAGACATCCTATATACAGGTGTTAAGTTTGTATTCTACCCCTTGAACTTTTTTTCACATAACTTACATTTATTAGCAAAACCTGACTTTCTTTTAGACAATTTTCATTTATTAGAAAAACTTGACTTTAGACATCCTACAAACAGGTGATCAGGAGGCAATAAACCAAACTGTTATAAACATACGCGGTTGGTGGGTCAAGTTTATTGAATCGGGTTGTTAATGGATCAATCCATTAAGACACGAAATATAATTCGTCGGTTTTGGGTTCACCCTTAAAAAAACCGTTAATTCGACAACCCATTAATATAAAGATTTTTTTTTAATGTGTTTATGAAAGTTAATAAAAAAATATTTGTATAGTCACATTATGGAATTTATATAAAAAAATCTCTATAATTATGGTTAGAATATATTTTACTAATTAATTTTTAAAAAATTTCTAATTTTTTTCTTTTTTTGGAAAGAGGAAATATTTCTAAATTAAAAACTCTAAAACAATAAATCAATCCACAATATTATAACCCTAACCCTAACCTTAAAACTCTAAAAGTAGCTAGTGAACTTGATTGCATGAGTTTGATCATACTTCAATACTATTTATTTTCAACTTTTTAATAAATCTCAAATATAATATTTTATAACGGGTTGGGTCGGGTTATCCATTAATTTAACAAATGGGTTTCGGGTTTGTATATTTCAACCCATCAAGCTAACAGGTCGGGTCGGGTGGAGCAATTTTAACACGACCCAAACACGAAATGACACGAATTCGCAATAACACGACCCATTGTCAGGTCTACGTGGTTATTCTAAGGCATGGCTATCAGCTTTTGTTCTGCAGAATATCATTTCAATTGAAGGAGTTCCTTGTGTTTACCCTAGTAAGTGGTGATGCTTTTATTTCTTGATTTTGTGCATGTTTTTACTTTTTACTGATTCAGAAGCTGGTTTTGAGAAAATACTAGTGATTATGCACCCATAACTGATTATGAATTATGATAATAATTAAATTAACAATTATTTTCAATTATTTTCACCAAACATGTTTCAAATTATGGTATATATATTTTCCTTGTATGGCAGCATCACAGGCACAATAATATGCATGTATGTATATGTAGGTATTTCTGTATGTGTGCATAAATATCCCAACAAATGTGTAACAAAACTCTAACCAGATACAATGTTCTGTTAGACATTTCATCAAACAGTTTATGTGCAAATGAAAACACTCCAACATGATTAAGGTAAATCGGTACTTTTGTTCTTGATATTGGTTAGTTTTAGGATTTTAGTCTTTTGCTGGCTATTTGTTCTTTAAATGTCCTGGAATGTGATTGTTATTGACTGAGAAGATGTTATTGCAGTTAAAAACAAGAGATGACACAAACAGGTTAGAGCAAGATTTTGGGATGCAATGTGAATAAATGAGCATATAATTCTCCCATGATGGAAGAATATAGTTAAGAGAAATGATAGGATTGAATAACATAAAATTATTCTACTTGGAACATAATTTTATCAAACTTTTATTGAATTAATATACATTTAATTAAGAAAAAGAGGTACATAAGTTCAAAAAGACACATTAAGCTTTTTTACAACTGCAACAGCAGTTATTCTTCAAAAGAGCTTGCAGAAATCAAACATACAACCCTTAACCCGCAATATTTATTCTTCACCATCCACTGCAGGTACCTTCTCATACACTTCCAGCTCCCTGAATCGCCTAGGAAGGAAACAACGACCACCAAGGCGCTGCTGGAAGTAAAGGATTGCCGCAAAAAGGATGCACCCAAGTGGGATACTGACATCCCAAGCAGTAGAGTAAAAGTCTGCTTTATGATCAGCATAGATGTATGATCCATCAAAGTTCGGAACGTAGTTGTGAGCTCTGTAAAGATCATATGCATGTGGCACCAATCGGATCAGAGTGTATCCAATGTAAAACAGCGGAGAAAGTACTTTTTCTGTGGAGTTTTGGAAAATGTTGAGCAGAATTTGAGGGAAAAGGAAACCATCCAGGATCAAGCCTGCATATGATCTTAAGCCTCCCCAAAGTGAAAACTGGATATCGACAAGTCTCGAGGACTGCATTGCAATTTCATCGACTTTGTTCTTCCGTCCCAAGTTCACGAACACAGATATTAAAGCCCCAGCTAGATATAATGGTAAAGAGACATACCATGCTTTCTTCTCAGCAATCCACGAGGCCTTTTGGCTATTGTGATCAGCGTTTCTTGAAGACCATGAAAGCTGAAGAAGGCGAAATTGAAGCACAAAAGCTACCATTGTTACTATCCTTACAATCACTTCATGAACTTCCAGCCATCCTCCACTTCCAAGCAAGACAGTTTGGCGATTTTGGCTTCGTAAGAACAAGGCTTCGAAGTTTAGCAGAAGAAGCATCATGTGACCGAGAGTCAGGACTACAAGCATGAGAAGTGAAATGAAAGGAAGAACACCAGGGTGTCTTTTCACATACAAGAGTTGAAACACCACAAAGATACAAGCAAGTGTGTTGGAGATCAGAACCATGAGGATCTCCATATCCATCCGCCATATTGATTGTCTTTCTATCCCGGTGTAGAAAGCTGTTGAAGAGACAGAAACGGATTCAAAGTGGAGAGGATCAGACTTTTTCCGTGCACTTGAAATGCTTCCTGTGATGTAAACTCCATCCTTCTTTGCATTCAATGAAGGAAACTGGAGACTGACACGAATTTCACAGTCCATTAAATCATTTTTCAAAGTCTGATTGTTCAAGCCAAGATATCTGCAACCAACCATGCAAAGGCTTCCTGTCTGAGCATCATAAATCCCTTCCGCGAAAATTTCAACTTGCCTATTATACCCACTTGAAGAAATATTGAACAGAGCCGTCTTGCGCGCAGCATAAAACGGTGTGAGGCTGATTTTGTAGCTGATATTCAGCGGTCTGCCATTGCTTGTGTTTGCTTCAAGACTTGAACTTTCTGGCATGGAGCTTGACAATGGCATGGATGATCCTGATGACCACTGAAAAATCTGATCACCCACAGAGATGGGGCTCCAATAACCCCATGCACATTCCCCTCTGGAGTCTCTGACACTCGCGTCGAAACGCATTTCAGTTGAATACCCATCTGGGTGATTTTCCCCACTTTTTTTAACAGATTTCTTCCCTGAACATGGCATTCTCACCTTGTCGATTTCTGTGTACTCATACTTAAGACCTGGAACTTCTAACATGTTATTATCAGTACTTCGATAAGTGATCCTTTTGAAGTAACCTATATGATTCACAGATTGGTTACTCCACATTTGCCCGGAAATACTAGTACTGTTTCTAATTGACCAGATTGCAGGAAATCTCAATTTCATCCTAATTGAACAATCACCAACTTGAGAACTACTCAAAGAACTATTTCTATTCAAGAATCGGCAAGCAACAACACACAGCCGATTCTTCTTCGAATCCCATGTTCCTTCCCCGACAAACGTTGTGTTTGGATTGAAAGAACGGTAAAACCCAACATTGACACTGTTAGGAAATTCCATCAAAAATCTCATACTTTGTCCATCTGGTGAACACTGAATAGTATTCAAGGACATGATTTGAGGCAAAAAGCCAACATCATCACCAAAAGGATTGCAAGTCTTTGATGAACTGCAATCACTTGCATATTCTAATTGGAACACAGGGTATGCAGAATATGCAAGGACTGAACAAATAGACCTAGCCAGATGTAAACGGAGAGATGAACTCTCCGCAACATTAGTATCACCAGAACACTCATTTAGGAATTCGTTTGAAGTCGTAGTGTACTGGTAATTTGTTTGAGGAAACATCAGTATTGAAATTGGTTCAAAATAGTTGGGATCATCAGCAGAACTCAAGCTCTGCAACGTTCCCCGAATCAAACTAGTAATAGTTGAATTCTTCACACCACTAAGCTGAAGAACAGCAGTAAGATGAAGAAGCTTACCTTCTCGCGAGTAACTAGAACTTGTTCCCACCATGCACAGCTCGCCGGTATATTCTGACCAGAAGCCTTTCAAGTTGAAACTCACAGCGCTTTTTCGAGATCTTCTAGGTGAATAGAATGAACCAGCATATGTCCATGACATATCCTGTTCCAAATAGTTTCTATTCCTGAAAGGGAGTATCAAACTCCCCTCAACCTTGAAAACACTTTCATTATCGGTTCTAAAGACATGTTGAGTTTCAAATGACAGAAAATTGTCATTATCTACTGAGTAGTTAGATGGGTTTGGATTCAAGATTGTATCACCGCCATCATAGTAACCATTTTGGAAGGGAGGAAAAGGCAAGTTAGAAAATTCGGGTGCTGTGATGGGTGACTCTGGGACTATAGAACAATGATCATGGTAAGAGATTTCAGTTGCAGTGCAATGAATGGTAAGCAGAAAAAGTACGAACACGTTAAACCAGACAAGAGAAGAAGTGATTGCAGAAGAAGAACCCATAACCATAGGCATACAAGTTCTTCAAGCAAGAAGATGGAGATGAAGATAAAACTTTTAGCAGTGAAGTTATATAATTATCTCTCCTCAGTTAGAGTTGGAAATTTCCTGCCACTTGCAGTCTGGAAAAAATGGGAGTCTCTCATAGACTTTTGTGAAGTAGAAGTCTTCTCAAGTGGAAGTAGAAAAACTTGGGCAAAGCATGTTATGGTTGGTTGCAGACTTGCAGTCAACCAATAGGGTGCGTTTGGTACGCGGGACGGGACAGGACAATGTGGGACAGTTTCTTCTTGTCCCACGTTTGGCACGACTTTAGCATGGGACAGAACGGGACAAGGTGGGACAAAAATCATCAATTTCTGTCCCACCCAAGACCCTAGGCCAGACTTGTCCCATGCATGGGACAAGTCTCAAAAAGACCTTTTTACCCTTAAATCTTCAAAAAATCACAAACTTATGCAATAGTTTATATGTATATATATTTTATAATATTATATATATATATATAATATAATATAAATATTATTATATATATTTTAATATATATTATTTATTAGTAATATTAATATTATTATATATTATATAATACGAATACTATATATTATTATATATAATATATATTATATTATATAATAATATATAATATATATTTTGGATAAGAATAATAAAATATAAAAGTATATATTATTTAATATAATAATATATATAATATAATATATATATAATTTTATATTTTATTATTATTATCCAAAATATATATTATATATTATATATTATTATATAATATAATATATATTTTATTATAATAATAATATATATAATAATAACATAATATATATTAGATCATTTATGTATATATATAACATATTATATATATATTATATATAATAATATTATATATTAATATTAATATTTTATTTTATTATTATATATGATAATAATATAATATATTAAGTATTATTACATATATTATTATATATATAATAATATTTAATATATTATATATATCTTATATATAATAATATTTAATATATCATATATATATTATAATACAATATATATTATATATTATTATAAATATTAATAATATATAAATATATTTAATATTATAATATATTATATATATTATATTTTATTGTATATAATAATATATAATTTATTAAAAATTATTACATATACAATAATATATAAGATAATATATATATATATTAAATTTTATTATTATATATAATATTTTAAAAATTATTTCATATACAATAATATATATATAATTATATTTTATTTTATATATATATTATATATATATGAGGGGCATTCTGGTCATTTGAACCTCTTGTCCCGTCCTGTCCCATCCATACCAAACGCATAACAGTACAGTTAATAGTTATGTCTCAGACATTCCAAACACAATATGGAACAACTGTCCCGTCCCGTCCTGTCCTGTCCCGTCCCACCTTGTCCTGTCCCATCTCTGTGCCAAACGCACCCATAATGACAAATAAGAAGGCTGATATTTCCAAGTCTTAAAAGTCACCTCCAAAGACTGATAAAGTGTTTCAAGTCAAGTGATTGAGACCGATAACAAATATGTATATACACATATATCTATGCACATTCATTGTATTTCTATGCACATTTGTTAAACAAAATTCAAAGACTACTCTGCAATCATCGATTTGCAAAATTTACTCATGTTGATGTTATTAATTGTGGTGATGCTTTTTTTATTTCTTGGCTGTGCAAGTTTTGGTGATTCATTAGCAAAATATCACAATTAATCAAACTGGTTTTTGCAAAATATACAAGGGCAAATGATTATATCAATTATTACTTAGACAAAGCTTGATTCAACACCTTATCATAATATTGTAATAAATTCTGGGTCTATATGGTTGGAAATTGAGCAGCAAATGATAGTTTCACACTATGTTAAAAGAAGAAATATCTTGCATCAACTCTCTCTCACACATATATATATATATATATATATATAAAGGATGAGACTATAGTACACCGGTGTACCTATAAACAATATAGGAATTATTATGATCGAAATTTAAAAAAGTGTGATCCAACATTTGATCGTAATACAGGCACATCGGTATTCTATAGATTATCCCATATATATATATATATATATCTATACTATATTATAAAAGAGAGAGAGTTGGCCACGTGGATTTTTTACCTCTCACTATTTTGTTTGATCTTTTTTTTTTTTTAATTTCTTGAAAAGTATAATTACAAAAAACCCTTAAAGTTTATATAATTACTTAATATATAACTTTTAGTAAGATTTTAGTTATAGCATCCTTTTTTTTTTAGGAAAGTCATAAAACCCTTAAAGTTTATATAATTACTTAATATACAGGTTTTAGTAAGATTTTAATAGACAGGTTTTAGTAAGATTTTGATTTAATAGAAATGTTTTGGCAATAATGATATGGACTGAACCCTAATTAATAGGTATTTTGATTGATAATTAATTTATGTTATAAAAAGATATTGGGGATGAAAATATAATTTTCTATATATTTAATTACTGGAAAAAGAATAAGAAATATTATAGAGGTATAAATTTAATTTGTCGAGTCAATCATTGAATATATATACATGGGAGGTTTGTAAAGTGAAAAAAATAATATATATATATATATATATATATATATATATAATAAACGAAGGATTTAACTGCAAGCGGTGGATATATCTGATAAGAAAGATATTGATATCAGTTATTAAAGATTTAAATAATTATTACTATACCGTGTTATATTAACATCTCTTATTTTTCAAAGATATGTATATTTATAAATACGAAAATCAAGTACTAATTTAAGCACATGTCTTGCATGTGCCCTAAAAGCTAGTATATGTATATATATAGGAGAATTAAAAAAATCTCCATAATTTAACTCCATTGAATCGAAAACCAATTTGGTGGTTTCATAATTATGAAAAAACTATTTGCATTTTGATATATATTGATTGCAATTAGGAGCCTTTGAATTTTGTTTAACAAATATGAGTGAATGTTGACCAAGTCTTTTTAAATATAAGTTCTTCCCAAACTCTTTTTATTTGCAAAGGTAGAACTCAAGAAGCTCTCACTAAGATGGGAAAAAGATGAACAACTAATTCAACAATTTTGTGGTTTCATAATTATATAAAAACTAATGCAATTCTGCTAATTGCATTAAATATTTATTGATACTCGACGTGAAACTTAAGTTTGACTTGGCCTTGGCTGACGAAAGTTTTCCAAAAGTTGTTACCTATATGAAATTTTGTAAATGGAAAAGCTATGTAGTCTTGACATTTTGTGAGAATTTCAGTGTTAGCATTTAATGGCGACAACTATAAATTAGACTTGTCTCAAGAAAAGAAGAGAATTTCATAATCAACATTTAATTCAGAACTTCTGCCCTCCTGTTCTTTGCGTTTATCTAAAAGGAAAATGCCGGTTGGTATCTAGTATATTGATCACCGAGTGGAGTATTGCTACGTGATTAAAACTATTTTATTTTTTATATATTTTTTTATTTTAGATTACGTAACAATTAACTATTGGATTAGTCAGTACCTTAGATACTGATCTAAAATATTGACCGATCAACACCTAAATATTATCTTAAAGATACTGCATTCAATAATAATAAAAAAAATATAAAATAAAAGTAATAAATCTCAACCACCGATTAAACATATCGGTTTATCTCTTGAGGTTAGGATATATAATAATCCTATTATCCTAATCCATCAACTTTTGACACTTGATTTATTGATGGTTGTCAAGCTGACAAGCTCTGGGCTGGGGACCATCCTATCTGAAAGTTCTTTATTGATTCGTAGAAAATTATCCAGCGTTAAAGGGCACGTGTCAAGGACTTCTGGCCTGGTTAAAAAAACAATGATAAAATTCTTGTTCAGGAAAAAGAAACAAATTAATAAGAAGGTGAAGAGGAGCAGGAGTGCAGGACTGCAATATTCATAGTAATAAATTAAAGGGATTAAAGGCAATTAATTAAATGTCAATTTTCATCTAAATTATGAAATTAGTAGCTTAAAGGAGACTGAGCTGTGCAATAATTGATGAACTCTTCTGGAGGGATATGATTCAGTTGATCAATTGCGAATTTGCGATGATGAGACTTGAGATCAAGTAGAACAAGTCTATTAATACAAATCTCTTGTATTCCAATGTATAGTTTGGAAAACATTAATTTTAACCATTTGAAATTATTTTTAACAATTTTCAAAACCAAATTTTTTCAAATATAATTATATTAATTTATTTCCTTATTTTTTATTATTTCCAAAGAGATTACAACAACTCGACAAGGCACACTATTGATCCCACCTCTCACGAAACAATCGTAGAAATGACTCTATAGTGAAATATGAAAATAATATCGATACAGATTGGTTCTAGTGGATTGGTATTCATTCTCCTGAAAAAAGGTCTCGAGTTTGAGTCTTGTGAATGGAGAAAATCTGACTGGGAGAGTTTTATCCCCTAGTGGGCCGACCCGGCTCGATCCGGATTAGTCAGGGCCAGTGGACTTCTGGAAACCGATGCTTAAAGCAATATATATATATATATATATATATATATATGAAAATAATACTTGGGAACTTTTCCACTTATTGGTTATTTGAATTGATCTTCTAGTTGAATATCCTGTATTAGGCCATTTTGTTTCTTTGTGTGGAATTTTGGGGTTATATATATAATCATTTTTTCTCCTCAGTGTATTGCATGTAAGTCATAAATTAAGGATAACCATTGACAAGTGCATACAGACTGAGTCAAAGCAATTGAATCTAATGGTCCACATGTAAGACAGTGATATATTTTTATCAGTCCGTACCGAGAAGAAAAGTTTCATATATATATAATGGTTCTCTCATAAGAGATCTTATATTTTAATTTCGGTAAAAAACTTTGATGAAATCACATCCATTTTTATGAATTTTGATCTGAATTTTTGTGTAGATAATATGTTCAATGAAATCTACCTATGAATAAAATTGAAGAATTTTTCAAATGCTACAACTATTTTTTTTTAATTTTCCTACATTTTCCCATATTCCAATGCCTTCATATTTAACAAAATCGGGATAAATAGTTGTAGTACTTGAAAAATTCTCAAAAAAAAAATTTATTGATAAATTTCATTGCACTTATCATCCATAAAAAAAAAAAAATTCAGATCAAAATTCATAGAAATCAACATGATTTCATCAAGATTCTTACCGAAATTAAAATAAATGATTCTTTATGAGATAACCAATATATATATATAAAGAATTTAGACAGGTCACCTTATTATCTGTCTGCTTAAAATTAAAACTAATTACCGTGTATAAATTTATTTTTAAAATCTATTTCTTTCATTATCTTAATATCTGTCAAGATTGATTGTCATTTAAAAAAGCATATTATTGGATTGGCATACGAATATCGTGTTATACCCATCATTCAAAGGCTTTCTCAAGTACCAAACATATATTAATTATTAAACTGTTTATGAATTAGTGGTGCCGACAAGCCAGGCTTGGCCGGTCCTATCCCGTGAGAGGTCGAGCCTAGCATGGCCCGGCTAAGAAGCAGACTAGACCAAGGCCTGGTACTAAGTAGGATCAGGCTAGGCTGCAAGAGTGATGCCCACAGGCCGGCTTGTAAGGCTAAAAAATAAAAACTAATTAAACTGTATATATTAATATATGCATACATATTTAAAGATATACCTGTTGTGAATTGGTTGGGGTTTATAATTTTTTCCCACCCATACTAATTTAAAAAAAAAAAAAAAAAAAAAAAAAATTGTTTAAAAAACTTATTAAATAATATATATAGAATAATATGCATAATTTAGTAAAGTTGAATTTATAGTGAAATGGTTAAGTCACTCATCTTCTTTACAGTAACCTTGGTTCGAAACCCATTAAAAATTAAATTATAAAATTTTAGATTATTTCGTGGTTTTCAAGATCAATTTTAAAGTTTTCCAAAATTTTGAGTTTCTAATGAACGTTGTATAATAGTCAGCCATATAATATTTCGTAGTTCATTATGTAACATATTTTTTCATTTTCTAGGTTTATGATGAACACTATATGATAGCTTGTCATGTAATATGTTTGAGTGTCGATATTGACATTCATAAAACTTATTAGTACACCAATATTTTATTAAAAATTTTAATTATAAAAATATCCCAATAGAAATTTACCAATAAGGACAAATTAATTTAATTAAAAATAAACCAAATATTATATACACTTATTAATTACACCTATATCTTCAACTATATTTCTTTATTAAAAAAAAAAAATTACATTTCAAAATATATATATATATATATATATATATTATGATAAACTCTAATTAAACTCTAATTTTATTTCAAGTTTCAAACTTTCTCATTATCATACTATTTTTGTCTTTCTTTTATATATAATTATGAACTCTATCAATAAACAAAATATTTTTTTTAACGATAGCTATAGATATCATATATTAATTATTAAACTGTTTATATATATATATATATTATGATAAACTCTAATTAAACTCTAATTTTATTTCAAGTTTCAAACTTTCTCATTATCATACTTTTTTGTCTTTCTTTTATATATAATTATGAACTCTATCAATAAACAAAATATTTTTTTTAACGATAGCTATAGATATCAATAAGTTTTTTTATTTTATTTTAAGATAGCCGTAGATATCAGTAAGTTTTTTTTTTTTTTTTTATATATAAGATAAATGTATAAATAAGAGAATTACAGATAGAAAATCTCTTAAACCCATATACGATTCCACAGATTCCCTTTTATAAGGCTCCTATATTCGAGATATTTCTAAAAGTAAATTGGACCATCATTAAAAAAAAGGATTTCATTCCAAAAATAATATGATTTTTTAATAAATTGGGTGTGATAACAATTTAAGAATGTTTATAAATAATATGTATTAAATGAATATATTTATTTCAATGAGGGTACTATTGGCATTAAGATGGGTGTTTATAGTAATATTTATTTTTTAAAAATTGATGTATTAATAAGTTTTATAGGTGTCAATAACCGTACCCAATATATTTTTAGTTCATCATGTAACATGTAAGAAAAGTCGCAATTAATGCACAACAATGGCCCTTCTAGTCCTCCTCTCAGTATCATCAGTTGAGTTCCTGAAACATGTACTTCAAGGATGTCACAAGGGTGACAAGGTTAAACAAAATTCAAAGACTCCTCTGCAATCAGCAATTTGCAAAATTTACACATGTTGATGTTATTAATTGTTGTGATGCTTTTATTTATTGGTCGTGCAAGTTTTGATGATCCATTTAGCAAAAGATCACAATTAATCAAACTGGTTTTTGCAAAATACACAAGAGCATCTACTAATTTCTTTTATGATTATATCAATAATTACTTGGACAAAGCTTGAATCAACACCTTATCATAAAATTGTAATAAATTCTTGGTCTATAGTTGGAAGTTGAACAGCAAATGTTAGTTTAACACTCTGTTAAAAGAAGAAATATTTCTGACAAGATGAGTTTGGTCGGTGGTTGAGTATACCACGAGGTTGTGTGTTTGAGTCACTCGCTCTCCCCAAATTCTGAAGTATCGGTAATATTTCAAAAAAAAACATTATTTCTTGAATCAAGTCTCTCTCACACACACATATATATATATATATATATATATATATAATTTAACCAGAATCGGAAAACAATTTTGCAGTTTCAGAATTATATAAAAACTCATTTGACAAAAGCTAAAAACTCCATAGCATATATTTTTAACTGACTCCAAAACTATAGAGTTGTTTTGTTACAAGTGTTTGATTAATACAATCTATAGCAACCATTAATTAGCCTGCTGTGGTGAAGAAGATACACCAATATAAGTGTTCGATTATTTCTGGGTCAATTCTGAATCACCAACCACAGGAACCTTCTCGTATTCTTCGTCCTCTCTGAATCTCCCCGGAACAATGCAACGACCCCCAAACCGTTGCTGCAAGTAAATGATTGCAACAAACACCAGGCCCCCGAAAGGTATAATGACATCCCAAAGAGCAGAGTAGAAATCCGCATTAGGACTGGCATAAATGTATGAGTATGACACAACAGAACTATAGCTGTGTCTCCTGTAAAGATCATACACGTGTGGAAGCAGCCTGACAAAAGTGGTTCCGATGTAGAATGAACGTGACAAAACATCCTGTTTCGAGTTTCTGAAAATGTTAAGCAGGATTTGAGGCAAAAGAAATCCGTCCAAGACCAAAGCTGTATACGATTTCAAATCTTCCCAGAGAGAATTCTTAGTCCAGTTAACAAGCAAAAATATCAAGGCCCCAGCTATGTATAACGGAAAAGACACAAAAACAGCCGATCTCTCAGCAAACCACGAGCTCTTTTGGTCTCTATCGGTCAGTCTTGCTGACCAAGTAAGCTGCAGAAGGCGGAATTCCAACAAAAAAGCCACCATTGTTACTAACCTTACCAGGACTTCATTTGCTTCAAGCCATATACCACTACCAAGCACAAGTTTTTGATGATCGCGATTATTCAAAAATAAGGCTTCGAAATTTAAGACCAGAGGCATCATGTGTCCCAAAGTAAGAAGCAGAAGCATAACAAGAGAAATGAAGGGAAGCAAATGAGGGTGTTGTTTCACATGTAAAAGCTGCAATCCCACGAAAACGCATACAAATGTGTTCGATATAAGCGCCAAGATGATCTCCAAGTCCATCCTGGAAATGGACTCTTTCGCTTGAACTGCAGTATAGGAAGCTGAAGACACATCCAACCGTTCAAAATATAGAGGGTCAGGTTTCGATCGTGTGCTTGTGATGCTTCCCTTGATATGTCCTCCAGTTTTCTTCGACTTCAATGGAGGGAGCTGAAAATTAACAACAATTTCACAGTCCATAGAATCACTTATCAGTGATTGATCATCCTTTGACACGATATTTCTACAACCTACCATACACAACTGTCCTGTTTCGGCATCATAGATTCCTTCAGCAGTAATCTCAACTCTCTCACCCGAAGTTGAAATTATATCAGATAGTGAAATCTTATCAGACAATCTGATACCAATTTTGTAGCTGACAATGATAGGGCTGTTAGCAGAAGCTTTAGAGTTGCTGGGATTGATTGATGAGCTTGATGAGGGAGCTATTGGAAACATAAAACGCTGATAAAACCGATAACCAACAGTGATTGGAGTTGCAAAACCCCATGAAATGTTTCCCAAATTTCTTCTAACCCGAATATCGAATTGCATATCAGAAGAGTACTTATCTGTGTACCACTCCCTCTTCTTCTTTTCAGGCTTCTCTCTCAACCCACATAACTTTCCTGCTCTCAGGATTTCAGTGTATTCATATTTCAGTCCTGGAACCGCGAACATTCTATTCTCAGAACTATGGAACAGAATCCTGTTGAAGTAACCTGAATCATTCACAGGTTTCCCGCTCCAAATTGTCCCCACAATGTTATTAGTCTCTCTGATTGACCAGACTGCAGGGAAGCTCAAACTCAACCTTGTAGTACAATCCCCGACTCGAGCATTAACCAGAGATTTCGAAGCATTCAAAAATCTGCAGGCAACAATACATAGCTGATTCATCTTACCATCCCAGAATCCTTCCCCAACAAAAGCTGTGTTGGGATCGAAACGGGGGTTGATTCCAACATAGCTACTGTTAGGAAAAGCTACCAGAACTCGCATCCTTTTTTCCTCCTCCAAGCAATCAATTCCTTTCAAGTAAACGATACGAGGCAAAAATCCAACAGCATCACCAAAAGGGTTGCAGTTTTTTGCAGAAATGCAGCCACTGCTGTTGTACTTCAAGTTAAATTCATTAACTCTTCTTGAAAATACAGAACAGAAACTATTTCCCTGTAGTGAATTAATCGGTAAACCCTTGACGATAGTATCATTTCCACCGGAAAACTCATCACCAAACTCTTTTGACACAGGAGTATACTCATAATTCCTTCCTGGAAAAATCAGTATCGAAATGGGTTCAAAATATGACAAATCATGAGGTGAACTCAAGCTCTCCAATGTTCCAGTAACCAAAGTAGTTACACTACTACTAGAATTCCTGAGATTACTGAGCTTGAGAACTGCTCGTCTAGTAACACTAAAACCACTTCCAACCATACAAACTTCCCCAGAAGATTCTGACCTGAACCCATGTAGCCTGAACTTCACTGAACCTGTATTATATCCAGGACTATGAGAAACATTTCCCACATAATAGAACTTGCTTTCACTGCTTCGTAAAACCAAGTGCCCTTCAATCCCAAACACACCACCCCTGTCAGTTTTGTATAAATTTCGGATATGAAATGAGAGTGAGTTGGAGCTTTCAGAAGATGTTTGAGACACAGTTTTCTTCTGACCAGTGTAGTAACCGGTATGGAATTGGACAGATGAGGGCTGAAAATTATTGAGGGTTGCTTCAGGAACAAGTGAATTGCAATGATCAGCATAAGAAACTTGAGGAGTTGCAGAGGACAAGAAAGAGTTGGAAGAAAAAGCAGTTATAAGAAAGGAGAACATGAAAGCATGAAGCCATGGAAATGGAAATGTTGAAGAATTCATTATCCAAAGTCCAAACAAGACTGGAGACTGGAGAGACAGCAGAGTCTAAATGAAGGCTTCAAATTGAAAAAGACATTGTTAACGTTAATTGAAACTTGGGAAATTCCGCAAATGTTGTTATCTCAAATTTGTCATGTTTCTGGTTGTTTTAGCATAGGAAACTTTCTAGGACTTCTTCCTATGATTATAGAATTATTTAATTTGTTACTCTCATCCATTAAAAAATTATGATTTGTATCCACAACATAATTCTTTATAGAAAATGGGATTCATTATGAAAACCTAGTAATCACAAGATGATATAGTTAATAATGTAACGCAACTACAAAATCACCTGTTTGTCTAACACCAATTGGGTCAACTAAAAACCGGGATCTGACAATGTAACTCCGGTAGAAATCTCCCTACACTTTATAATTTAATTGGCAAATGAGGAACTCAAACATAAATCGAAGTGATATATGTATTTTCCTTTGAGAACTATGGAACAAAGGAGAGACATTGTTTTTTTCTTCACAATTGAATGCAACATTATTCATAGGAGAGCGACATGATGTATGTGTTTATCTCATCATCATAAAACAATTTTGACATTTTGTTGTCATTGCCGGCTTGGCCGGCACATAAAGTTCCACATTTCACTTGAATAAATTTCAAATCCAATCTTAGATCCAGAAGTAAAAAGCAGACAAGAGAAATCCCTTCATACAAATTCGAAAGTGATTTTAAGAGAGATATTTGATAAGCACTTAAGTAGAAAAGCATTCAAACATCCTATACACGTAGATTGAAAATTTATATCACAGTTGCTCTCTTCATAGATCCTTCTGGTAAATTTGAAGGAAAAAAAACGAAACTTGAAATTGCATCTATGGCATTTGTAATGAACAAACGTTAAACTGCATCTAAATTGTGGTGATCAAACTATCGAACAACCATGAGAAACCGAAACCAAATTGACTAAAACTCTAATACAACTATAGAGGGGGAGAGTGTCTAATCCCTTAATTGAGACAGAGATGAACTTTCCGGATTGATTTCCTGCGTTCATTAAATGGAATTTAGATACTCTGCTGATCTGATCTTTTTCCTGACCTCATCTAATCTTATAACACATACATTATACTGAATGAGTGGTTAAAATGTGATTGGTTTTCACAACCACTTTATCAACAACCAATCACATGCTTTAAAAAGGTCAGGAAAAAGATTAGATCAGCAAAGGATCCAAATCCTCATTAAATGATGTGGAACTATTGAACATTAGGACACCACAACATTCAAAGAGGCAGAACTAACATCAAGATGATGTCCACATCAGAAAAATAAATGAAAACAATATCATATTCTCCTGCTAATGGATTAAAAAAGTCAATAAATCATGAAAAAGATTACCCAATTACATATCATTAAAGTGGCTGCATCAATCCATCATCAATCCAAATATTTCCTTACAAGTCACCTAATCCGAGAGCCAAAACTAGTGATAATTCCTCATGCCATAAATATTGCCAATCTGAATGATCTTAATTCTTAATCTACCATTATAAACATCATGAAAGAAAACAATGCATAAAAATTGTTTCTATCAAGATCCAGTGTCATACTAGCAATGTGCTTGGACATTAGATTTGAAGTTTAATAACCCCATCCATATCTATGCCTATATACAATTCCATAATTATTTGCAAGTACCCTATAGATATAAACATAAGTTCTCCTTCATAATTTAGATCTAAACTATTTATTGTAAAATCATAAACCTAACTCAAATGTCTTAGTTGAGAAACGATTTTGCATCCAGTTTCAAAATTAGCATTTCAAAAAGGAATCATTTGTTGGCAGCCTAGGGCATATATTGGACTCCACGGGTTCCTCTTTTTGGTTGACCAAGGATATCCTCACCATCCTTAACTCCTCGGGGTCCTCTTTTTGGTAGAGCAAGGATATTCTCACAGTTCTTGACTCCGATTTGTTTAAATTCTTTTACAAGCATATCAACATACCCACGCAAAGAATTCTTAAACCCTTCCGAAGAGCTCTTGTCACCCTCATCAACATCCTGCACTCCACCTTTCACCAGACACCCCACTTGAGCACCATCCATGTATGCTTTACATGCAGTCACAATATCACGAGCACACTTGTAGAAATGACCCACAACAAACTCCTTGAAATACTGCACCAAAACATGATAAATTTAGATGTTATGTGAATGGTAAATTTCATTTAGTCCATTGACAAAATAATTATAAAACAACCTTGATGCAATCATTCACTGTAAACAATGAAACAAAATCAATTAGGTGTAATAATATAGCAACTTCACAACTGAGAGGCATATCCGGCTTCAAATATCTATGGAGCACGTGCCTTAACTATTACCCCCATTAATAAAAATAAGGCTATCTCATTCCTATAAATTACATATGAAGCTTTAACATAATATAAAATAAAATAAAAAACATTTTTAGACATAGAACTTTATAGGATTGGGTTGGAAAGAAACATGTAGTCACATTAACTCGATATGCATTACATTGTTTAACGTAACTTAATTTCAGAGTCTTGATTAATTTGTTTTAGTCTTTCAAAATTTGACAACCTTTCCATGCACTGTCAATGTATTGAAAGTTGACACAGATAATACATTTTCTAGGTAAGACTTAAGTGATTATCCCATCCATGATCCATCATCCGATGACCAAACATGTCTTATCCATTTCTAAAATAATAATAATAATAATGATATCATGCTCAAATATCCCAAAAAGAAATGTCAAAAAATGACTGCAGTGTACCTTTGGAGGTCTCCTGACTGTGTACACCATTGTTTTCAGTGACAAGATAAATGTATTCTCATTGTATCTCTGTGAACTATTTTCACCATGTGCTGTACCATTCGAACTTGCATAACCAGGCTCGTTGAAGTAGGGCTTTTGATTCAAGATCAGTGCTTGTATAGAGACCAGAACTTGTAGCATGGTTGACATGGAAGGGATCCACTTCTCATTCTTGTTACCAGACCAGGTGTTAAGAAGACTGAGGCATACCTTCCCACAATTATATAAATTTGGATTAATTCGAAGGCCGCCAGAGTGGTAGTAGACCAGCTGGCAAAAGCAAAATCCTGGTTGTCAGACCCAAAATGTCCAATGATACAAAATAAGGCCACCACAAACAAACATCAGTAACATACCGGTGGTACATTAGGATAGCCACTAGGGAAGAAAACATCAAAGAAAAAAAGACCATCATGGTAGGGAGTACCCTCTGCTCCTATGATTACAGCCCTTAAAAGATCCATTCTTGATTCGTAAACTCTAACAAATATTGTATCTGTAGTAACAAAATCAGGAAAGACAAAAAGTTAGTAACAATCAATATCATGTAGAAGTTGGAACAGAGGATAGTTAAGGATCAGCTAGGGACAGAACTATTCGACAGTTACATTTTACTTATTTTTACACTGTACCACAAATTATATTTCCACTTTCACAAACCAAGTCAGGCTCCAGAAGTGAATAAACTATTTAAAGGGCAAGATCATGATAAAATAAATAAATAAATAAATTTAAAAAAAAACCTAGATATTGTATCTATAACCAATATAGAACGAGAACAGTAAGCATTCAAAGTCACCTGGCAAATCCTTCTCAAGGATTTTCCACTCTTCCTGAATTCTTTTTGCCCAATTCTTTGGTGGCTGTCAAGAAGGGAAAAAAAAACTACATAGATTAAAATAATGTGCATAACAGAAAAATAAAGACATGAAATGCATCCCACAAAATCGCCACCTGTTTCATTGTGGAAGCTTTAGAATTAGAAGCATAGTGATGGTCTGAATAATCTTCAACAGTATCAAACTGTTTAAAAAGTTTGTACTTGTTCAAGATGTCATCTTCATCTCCGCTTGGATTCAAAGCACAATCTTGAGCCGGAGGTATACATTCCCCTTCTTCAGGAGGGATATGGACAGCGTCAAATAAATCAAAAAAGCTTGAATGAGTATTGTACTTAGTAAAAGTTGGGTTCAGTTCAGGTTCAAAAGCGTACGGCCACAAAGGCATGGAAGGTTCTACTGCAAGAGGACAAATCAGTGTGTCAATTAGTACAGGTAAACTTGATCCAAAAAATAAACAATACAAGCACCAACTTGCTCCTGTAAATGTGCAAGATAACCATTCTATAAGTTTGCTCAACTCCACGAAGGAGCATCACACCATCTAATTGTTTTAGAATAATAATTACTTGAACCACATAAAGTAATTGGCTTATGGTTACTATTTAAATATCATAAATGCCACTAAGATTGTGATGATTTTACATCAAATGGAAGATTCTGAGCACGCCCTATATGTTGCAAAGTAGATTTCTTACTTTGGGCAGGTATCGGGGGTAACAAGGATGAAGGCAGATCCCCTACAGCAGTTTGACCCAAAACTCCTACCGGATTCAGCAAACGTGAACTGCTAGGTTTTCTTCTATTATCCTTCTTATTACTACTGGAAGCAGGATCTGTGACCCATGGTATGGCCTTCTTCTTAATACTGGAGGCAGGATCTGTGAACCATGGTACGGTCTTCTTACTACTGGAAGCAGGATCTGTGAACCATGGTACGGGTGCCTCCACTCCAGTAGGAATATTAGCACTATCAAAGTAGGCTTGCAAAATTGCATAGTCATCAAGATAATTAATATTATCATGAAGATCTAGAAAATGATCATCATAAGAATCAAGGATGATCAAATTATGCAATCCTGGGCCAGAACTCTTGGTAGACTCCTGGGGAAAGAATTTTAAAAATAATCATAATCATAATAATAACAATAATAATGATGATGATGATTGATGATTATTAATATCAAAACTGTTGAGTAGCTTTTTTGGCATATTTATCAATCAATGAAGGTTAGTCATACCTTAGGTTGGTAACTGCTAGAACCATCAATATTATGTTTTATTGCCTTCCCTTTCTCCCTTGTGTCAACTTTCTCATGAACCATGACATCAGCAGAATCGACATAGTCTTCAACATCAATTACTTCATGAATAATAGCCTGAAAGAGATGTTTAGTCGTAGAATTTACTGAATCATGAGTTATACAATCAAAGGCATCAAACCAAACTTATAATAATAATAGAAGAAGAAGAAGGTGATTCCAAAAGGAAAGCTAACAAAAAAAATCAATGTTTGCACAAGGCGAGGCACGCCTGATTGAAGCAAGGCACAACCTAACAGAATTTTATGAATTTCCTATTTTTCTCAAATTCTCTCTTCCTCTCATTTTCTCTTAAAATGGTATGACTTATGAGAGCATAGAGATCCATAATAGGATTTATTACTTAAAATAATAAGAATAAGAATAAGAATAATAAGAATAATAATCTTTAGAAAAAAATCCAGTGCTTTGCAGCACACCCTACACTCAGCCACAAAACAATTAAAACCCTAGCAGCCACCCATCCCAAACAAACAAAAACCTAATAATCTTTAGCGGTCAGTCGGCCACCACCAACCCTCACTCGGGATGACAAAATTATCTATGGATACGGATATCCGTAAGAATCCGCTTCATTTAAAATGAGGATAGGTGCTATTATTTTGGGAACGGAGCGAGGATGGATGTCATCTTGATATCCATTTTATTTTCGGGGACGGGGATGGATATAATTTATGGATATCCATCCCCATCCGAATCCATTATAGACTTTAATATTTTAAAAATATAAAAAAAAAAATGTAATTATTAATTCTAATTATTTAAGTTATTATTATTATAATAATTTTAAAAAAAAATGTAATTATTAATTCTAATTATTTAAGTTATTATTATTATAATAATTTTTAACTTATTGGACGTATTTGTTTCTCCCTTTAAATAGGACAAAATGTACCATTACACATGACACATGTTAGTAACATTTTTACCTTGTAAACTATAAAAAATTACATTTTTTTCATTGAATACGGATATAAACGGAGCGGAAATGGATATCTCTACCTCAATTCAGGGATTATCTGAAATCCTCTCCGCTCACTTAGAAATGGGGATGGATGCGGGGAAGAGAATATATAGATATCTCAAACAGATACGGAGATGGATATTGAGGTATCCATCTTCAATCCGATCCATTGCCATCTCTAACCATCACCTCATATTTTCCTCCAACCGATGCGTCCATGCTCGGGACAGACCTCGTTGGCGACCAGTTGACAGCCATCTGATTCTGACAGTGAATCTCCGGCGACCTCAAAAAAAAAAAAAATTTAAAACGTTTACTTCATTCAGACGTGCCTTACAGCCTAGACGCCTGGCCTGCCTAAAGGCGCCCGACGATCCTTTGACATCTATGCCTCACACTTTTTAAAACATTGCAAAAAAATAGATTAACTAAAGAGAATTGAAAATGGAAAATAAATATCATCTGGCAATTTAAAAGTTGCAAGTGAAAGAGCATAACTTATGAATCATATGAAGGAACAACATAAAACACATTCTTTAACAGCAAAACTTCGGTCAAGCATATAAAGATGGACAGAGTGAACGAGAAAAATGCTCTTGGTATTTCAATAATTGGATTCTTTATATGGAAGAAAATGTCAGGGTGAAGCTAAAGTTAAAAGGAATTAAATCAAGATTCAGTTACTTTTTACAAATAAGGCTTGGATCCTATCTATTTCAGTAACTCAAATTAAATAAAAAATGAGAAACAAAGAGGGCACAGCCCTAAATACAAGTAGCATCATCTAAGAAATAAAATAAAAGCCTAAAAAATGAAAAATCAGAACGATACATTTGAGGGAGGTAATGGGGGGAAGGGGAGAAAAGCTCGAGAAGAGGCACTAGTTAATCGAAAATGGGACTTAAACTGGGCCTATCCAAATGGATTAATTGATATTTATCCCAACACCCATATACAAATTATACAATCACTGAAAATCGGAGCATCTTACGCAAGATTAATGCTCTGGCCTAATCATCATGTCTGATTATAAAATAGGCACAAGGATCATAGACAAGGAAGAAAAAAGTTGACGAATATATGCAAGAGAGCATACAAAGGGCAGAAATAAAACCAAGAATGAAGGTGCCAACTAAAATGAAACACTGCAAGTTCTGAATGGCGTGACCTATTTAAAACCTAATCAGCACAGATGTTGACATCCCTTGCCCTCACTGCTATTCCAACCTAGGTTGAAACAGTTCATACCACACTTGCACGATAAAATTAAAAATGCATGTAAAAGAGGAGAGGCTGAGTGTAAATGTTAATCAATTACCCTCTGACATAAAAAAGAAATTAAGATCCAAAAACCACAAAAAGAGTAAAATCCTTAATTACAGTTGGATATAGTGCTGTAACTCAGCCCAATCTCACACACCATACAGAGGAAAAAAATCTTTTTTAATGTGTCAAATCAAGTTTTTCAGATTACATTGCAAATTGAAAACAAGAGCTTAGACAACTGTCCATAAACAGTCGAACCTAGAGACAAAAACGTTCTTAGCTTTAACACGAAGGTGTAGGGGGAACCTTAAAGCATAACCTCTCAAACGACTCAACTTTAACATGGACAAAATGTAGTTTTTCTCATTAAACAAGACTGTTTATTTTTCAAATGGGATCATTTCTTCTACTATCAAGTGAAAATCAACAACAAAGCAAATCTACTAATTGTTGTAATACGATTTATCTTAGAACACATTGCATGATTAACACTGAAGATGGTTGCATACCTAAAACAAAAAATTACAGATTTATAGAACACAAATGTAACACGATATACAACCTGATCAACTAACCCATAAGAATAACATGCACCTTCCTTGACCTAATCTAGGTAAGCAATTTCATTTAACACGATTCTGGACTCTCACTACTCTCCAAGTCTTAATTAAATTTCAAGCAATTTAAAATCAAATAACATAATCAAAACATCAAAAGATTGGAAAACAAAAAAAAACCCCTAACTTTATTAAACTCCAAGAACCCACTACATCAATAGCAATAACAATAAAAGAAAACTCAAATTACACTTTTTTTTAATAACAAACAAAATATATGAAAAACAAACAAGAAAAAAAAACGAACCTGCTTTTGTTTGTTTCTTTTGAGAGTCTGGAAAGCCGATGACGGAATCTCGGTAACTTCAGAGTCCACGAACGAAGCAGAACTGCTTCCGGCGGACAACAGCCGCTTCCTGGATTATACGAACATCGATAAAAACAAGATAAAATAAAAGTCAGATATCAAAACGAGAACATCAACAATAACCTAATAAAAATAAAAATAAATACATGAACCTCGGAGGAATGTACTGTGCGAGCACCGGCGGCGGCTCCATGGTCGTAAGATCAAGTTCCCTGGTATAACCGAAATGACCGATCGTCGGCGGCGGCGGTTCAATTTCGAACTCGAAAAATAAAATTAAAATTAAAAATATAGAATTTTGGTTTTGAGGAATTTTACAGGTTGGTGGCGCCTTAGTTAAGCAGAGCTGCAGAGAAGATCGACATAGATTGCGACGACGACTGACGAGGCTCGTTGCACTATACTAGTATATTCTTCTTTCTTTATTTACTATTCTACCACTCTTCTTTTTTATATTATTATTTTTTACGACTTGAGTTTCTTTCTCCTACATTCGAACTCACTTGTGTTTTGTTGCGATTTACTTAAATGTCCTGCCACCTCAGTGTTTTCATTCTCTCTCTCTCTCTCTCTACCAATTATAGGATAAATTAATCATTAATCTACATCATGACCTAATTATTGATTATATACACTATTTGTTTTTTAAAACTATTGTACTTATCTAGAAAAAAATTTCAAAAGTATATAACAAAATAAAAATAAAAAATCAAATATTAGGATCAAATTCACTTTAGAGTTTGAAAAACAATTTTAATATTTTGTTTTTGTAATAATTTTTGAAAGCAACCCCATCCCATATTTTTCAAAAAATATATGAAAAAAAAAAAAAAGTGTCCATATTGTAATCAAAAATATTGAGAAATGTTTTAATGCATCATATTTCTATGTCCAACTTAATTAAAACCGTGTGCTATAAATAATTAATACATAAAAAATTAATGTCTCAAAAAAAAATATATAGGATTTGGATTACCTCCTCACCTCATTTTGTCATCTTCTAAATCTGGTATTAATTAATTCTATTTTTGGTATAGTGAAAATATTAAAATGAAGAGAAATAATTCAGACCATTGACTTGCTATATTAAGAGTAAATCTTCGTTGCATCGAGTGCACTAGTTGAATGGTGCACTCGGCTACTGAAAAGTGACACGTAATCATATGTCAGCTTTTTAGTTATTTTTTAGGGTATGAATATTGACACTCATAAAAGTTATTAGTACATCCATTTTTATAAGTACACATATGTCTAAAGTTTTAAAAATAAATATTACTATAAACACCCATCATAATACCAATAGTACCCTCATTAAAATTAATATATTCATTTTAATACATATTATTTATAACCACTCTTAAATTATTATCACACCTAATTTATAAAAAAAAAAAAAAAAAAATCATATTATTTTTGAAATCAAATCCTCTTTTAATGATGGTCCAATTTACTTTCGAAAATATCTCGAATGTAAGAGCCTTATAAAAGGAAATATGTGGAACCGTATATGGGGTCAAGAGATTCTTAATATAGAATTCTCTTATTTATATAGTTATCTTTAAAAATAATAATTATTATTATTATTGATATCTACAGTTATCTTGAAAAAAGAAAAAAAAAAAAAAAAAAACCCCTTGATATCTACAGCTATTGTTAAAAAAAATATTTTTTGTTTATTGATAGAATTCACTGCTAAACATAAAAAAAAAACAAACAATACGATAATCATGTGATTATGAGAAAGTTCGATACTTGAAATAAAATTAGAGTTTAATTAGGGTTTATCATAAAAATTAGGGTTTATCATATGTTAGGAACTTATGATTTATCATAAGTTTTTTTTTTTTTTTTTTGAAAGGTAAGTTTTTTTTTTTTTTAATAAAATAATATAGTTGAAAATATTGGTGTAATTATTTGTTTATTTTTAATTAAAGTAATTTATCCTTATTGGTAAATTTCTATTGAGATATTTTTGTAATTAAAATTTCTAATAAAATATAAGTGTACTAATAAGTTTTATAGATGTCAATATCGACACCCTATTTTTTATCTTTTACATCTCTTACTTTTTGCCTTATTTTTACAATCCAAAAAGCTGACACGTGACTATGTGTCAACATTTCAGTGGCCGGATGCACCATTCAGCTGATGCACCTGATGCACAGAAGATTCTCTCTTATATTAGACACGTTGCAATAGATTATAGAGGTGATAATAAGATAAAGAAATGATCCATATCAAAAAAAATAAAGGCATAATAAAAGCAGTCTGCATAGCATTTAATGAAATATATCAAATAAGAATAATGCTAAACATCTCTCATTTATGTTACACTTGCATCCCAATTAATGATATGACAAGTTAAATAAATGGGTTAATATTAAAAACTTCTCCCCTCCTTTGAACTATTATTGAATGTATAATTATAAATGCTTTTATTTTAGAAATCTCCTATATAAATTAACATCATTAGCATTCTGTTTGTGTTGACTGAGTTTGACTGTTAAAAAGTCTAAAATGTCCATATTTAAGCTTCAATTGTATGAATTGATCATTATACTCTCATACTTTTACCAAATAAATCAATAAAATAATACAACTGAAGCTTAAATTAATAATACTCTCATTCCATTATTTTGTTATTTTTAGGGATAAAATTGTCCACAAAATAACTTCTCCTTTGTAAGTTAACATTCTCACATTTTGTATAAGTTTATTAATTTATTTGGTAAAAGTATGAGGGTATAATAGTCAATTTATACAATTGAAGTTTAAATGGAGATATTTTTGGACTTTTTAAATCAAACTTAGTCAACACAAACGGAATGCTAACGGTGTTAGTTCATAGGGAAGATTTCTAAAATAAAAGTATTTATAACTATACATCCAATAATAGTTTAAAGGCAGTGGCGGACCTATGAATTTTAATCAAATAGGGCATTTGAATAAATTAAAATCGTAATTATATGAAAAAATGCTGAAAAATTAGGATAGTAGTAAAATAGCTTTTTTTTAGATAAAATAAAATGAATAGAATACTTACTCAGATGAATTAAATAATCTTATATTAAAAAAGAAATAAAAACAAGAAAACATATTTAACAATAAATAATAACAAGAAAAACAACATAAATAATGAAATAAATTAAAAGAATAGATTACCATCTAATTTTATAATAAGAAATTTTGTTTTGTATTTATAATGAATTCAATTTAAATTTATACAAAAATAATTTACCAATAATTATTACTAGACATATTTTTAAATTTTTTATTCTTCAAATTATTGGTAAATTATTGATTTATTGATTCTAAATAAATTAAAACTATAAACTGAAGTAAAATACTAAGGATAAGATAAAATGAATCATAGTAATAGATCGACTATTTTAATCCAATAAAGTAAAATATAAGATTTTATGGTTTATTGATTGTACGTGTTAGGTAAGTCAAATTAAAACTATTAAAAATAATAAAAATCTAAAATAATAATATATAATTTAATATAAATTAAGTAAACACAAATTAATGGTAGTTACGAAATTGACAACAACTAAATAATGAAAATGAATAGGAAATGATGGTGAAATAAATAAGACATAAAAAATTAGAAGATAAAATTGAATTAAAAAAGGCATATAAAAATTAGAAGATGGGAGATGGGATTTGAACACTGCACATGTATTCAAAAGCAAGATCACTACCAAGTACCAACTATACTATTAACAATATGATGCTAAGGATTCTTAATAAATATGTATCTATATAATATACACATAATCAATTTTTTTAATAAAAAATTGAGGTAGGGCACGGGTCCTACCTGGTCCCCACATGGGTCCGTCCCTGCTTAAAGGTGAGGGGAGGTTTATAATATTAACCCTAAATAAATCATCATTAATGTGTATCAATTTACTAGTTAACACTTCATATGTAACAAATTTATATTGATGAGATAAGGTTAGTCTGGTGGTAAACCTCTCACATATGCATCACTAGGTTTCGGGTTCAAGTCCTCTCATCTAAAAAAAAAAAAACTCTACATGTATATAATAGCTAGTGTAATACTTAAAGTAAAAATAAAAAAATAATAAATAAATAAATAATAAATAATAAAAAGTCACAAATTGGGATTAGCCCTTCACAAGACACAAATTGGGATATGAGATAAAATGTTTAGCATTACATCAAATAATCATATTGCAAATCAAAAGTAAAAGAAACCAAAATAAAATGTCGAACTTTACTTTACTTTTCTTTTTTAAAAGAAAAAGAAAAGATATATGGTAAATTCTAAGATTTAATTTGAAATGATAATAAAAATTGATTATATATATATTTTTAAAAGAACTTAAGAAATTTGAGATCTAAGAGCTATCAAGTCAACTGAAATCAAATGTTATATATTCATCTCAATTAATGTTATAAGTTATTAGTTATTATCATTCCATTTTTTTTATTATAACGACAAAATTGGACTACGAACTCACTTGAAAATTGATTTTTTAACAAAAAAATAAAAATAAAAATAAAAAATAAAAAATAAATAATAAATAATAAATAAACTAAACTAAAAAAAATCAGTTTCTTAAAGAATCTATGTGTTTGTTATTTTATTAATACTTATTTCAAATAAAGCAATATGAATCACAAAATCAGAATTTTTTTTTTTTTTTTTTTTGAAAGAAGAAAAACTATGTGATTGATTAGCCTAGTAAGAAGAATGGGTTTCAATTTTGGATTGATTACGTGGCAGTATAAACACAGACAGGAGTGTGTGGCTAGAAGTAGAGTAGCCACGCCTAAGATTAGGAAGGAAGTCAAGAGAATTTTGACTTGAAAAGCGAATGTTGACTCAGTCTGATGGGTTCTGAGCCGTCCATGAACATCAACATCAACGGCGGAGATCAATCATTTAAACATGGACCGTCACCCATCCTATAAGAACCGTCCACGCTAGCAAAAATTAACAATTTAAACATTGGGGGAGTGGGCCCACACTTTCTTAGATTATCATGATCTCTTGATTATAAGATAATAAATCATTACAACAAATTCCTTATTCCTCCTATTACATCAACCCTAAAACATAAGCATGCCCACGTCGCTCCATTTTTTTCATCAATAAAATCGTGCCACGTATATATTAATTTAAAGAAACTAATTGTCATAGCGTTTTTTTTTTTTTTTTTTTAATTATACTTTTTTTGAATTAGTTTTTTAAATTTATACTTAAGTTTATATTATATGATTAGTGTATTTTCAAGAAATTTTCAACTTATAAGAATTGTTTTTAAATTTATATAAATAATATGATAAGATCAATTGTCTTATTTTAAAATTCTTCCACATATAAAAAAACACTACCCTTTTTTTTTTGTTTAACTATAAATTTAGAATTTAGAAAAGAAATCGGTGATACAACTTAAATTCACAATAACATGATTTTATGTTAGTGTAATAAGTTTAACACTAATGAAATTAAAATGGGGAGGCTCCCCATCCCCATTTCCCTACAAATTTATGATGAGGATGGGGGGAGGTGGCCCCGTCTCCGTTTTCTCAATTCCCCCAAATATTATATAATATATATATTTTATTTATTTAATATTTTTAGTCTTCTATTTTACTAAGTATATATACATCTTTTTAACATAAAAAACCTAACCATAAATCATAAAACTTGTTTGATAGATTGATACTCTCCTCATTACAAAATAAACTTGTAATGGATTTTATTTTGAATTTGAATTTATGATGAATTTTATGTTTTTCTAGTATATAATTTTCAGTTAAACAGGGGAAACGAGGAAAAACGAGAAAAAATGGAAAAAATAGGGAAGTGGGGATGGTGATGGTGGGACCTCTCCCTAAAACTCCTTCATCCCCATTTTCCCCAAATGAAGAAATGGGGATGGGGGAGGGTTTCGAAAGCGGGGATAGAGATGGGGGATCTATATCCATCATCATTTCCTAAATACTTATTCTTAGATGGTTAGATAGATATTGTCATATATATATATATATATATATATACACGGTCTCGTTCCTATCAGGGCATCCTTATATAACTTTATAAGGATATTGAATGTGAGCCACCCTTTTATAAAAGTGATTTGACAAGTGCATACATACCAAGTCAAATTATGTAAAACGGGTGGCTCATATTCAATGTCCTTATATAATTTTATCAGAGCATCCTTATAGGAAAATTTCCGTATATATATATATTATATATTAATACATTAGGGGCATGTTTGGCACATAGGATTGGACTGAGATTGGACTAATTTCAATCCAATCCCATGTTTGGAAGCACACAGGACTATTTATCCAATCCGGTGGGCCCCAGCTTTTTAGTGATTTAGTCCCACTAATGCTGGACTAAATAAACCAGCAAATTGTTGGGTTTATTTAATCCTAAGTTGGTCAGGACTATTTTTTAAAAAAAAAAAAATTTCTTTTTGTTTTTTTAATGATTTATCATCATCGTTCAACAAATAAACTCAAATCGAAACCAAACACAGATCTTCAAGACCGCTGCTACCGCCACCACCACCCAACACCATCGCCGCCGCCGCCACCAAAAAACATCCAGAACCTGGAAACACTATCGCGACTACCAGATTCAAATTCTCAGGTGACTCTGTTACCAATTCCAGATTTCAAACAAATTCACAATCACTTCACAAATCAACTTAATCATTCAAATGCAAATACGATTTTACAACACAAATTGGATCAAAAATTCACAATGAATGAGTTTCGAAACAAATCGAAACAAAATTAATTGAAAAAAAAAAACCTAACGAAATTCAAATATGTTTCCAGAAAAATGAACAGCTGATTCAACCCTAAACTGTCATCGTCGTCGTCGTTGCCATCGTGTCGCCTTCGTCGTCCGCATCTTCTTATTCCAACAATCGGTCCACCACAGCGTTCTCTCTCAATCAGTGAAAACGAAGGAGAGAAAGAGATGAAGAGAAAGAGATAAGTTTGATGAGTGATGCTAACAAAGGAGAGAAACAGAGGAGTCTGATGACTGAAGAAAATGAGAAGTCAATGGAGGAGAAAGAGAGGAGAGAAAGAGAGTCTGCTGAGTTAAAAAGATTTTTTTATTTTTTTGATTAAAAACAAAAAAACAAAAAAACAAAAAAAAAAAAAACAAAAAAAAACAAAAACAAAAAAGAAAGAGGAAAAGCAAGTGAAGGCAGATGATACTTGGTAGAATGTTCTAGTCGAGTTTAAAAAGATTATAATTAAAATAGCATTATTAATTTTTGAAATAATGATTTTCCTCTTAAAAAATAATTATATTTAGTTCCATCCTATGTTTCATCAAAGAAAACATGATTTTAATTCAGCTTAGTCCAATGTTTTTCTAAACATAGTATAATATTAATCTAGTTCAGTCCAGTTCAATATATTCCTATATAATCTTAGTCCCACCTTAATCTAATCCAACCCTATAAAATAGTCCAATCTAATCCTATATAATCTCAGTCTCATCTTAATCCAATTCAATCCAATCCAATCCCGTGCGTCAAACGGGACCTAGAAGATGAAGTAGAAGTTTAATAAACTAAACGGTTGATCATAGAAGATGACAACCTTATACTCTTACAGTGGATTGTGGCTAAGCAATCATGTGTCATTGGGATCTTACTTTTCTATATTAAATTGTTTCTCAGATATTGTGCCACTTAAATTAATTTAATGGCATTACTTTTATTTTGTTTTTTGTTTACTTGTGCAATATTTGTTATTTTTAAATTTATGTGTGTGTTTTTATTTATTTATTATTTTTGTACAACTACTGGGACCGGCTCACAAATAGAGAGAAAGCACCCGTATATTAGTGGGACAACACCCACACTTTTAGTGATAAAATTTATATATAATCATGCATACACCAGACATTGAACTATAGTGGTGGAGGTTTCTTCATAAAAGACCCTTCACATCGGCAAGAGGCCATGTGTGATCATAATTTTATTGTTTATGTTTTAAACTGAGGCATATGAAATCTGATGGACAATCAATGTCCAATTGTCCACAACAAGATCGTTCGCGTGGGCGGTGAGCAGTGAGCAGTGGCCTTGGCTGCTCGTTAGACTTTCACATTTTTTCTCTTTTGTTTTTATTTTTATTTTTATTATTTTAGTAATAATAACACTCTTTAAAAACTGTATGTATACTTATTTCGTAATTAAGTAATGTTAGGCTTTCCAAAAAAAAAAAATTCGAATTTCTTTCCAAATGGTGTTGCCACGTGAAGTGTCAATATCACATCACTCACTATATAACCTCATGAGATTATGTGTTAGTTTTGTATTGTTTTTGAAAAGTTAAAATCAGCTTATTTTATAATTTTAACTGAAAGTGATGTTTGGTAAAACTTCTAAAATTGATTAATTGATAATCTGGCAAGTTTTGACAGTGATTTTGAAAAGTAGGTAGGGGTTACTTTTTGAAAGTGATTATGGAGTAATCTATTTCAGCATTTAATGAATCTTTTAAAACATAATTATTATCCTTATTAAATCAAGTTAAAATCATTTATATACTTTGCTTCATCTTAAAATTAAATATTCTTCTTAAATATTTGATTTGATTTACAAAATCTTTTAAAAATACTTTTAATGTTCTTACGGAATTTTTTTTTACTAATTTAAATATTATACTTAAATATTGATTTAATAGATAATTAATGAAAAAAATAAAATGAAATAGAGTTCTAAAATCATGTATATTTTAGTAATTGTAAAATTACCAAACATATATATATATATATATATATATATATTATTTTTGAGCTATACAATAGTTTTAAAAGTACAATTAACTAAACATCTGGTGCTTAACTTTACAGCTGATTATTTATGCAGCACAACTAACGGTGATTATATAAAAAAAAAAATTATAGCAATACCAAACTAGCCCCTATATAGTGAGTGACGTGATATTGAAACCTGACATGCCAACACTATTTGGGAAGGAATTTGGAAAAAATTTTTAGAAAGTCCAGTATTACTCTCCGTAATTATATCTATCAAAACATTTTTAGAAAATTTAGTTTGTAAATAAACCTCAGTTAGTGTCAAAAAGATCTTTTCTTTCATTATATTGTATTGTATTTTTGTAGGTACATACCATTTACACCTATTATTATATTATTTAATCAACTTTATTATCTTCAACAAAAATGCTACTTTGTCCAAATTTAATATCCAAATATGGTGTCCAAATGATGTGGTATCATTATAATCCATTCATTTAAATTGTAATAGATTTGCATAATCTAAGTGAATGGATTATGGTGATACCACATCATTTAGACACCAGATTTAGACACAAAATTTAGTCAAAGTAGTAATATTACTTATTACTCGTTAACTATATCATTGTTTGTTTTCTTCCCTCACTTCTCGTCTCTTGAATGTTTTCCTTCCACAAAATCAGAATCAATTTTTTTTTTTCTCTCTTTATGTCAAATAGCTCCCTCCATTTCTTGTTATTTGTTTCCTGCCTCTAAGGTGTTTGAAGATCTATTTTCTATTTGTGGTATTAAATTGTAGAGATATAAGATTTGTGTCATGTCTCAATTGTTTTAGAAATAGAAGTTTTTTTTGATGAAATTGAAAAACAACTAATATTGATAACAAAGAAAAAGTCTAAAATGTGTTTAAAAGAAATAAAAAAATATATATAGATTTTTTTTTCCAAAAAAAATACATATATTATATAGATAAAAATGCTTAATTATTTTGTTATTTTAATAAAAATAATAAAAATAATTTAAAATACATTTTTTTTAAAGTTGCAAATATCGTTGATCAAGATTAAATTTATTTAATTATTAGAGGGTTTAGCCAAACCCATTATAAGAATCATACCTATCATACTAGATGTGTCAAACGGATGGTGTAATCGTGTAAATATGTAATATTTAAAAAAAAAATTAATAATAAAAAAAAGTACGGATTGGACTCTATGAGCCCATGGACCTTGATAGTCAAGCACTAAAGCCCGGCTCAGCCAATCAATGGGTTTGAGCATGGGCTTAGTCCAAGCTATGAGATATGTCAAGAGCACAAGACATGAGCATATTTTGAACAAAATCTTCATCTTCAATTTAGTGCATCAAATTGATCAAATAAACCAAGTTAACATACACACACATATATATACTTAATTTATCAAAGGCAGCATTTCAATTTGAACCAGGCATGATTAGTGCAAGCAAATACACCTTCTTTGTTCCTAGAAAAACACCGGATGCTTAAGATTAGGATCCTGAAAATCTAGCTGCGACAAGTTTGTACTTGTGTATTTGTTGATTTAGTGGAAAATATGATGTATGACACTTACGGAAAGCCTGCGGAAAGGGTAAACGATGTCTAGTTTTGGTTCATAATATATGGTTATAATCGTCTTGACGTGCCTCATTACAATCACAATCACCCATGGAACCTCGTGATGCACTACAGTGTTCCCAAATTCTGTTGTTCTAGGCCTTCAGGTCTTTCCCCTTTTGGTGGTTTTTTAATATCGCAATAATAACATAATGTTTAGTAGGAATTTCCGTTTTCAGAACCGTTTGTTTTGTCTTTTCTATAATTTTGAGATTTTATATATTTCAATAGTTGGATGGATCTGAAAACTTATTACTATATTTAATTATTACTAATAAAATTGGTCATTTGAAGTAAATTCTTGTCGTGGATTCGATTATTCTATCATATTCATTTTGTCAAAATTCCTATTTTTCGTAGTCTATATGTCGAAAGATATGAACATATCGACTCTATTTGAATGTCCCTTTTCATATTAGCATATACAACTTCATATATCTGCATTTTCTTTCAAGTAAACATGTGAATTTTTTTTTTCCAAAGGTCTCTGACAAGGGTAGGCATCAAAGTTTTATACCCAAATGTCCCAAAATTATGAGCATGCTATACTAATTTCTGTATCCATTTCTTAGGCTTTATAAGGCAGTATCCTACTATTTTTTTAATTTTTTTTTATGGTGTTATTGTTTACATTAATTCTCAGTGTCTCCATGCATCAGGATTGTAGAAATTAAATCAGATGATCTGATCCTCCTCTTGGAATATTGGAATATGGACCACATCCTAATGAGATATATCACAGTACCTCACAGCCACTGATGACCAGTATATATATAAATTAAAAACTACAAAGATTGAAAGTTGATGTTGTATGTCTATAAACAAACGAATTAGAATCATTTGTGAAATGTTATTTTTATAACAAAAGTTGTGTGTGCTTTCAAAGTTTGATGCCATTAGGGTGACCAAAAAACCAGTGAGTTTTACGGACGAGAAATGTCAGGATTTGGCAGATTAATCTCCCTTTGTGGATGCTTTGATGGGTTTCAAGATCAAATTCTGAAGCCACGATAACCAAGAAAATCTCCGGTGCACAAACGTTGGTATACCCAACCACTGATAACGTCAAGTTGTGCGTGTTTAATTTCAAAGTTTGATGGTGACCAAAACCAGTGAGTTTTAGAGAGCTAGTCTCCGCAAGATCAAATTTCGACATGCCGCGATTTGCTAAACAATTAAATCTTTGGTGCACTGAAACGTTGGTGCACCTAACCATTGAAATGTTGACACAAGTGTCGGTCTTTATTTTCACACCTAAAAAGTTTTCCTTCCCAATTTCTCTTTGTTTTTTTTTTTTTTTCCTTCCATCATTTTTTTAACAGATTTTAATTTAACGTTGACATCGTAATATATCCATATTTTTTCAGGTGCATCTTTTGTTTTGATTTCCCTTTCAGCATCAATAAAAGATGCTTCATCATGTAATTGATTTCCCTTTCATCATCAATAATTATCCAGAAAATTCTGTAATCAACAATTCCCACTTCAATAAGATCTCGAAACAAGAGAAGATGGCATCTGATATTTATGTAAAGTTAAGGTTGAAATATTCGATAAAGTAAGGTATTTATACCCCTTTGATTCAATGGTTGTTAATTTTGTTATTTATTTTATCTAATATACCATAAATCTATTAAGGATTATGAGTTTATGGTTATGTTTGAGATTGTTTTTACTCGATAAATAATCACTTATTTTTCAAGTTTTGAGTAAATAGATGTTTAGTAAACTTCCCAAAAACACTTATTTTACAATTTGCTGCTCCAATAAGTAACTTTTGAGAAGTTGACTGGGGGTTGCTTTTTAAAACAGAAATTAGCTTATTGCTTATGCAATGTCCAAAATACCCTCACTATTTTATTAAAAGACAGTTTTACCCTTATATTTAATAATAACATAATAAAAAACTAAAAAAACTAAAAAAATGAAAAAAAAAAGAAAAAAAATAAATAAATTGAACAATGGTAGTGGCCACCACTAGAGTTAGAGGCCAGAGGAGATCTCTCCATGTCCACCACCGACGCCGACGCCTCCTCACCTCCCTCACAGCCACCGCCTTCGTTAGAGGAAGTCGAAGTTGTTGAAGTCGACAGCAAGCTGCCTCCTCTGTTCGCGATTGAAATCGCGAATTTGTTGACCAGCTACCACCGGCGAAGTCGAAGTCGTCGATTCCGTCGCGCTAGAGATGTTGGTTCCGTCGTGAAATTAATTGTGAAATTGCGAATCGCCAATCGTGATTCCGTAGCCAAGCTAGGCCGGTTTTTCTACTCCACAATGCAATGAATCGCCGACAGAATCTCATAAATTCGACGCCGGAGTTGTTGATGCTTGATGGAGAAGATGACTGAGTTGACTCAATTGTGTTGAGGGAGACTAGGCTTGAGTTGACTCGGTCGGGGTTTTTTTTTTGAGTTGACTCGGTCTTTTATTTTAAAATCATTTATTAAATAACAATGAAAAAATGGAAATATATATATATATATATATATATTATAGAAAAAAACTGGAAAAAAAAAGAACAAAATAGCTGAAAATAATAATAAAAAATAATTAAATTCTCTTTTATTAGTAATACTTTAATATATATATATATATATATATTTTAACAATAAATATCCATTTTGGTTATTTCTTTTTATACGCTTTATATTTATATTATTAATGATATCTATTTTAGTAATTTTGTTCAATACATTTTCCATCCTTTTAAAAATTAAGCAATTTTAAAATTTAGTTTACTAAACAATTACCAACTTTTTCTTAAATTGATTATTTTTTAAGTGAAGCTATAAGTAGATTTGTTCTTAAGCAAAACAATCCTAAACATAACCTACGACAGCTATTGTCATGTCAAAATCTTGAAATTTTTTGTTCCAAGATGTAATTAAATTCTACAAGTAAAATCAAGAATACAACTTTCATCGTAGGGATGAGTTTTCTCACACTTTACGCAATTTAATTGGTAAAAATAATACTATGATTACAATATGTGTTGGAGCTTCATTTTAAAGCCTTTATACGAAGGAACCCTAGGTATCTTGATTTTATTTTGATCATAATCATCGATTGCATTCTCAAGCAAAAGCTTCGATATGGAACTTTCAACTTTAGGAAAGGGACTCTCCAAAGAACCCAATATTTTTATATTAGCCCTTTCCGTTACTTATATTCTCCATTCTCCAATAAAAGCTTTGAAATGGTTAAAAAATAAAAAGATAATCATTGCACTCAAACTCAATGAACAATACATAAACTGACTGATAAACATAACATATATACTTCCTCATGAGATTTTTAAAGTTGTTTGAACCAAAATACAATAGATTATAATCGAATGAATATATAGTATTATAAAAGACTGTAAACATATGTCAATATCTATAATACCGCTAAGGGTTTCTCTTTTTATGAAGAAAAATTTAGCATATTTTACATTTATTAATCAAGAATAAAAATTAAAATAAATCAAGTTTCATTAGAAAGTGAATTGAGAAATGAAACTTAATTTCTTAGGTGGGAGGGGTAAATTGAGTTTCATTTCCAACATAAACTTAATTCATGATTTATATATGAAGTATATGTAATTTATCCTTATTACATTGATATTACAAAATTAGGAATTAAATTCTATTTACCTCATTATAATTCTCGATTAGTAAAGGCGTTAATGCGCTAGTAGGTTAAGAGAGAAAAAAAAATTAAAATTCTTTAAAATTTGAATCAGAACCCAATTGTACATGATTTGAAGTGACGTTTTATTGATGTTCTCTCTCTCTCTCTCATACACACACATTGAATCAGAATCCGATTGTGCATGATTTGAAGTGAATTTTTATTGATATTCTATCTCACACACTTGAATCAGAATAAGAACCCAATTGTGTATGATTTGAAGTGAAGTTTTATTCTCTCTCACACACACACAATCAGAACCCAATTGTACACGATTTGAAGTGAAGTCAGAAATCGTCAAGAAATTCTAGCTTAGCCCCCCACACACACATCCCTTTTATCTTCTTATTTGAAGTGATATTTTCTCTCTCACACACACGCACTGAATCAGAAGTTCAGAATCCAATTGTGCATGATTTGAAGTGAAGTTTTATTGATATTCTCTCACACACACGAATTAGAATTATAACCCAATTATGCATGATTTAAAGTGAAGTTTTATTGATATTCTCTCTCACACATTGATCAATCAGAACCCAATTGTGCATGATTTGAAGTGAAGTTTTATTCTCTCTCACACACAAAAATCTTCACCATCCCATCACCTTTATCTTCTTATTTGTAAAACTTAAAACTGAAATCGTCTAGAATTTTCAGCTTAGCCCAAAATTTTAAGAATAAACAATTATCTTCTTCTAAAAAAAAACTTTTTGAAAATTTCATCCTCCATACATTAAAAAATTATATTATATACCAAATATAAAATAAATAAAACACACTAAAATAATGATGCCGGGCAATATAATGGGTCAAATTTAGAAAAAAAAAAAGAAGATTTTTATGGAAAAATACAAGAGATGGATAAGGACATGAAAAATAGTGGGAGACAAGTAGTAATGAGAGATGGAGAGAATCTTGATTTCTAATAAATTCAGAGTTTTTGGATAAAAAGATTGAAAAGATGCATGTAACTATGTAAGGCTATACTTTCTCTGACAGAAACGTTGCCTACTCCAGCTAGCAAACTCTTTTTGTTTGCTATCTATTTTTTTTGGTATTTTATTTTTGTTATCATTACCAGGGGTGGGCAAAAAACCAATGAACCGAACCGAACAGATGAACCGAACTGGTCCAATCGGTTTTTTTTCCGGTTTTTCATTGTTCACCGGTTCGGTTTGGTTCATTTTTAAAAAAACCGGATATTTCGATTCGGTTTCCGGTTCAAGGGTTTGAACCGGTGAACCGAACCGAGAACCGGTGTATATAATAAAAAACCTCTTTTATGTTATAATCAAAACAACATTGATAGATAACAATTAAATGTTACATAGTCTAAAAGAAAAACTGCATATAAATAAATAAAAACTGCATTAAATGTTATTATCTAAGAGGATAACAGTTTTGTGTTATAATCAAAACAATATTAATGGCACATTATAAAAAAAAAACTGCATATAAAAAAAAAAATACTCATGTTAAATGTTACACGGTTTAAAAAATACGTACCACTCAAATATAAATAGTAAAATAAAAGGCTAAGAAATGAACAATCTTAGAAACTAAATTGATAAACATATACAACAATACTATTTATTACTTTGTTTCGTTCCCAAAACCGAAAAAACAGAACCGAACCGAATCGAACCGGTTCAATCGGTTTTTGATCGGTTCACATTTTTAAATTTTATCGGATCGGTTCACTTTTTTAAAAACCGGATATTATCGATTTTTTATCGGTTCACTCGAAAAGTGAACCGATCCATTAAACGCCCACCCCTAATCATTACATGCTTTTTTTTTTCTTTTTTTTTTTAATTATTTTTTTTCCGGGTAACACTGGCCAACGGGGCGTAGCTCAGCTGGTAAATGGATGAGATTAAGGCAAATGACTTTCAAATCAGCGCCTGATCCCGAATGATCAAATAATAATAATAATAAACAGGACACTACAAAATAAAATTCATGACTTCCATTTTGTAATGTTAAAAGTTTGAGATCATCCCGTGTAACGTTATAGAGTTAAAATCAATTTTTTTTATTTTTTATTTTTTATAATTTTAGCTTTATTATGCTACAATTTACAAACATGATTGGGACATACCCTATTTATTTTATTATTTTTTTTTTGGTGAAAGGGAGGGCTAAGAGCCCAAGAAAAACAACAAACTAAAAGCTAGGGACAGTTCTAGCAAAGAAAGAATCCTTAAGGTCATCTTCCAATAAGCCAACAATCTAGGGAGGAGGTTCTTCAAAGAAGGTGGTTCCCAACTCTAAGGAATGACCAAGTCTAGCAAGACCATCAATGACTCTGTTATATTCTCTGTAAGCATGATGAACAGAACAGTTCCAATCCCTCCCTATAAGAGCTTTACAGCCTTGGATGATAGTTATTTGGGGGTGATTAGGAGGGGCGTTCATATTGAGAAGAAGCACATCATCATATAAGTCAGATTCTACAGCAATCTTACGAAAGCCAGCTTTTCTGGCAAACTTTAGCCCTTCAAAAATACCATAGAATTTTGCCTTAATCACACTGCCCACACCCTTGTTAAAAGCAAACCACCACACCAATTTTTCTGATGGTCTCTAAAGGCACCTCTAGCAACAATAGATCCCATACTAGTCCTCATGCCTCCATCCACATTTAGTTTCACCCAATCTGGGGGAGGAGGATTCCATGACAGCAAGCAGTACTGCAACTCAGCCTATTGGTTCTTACCAAAATTCGCATTCAGCCAGTCATCAACATATCTTAAAATACACAAACCAGGTCTGGAAGGAAGCTTGAAGTTGGGGTTAAATATATTGTCACATCTCCACTTCCATATGAACCATAGAGCAACCACAAAAAGAATATAGTTTGGCCATCTGTCAAGAATAAGCTTGTTACATCTCAAGTTCTGATGGAACCAGTCCTTCCAGTCCCTTTTGAAAATACTATTCTTGGAGACACCCTTACAACCATCTTCCCAGATGGTAATGAAGCTGCCACAACCCCTAAAAACATGCTCCACATCCTTATAACTCTCTTTACATCTTTCACAAATGGAATATAAAGAAAGACCCATGGTAGATCTATGGTCATTACTCATTCTTAAACAACTTCCTATGAAGGAAAGTCCACAAAAAATGAAGAACTCTAGGTGGGGCTTTAAGCTTTCAAATGAAATCCCACTCCCATGAAGGCAAATTATCATCTTTGAAAAAACTCTTATAAGCACTTTTGACAGAAAAGTTATTATTCCTAGATAAACCCCAAATTACTTTATCAGGATTATTATGAGAAGAGCCAGCATGACTATTAACAATCTGATACACCACATTCTGCGGGAGAATAGAGGACAGCTTATGAATGTTCCATTTATCAGGCAACAGATAATCGCTGACTAATTCTTACAATTGCACATCAGACAGAGGGTAGTTAGCAAACCTTAGAACGCAACCAAGCTCAGGAACCCAATTATCAGTCCAGAACCTAGCCCTTTCCCCATTACCAACATGCCATTGCAAGCTTTTCAAAAGGAGTTTAGCTCCACATGAGAAGCCTTTCCACTTGTTAGACTAACTTCTGGCCTTTGTGTTTTCAAATTTGGCAACATCCCCACCTTTAAGGTATTTATCTTTAAGCACATTGACAAGTGTCGTTTTGCATGTCAAAAAATTAATATTTAAAGTTCACTTTCTTAGTGTAAGTGATTAGAGACTAGTATAGCAACAAGCAAGAATATCGTCCACAGGGAGGTGTCATCCATCAACCGTATCGAGTTCTAGTGTTTATTGGAAGCATGTAAATAGAAAGCGGATGTGGTAGGAATGGTGTGTGTGAGGTGTATGCATATTGCGGTATGGTGTGTGTGGAAATGTAATGAAAGGAATGCTAATAAAATAAAAGGAATGTGGAGGGGGTGAGAATGGTGTTTAAAATGACAAATGAAAGGGTGGTTTGGAGAGATGTATGATAATGATCACACAAGGTTCAATAGGTATACCATACATAAGTACACAAATAGTGGTCGATAGGCTTTAAGGACATCCAATTCAAGTTATGAGCTTATTCTTTCAATTAAGAGATTCACAAACACACATCACTCCCCAAAGGTTATGGCTAGAGCAATTGTGCTTGTAATCTCAACTAAGGGATTCGAGAACACTAATCACTCCCCAAAGGTCATGGATAGAGCCATTGTGCCTCTAGTCCCAACCATTAAGTACATGAACATATAACCAAAACCTATTCTAGCACGGTCATGCATAAAATAAGTTTCATCCATTCTTTAGAGCTAAGTGGTCAAGACTATACCTGGAAGGTCATCCATGGAGGTACAATCCTAACCCACATACACTCAAACCTATCAAAACAAGGCATTTGGACCTTCTATCAACATACACACACAAATAGGATATTTGATTACAACTATTCCTACATTTACGTTAATCTACTCCTAATCCTATCCATGAACACATATCAATTTCCAATCTCCACACACATGCATATCAAGATAAGAGATTGTGCAATAATAACAAGAATAAATCAAAACCCAAATGAATATAAAAACAACCAACATATATTGAGCACAAATAAGGTTTACAATATTTCCCATGTGGGGATTACACAATTAAGAAAACATGAAATACAAAGAGAATGAGTTTTAAGGAGACAACCTTTGAAGAAATCCATCCAAGAGCTCTATGAATCCCTAGCTCGAAATTGGTCATAGACCACTCCTATCTCATTGCAATGAACTCCCAAAAGTGGTGGATGATGGGTAGAAATGGGTGGTAGAGAGCTTCCCATGGAGGTAAATACCTCTCTCTCTCTCTTGATTTAGGGAAGAAGATGAAGATGGTTGCTTTTGAGAGGTGAAGAATTTGTGTGTATACTTTAAAGAAGAGGCAAAGATGTGTTTATATAGTTAGGGAAAGTTTGGGGATGAATTGGGGTGTGAAAGGACATATTTGCCCCTAAAAAATGGCTTGAAAACTGACTATTCGCTGTGGTGGCAACGGAAGGTCACCCTCAAGTTGGCCGTGGGTGGGAGTGACCACATTGGGTGTGAAAATATCTGCCCTTGCGACAAGAAAAGGTCGTTGCCACATTGGCTGTTGACTAGGGCGAACTTCACGGCGACTATCACTCGGAAAGTTTTCAACCTTGCGCACCGTTACAGAAACGTGCATATCTCCCTCTAGAAAATCCGAAATTGCATTCCGTAAAAACCTCTGGAAAGTAGACTTCCGGGGCTTTCCAAATATATATAGAGCTCAACAAGGTTAGATCTGAGGAGGGAGATATGCCCCCGAAAATTGGGTTTTCTGCACAGCTTTCTGCCGCGGTAGTGTTTCCAGTCTCGTGCACTGTTACGGAAACGCGCATAACTCCCTTTAGAAAGCTCAGAATTGTGATCGGAAAAAATAGCTGGAAAGTAGACTTCTGGGGCTTTCCGAAAATATATGATAGGAAACCCAGTTCAATATGAGGAGGGAGATATGGACCCCGAAATCTGTGTGTTCTGTATTGGCATTTGTAATGTCAGCCCATTAACTTTTGGAAAACAGAGTTGACTAGTGCCGCGGTCTCAATGTCGCGTTCTAGCTCAACGGCGGATCCACCACGGAACAATGATATTGCTTGATGTGGTTGACCATGAATCACGCCGCGGTTTGGGTCAACGGCGAGGCCGCGACAACTCTGTATGGCTTCCATTCTTTACTTGATCTTTTTGCTCATTTTGGTTTCCCAAACTTGACTTTAAGCTCAAAACACCAATTGTAGGGAATATGTACCTACACATAGCTCTCAACACCCATTATATATGAAAACATGCTCGAAAACGAGAACAAACGATAGGAAATGTGGACCTCAAATAGGTATATAAATCATCAGATCACACATCTACCCATAAGCAATTTCCATCATGTATCAGCCTCCACCCAGCTTTAGCAAGTAAAGCATGATTCATGGCTTTCATTCCCGTTATACCCAAACCACCTTTCTTCTTAAGTAGGCACACAGTTTCCCATTTAACAAGATAAACCTTCATCTTCTCGACATTAGAACCCTATAGAAAGCCCTTGTTAAGCTTATCAAGTTTGGAACAAATCTTAGAAGGGAGTTTAATGGACTGCATAACATATATAAGGAGAGTTGTCACCGTAGCCTTAATAAGAGTGCATCTTTCAGCCAAGGATAGAGAGGCATTTTTCCAAGAAGCAAGGCTTTTTTGAGAATTTTCAAAGATCTCTTTATAGGTATTTTTCGTAACACAACCATGTAAGAGAGGGATACCAAGGTAGTTGCCCAAATTTTTTGTGATAGAAGACCCACAAACACTAGCCAAATCACTCACATACTTGTCACATATGTTACTAGAGCAAAATACTCTAGATTTAGGGAAGCTAACTTGCTGTCCTGATAAATCACAAAAAAGAGTCCAGTCAATCCCTCATGGACTCAGTTTGACTCATCGAATCTTGACCAAAAAGGATGAGATCATCCGTAAAAAATAGATGAATATTTCGGGATCACTACGAGAAACCTTGATAGGCCTCCAATTCCCCTCCTTAAATTTTTAGGTTGATGATGTGAGAGAGTTTTTCCATGCAGAGGATAAAAATGTAGGAGGATAAAGGGTCTCCTTATCTAATGCCACACATAGGACTTAAACTTTCTGATAACTCTCCATTCAAGATAACTCTATACTGAACACTAAGGATACAACTCATAATCAGGTTGTTGAGTTGGCCCACAATGCCAATTTCCTCTAGCACATTCTTAATAAAGATCCAATTCAATCTATCATAGGTTTTGACAAAGTCAATCTTCCAAGCCATATATCCCATTTTTCCTTAGTATTCTTGAATTTGTTGAGGACTTCTAGCGCAACAACGATGTTGTCCTGGATTTGCCTCCCGATCACAAAAGCAACCTGATTGGGACTCACAAGTTTAGGAAGAAAAGGTCTAATCCTTTGCACAAGAATCTTACACAAGCTACTAGGTCTGAATTGGATCATGTTTATAGGATTGGGAGTTTTGGGTATAAGAGATATGATAGTTTGGTTAATGTCACATGGAATGGAACCTCTCTGGATGCAGACCAAGCACAGCTTGAGCAGGTCTTGCTTACAGTGTTCCTAACACTTTTGGAAGAAGATGGCAGGGAAATCATTGGGTCGAGTGGCCTTAAAACCCCTAATATTAAAGATGCATTGTTTGACCTTTTTTTCACTATCCGAAGCATCTAAACAAGCAATATCATTAGTGCTAAGCTTTCGAAACAATTGAGGCAGCCTAGTATACTCACTAGTGCTCAGATTTTCAGCAAAAAGCTTTTGAAAATACCGAACTACTTCCTTTTTCATCTCATCTATCTCCCCAATCTAGCCACCATCTTCTTTCTCAAAGCCTTTAATTTTGTTTTTTCTCCTTTTGATAACATTAGAGAGGTAAAAGAATTTGGTATTTTTGTCCCCTTCTTTAAGCCAACAATTTCTAGATTTTTGTTTCCAAAATATTTCCTCTTGGATGAGAGTTTCATTGTAATGTTTTAGGAGAGACTCTTCAAGCCGAGAAAGGTAATGAGAGAATCTTTCACTCAAACTTATTTGAACCCCCTAAATACAGGCCATCAATCTTCTCTTGTTACGAAAAAGGTTACCAAATTCCTTTTTGTTCCATTTTTGAAGAATTATGGTCAGGTTGTGAAGTTTCACAGTAACATTTTCTCCCTGGGAATTCCAATTTTTGGAGATAACCTCTTCAAACTTTCTGTGATGCAGCCACATAGCTTCAAATTTTAAAGGTTTGCACCTGACATTAGAGATGTGGTTCCTATAAAGTTGAATAAACAGAGGGCAATTATTGTACATGATTTTAGGGAGATGTCTTACAAAACCCTCAGCATAATGGAGTCTCCAATCCATATAGCAAAGGGCTATATCCCACCTTTTCCATATTTTTTCTCCAATACCTCTCTTTGTCATCCAAGTAAATTTCGGCCCAATGAAACCCAAGTCCACCAAATTATTTCTATCAATCCAATTCGCAAAGCCACTATTAGAAAAAGTAGTTCTACTCCCTATCTTTTAAGAATTGTTGGTGGTTTCATTTAAGTTACCAGTAATCAACCAAGGCATGACAAAACATCTTTTAATGGCATCAAGATAATTCCAAAGAAGACTTCTAGTAGTGACACAAAGGGTTGGCATAAACAACCGTGAAGATCCAGTAGGAGTTCTGGTCCTTAACCAACGCAATAACACTCTGCCTAGACTTAGCAACAACATGAAACTTAACCCTATTTTCATTCCAAAGAAGCCATATTCCCATAGAAAAGCCATCAGCATCCACAACAAACTATTATCAAAGCCTAATTTTTTGATAATACGCTAAGCATTCAACCTATCGATTCTAGGTTCAAATATAACTAAAATATCAAAATGATGAATTCTTCGAAGATCAGCCATGTTCTTAGTAAAACCCTTCTTACTTGCTCCTCTTACGTTCCATGTACAAATCATGAGAAAAAAACAAAAAAGAAAGCCTCTATTTAGAGACTATAGCTATAACCTCTTCCAACTCAGAGGCAATCACATTAAAACTCTCCTCATTGTGCAACACATGCTTACAAGGGATTTTATCACTAGTAGGTTTATTCCTAGTAGAACGAATTTCAAAATCAGATACTCCTCTGTGGAATTGACGTAATACCTCACTACTAGGAATCTCACTCTCAACAACCTGAGTAGAGAATTTTTGCACTTGGTTTTTGGGTTTGCTGCCCCCATTACCCTTAGAGCAGCTAGCCCCTCTTTGATTCTCTATCGTTTTACTTAGACCACTAATATAGAGAGTAATTTTCTCTCATTTTCTGATGATCTTCTTACCCTGTTTACACTTCTAATTAGTGATATCTATCAACACTCACTACAAGAAAAATGACTTTTAGCAACGTTCAAAAGGCAATGCACATGCTGTGCGTGTTGCTAAAAGTGGTCTATCGTAACGCGCAGACTATGAACGTTGCTAAAGGTCATTTATCGCAACGCACAAAAAAAGTGTGTTGTGGAAACCACCTACGACAACACACAAATGAATGTTGTCAATAATTGAACACATATGGCAATGCACAACAATTGCACAACAATTGCACGTTGTCGTAATTAAATCATTAGACTATGCACATTTTGTGCACGTTCCTATAAACATGCTTTTAGCAACATACAATTGTGCTCGTTGTTGAAAAACTAATATTTAGCAACACACATATCATGGATGTTGTCATAGGTCTTGCGCGTTGTGAAAAAATCTAATATTCCGCAACATACATATCATGCACGTTGTCTTAGGTGTCTTTAGCAATAAAAAAATGTGTACGTTGTTGAAAAACTAATATTTATCAACACACACATCATGGATGTTGTTAAAGGATTTGTGCGTTGTGAAAAAGTCCAGTATTCCGCAACAGACATCATGCGCGTTGTCGTATATGTATTTTTAGCGACATACAGATGTGCACGTTGTTAAAAAACTAATATTTAGCAACACACACATCTTAAAAGTTGTCATAAACCTTGTGCGTTGCGAAAAAGTCTAATATTCCGCAACACACATATCACGCACATTGTCGTAGGTGTTTTTTTAGCAACATATATACAAATGTGCACCTTGTTGAAACATTAATATTTAGCGACGCACACATAATAGATGTTGTCACAGGTCTTGCGCATTGCGAAAAAACCTAATATTCCGCAACATACTTGTTATAATAAGTGTTTTTTAATATCAATTTGTTTATCATGTAAAAATAAAATTTAAATTAGTGGAATCGATCTACAAATAAAATTTTGATTGAAAAATAATCAATACAAATTTAATAACAAGTAGAGGTTATATATAAAAATTATGCTTTTATTATCACATTTAAAGTAGCAGCAAGGTGGATAAGCTTGGTGGGTGAGCGTATGTGTATAGGGTTCAATACGCCATGAGGACACCAATTAAATGATGGTATTTGTGTGGGTTGCACAGGTGAGGTGAGGTGAGGTGGGTGTGTGCGTGTGTGGGTGGCCTAGTCGTTTGAAGGCAACAACTTTTTTTTTAAACCTAAGGCAACGTACAATGTACATTGCAAAAATTATCTAAGACAACGTACAATGCATGTTGCAAAAATTATCTAAGGCAACGCCTGGTAAAATTGTCAAAGACAACGTATAGTAAGGCAACATACATCAACCGTGTGTTGTGTTAAATGTCAATGACAACGCGCATAATATGTTGTTATTATTCTACAACTACACACAGTGTGCGTTACCAAAAGCTTTGAAACTTTTGGCAATAGGCGTATCAACAACTTACACATGTGCGTTGCGAAAGGCCAAATTTCTTATAGTGACTATCTTGTTACTCTGAGTTTTATCAGCCAGGGACTTAGTCACATCACCATTATCTTTCTCAACATTCTTCACATTCACATCTTTATGAAGGACATCAAACCTAGAACCACTGCCATAAACAACTGTTGTATTTTTAACAACATTCTTGATAGCTTTCACAGGATAACTTTTGCCTATTCTAGCATCAGGAGTATCACCAGTCTTATTCTTATTAGAAATACTAGAGAATCCCTTTCTCTCCACATGTCCACTACTACCATTTTCGTTTCCATTGCCCATCTTCCCAGTCCTCCCTTTAAAATTTTTGCTGCCCTATTTACCATACAAAACCAGCAACCATGGACCATAAGGAGGATCCTCCTGCTTAGCAATAGCCTCATGGTTATCATCAATAGTCATCTCTTCAGCAATGGTTCTACAAAACCCTCTCTGCAGTTCTCTCTACTGTGTCCTTATCTTCCACACTTGAAGCAAATTAGACCTAAACTTTCATACTCTAGCCTAATAACTCTATCATCAATACTCAGAGACCCTAATAGAGGTTTGGTTATATCAATTTCAACACATATATGAGCAAATCTGCCTCTAGCTTGGTTCTCCGTAATTGGACCCACTTTACACATTTTTCCCAACATACCTCATATGTCTCAGAGCAATTCTGAGTCCATCCACTCCATTTGTAGTTTCGACAATCGAACCCAAATCGGCATGCTCTGAATGGTATCATCTCCAGGAACAAAATTCGGCCTCCACCTTTGCACTTCTAGGTATTGGTTTGTGATAACCCAGGGACCATTAGTAAGAACATATTCTAAGTCATCTTTCATCTATAATCGGGCAACGAAATATCCATCCCCAAGATCTGTCAGTTGCCATTACCCTATAAAAGTCAATTTCTAGGTCAATTTAGTGAGCATAAAATTCAGGGTGTGAGCTTCTCCCATATTCTTCAGAATTATAGTATTAGCCCAGGGCTTATGAAGTTTATCCTTCAATTTGGAAGAAAGCCTCATCATTGGACCATTGGGACCTTTAGAAATCGAAATATCTTCATATTCGATCTTGACTCTCTCCTTGTTCTCTCCAAATCCAGACCAGGAGATGGGCGTAGTCATACTCATAAGCTTCGATTTGAAGCTCCCAACATCCCTCATGTAATTAACTCCATCATCATTCTTTGCCCTGGCTCGTTTAGCAGTAGAAATATTACCCAGGTCCATCTTAGAATCGATATTTATGTTGCTAGTTGGGGGTTGTTGCGCAGAGAAAACAAACAAATCATTCGAATTCACATCTCCAGTTGTTAAACCAATATCCATGGAAAAGAGACGAACACCACGACATACCCTTATTTGATTCGTGAGATAATGAGATAAGATAAAGTCGGATCGATCCACATTGGAAAAAGCAAACACATAAGATTATTCTAATTTTAATGGTTTATAAGTGTGGAATATAAAACCTACCATAAATAAGAGGGAAACTATCAAAAAAAACCCTCTAGTTTAGGTTATTGGTCAAAAACCACCCTCTAGTTCTGTTATTAGCCAAAAACCCCCCTGCATGCTTTAAATTTTTATATTTTGATATATATATATATATATATATATATATTTGTATTCCGGTTGAGATATATATATTTTATTTGTTTTTGTATTCCAGTGGAGATATATATCTCCACTGAATAAAAAAAATATCAAAATATAAAAATTTAAAGCATGGATAGAGGTTTTTGACTAATAACGAAATTAGAGGGTGTTTTTTGGTCAATAATCCAAACTAGAGGAAGGTTTTTAATAGTTTCCCTAAATAAAAAGGTGCCAGCAAAGTCTTTGCCACTAATCTGAATATTTTTGAAGCTATCCCATCGATGCCACAAAAAATTGGTGCATACAATTCGATGCTCAAATATCTTCAAAGTTTTGCATGAAAATTTGTGCCACATCTTCAAAGTTTTCGTGCCACGTACAATTGAAAAAGAAAATTCCATCTTTCTTTTTCTTATTTTCGCATGAGTTAATGGCTAAAAAGAGACAACGAAATTTCTTTTTTGTTCTTTGTTTTTTTTTTAACTTTAATTCAATATGATATGGAATCCAATTTTGAGATGCTTTTTCAAAAAAAAAAAAAAATGGAGATGCTTTTTTTTAAAAAAATAAATACATTTTGAGATGCTTTTAAACATTACAAATTTACAAAGTTATAAAAAGGAAAAGAAAAGATTACGAGGGAATAAAAGGATTATATCCCCTCTTTGCAAATTTAAAATAGAATCTACTCTCCACAGTCTTTGGTGCTAACAAGGTTTAAAGCTAGTGCGCGTTGAATGGTTTCAAAAACTGCAGAACAATCATAAAGGTAAAATTTATTTTTTTTGACTTTATGATTGAATGCTTTTCTCGTTTGGGTTTGGATGATTTAGGGTTGCTTTGTGTGTGCTTTTGGAAGATTTGGTCCCTTCGTAATGCAATAGTTCATGGTTCTCCTGTGGACAAGGAGGTGGAGGTGGTTAATTGGGCTAGGTTTTTTATTAGTGAATTTCAAGATGCTTGGGAGGTGACGGAAAGGACTCTGGGTAGGGTCCCTTTTCGAAATCCTGTCTGGATCCCACCTGATCCTGGTTGCTTCAAAATCAATTGCGATGCTGCCATTAATGTGACTGAATGTATGGTGGGTTTTGGAATTGTGATTCGTAATTCGGAGGGCTTGGTGATGACTGCTAGTTCCAAAAAGATTGCGACTACTTTTTCTCTGCAAGTGGCAGAAGTGGGAGCTATTCTACGAGGCCTTCAACTGGCTAGGGATTCTGGGTTATACCCTTGTAGGATTGACTTGGACGCCGAGGTTGTTGTAGGTTGGATCAACTCCAAGTTTCTTACTGTTCTGAAGTTGAGACTTTTATTGATGATATTCATTTCCTTTTAGATTGGATGTGTTGTCTTTCAGTTAATTTCATTCCTATTAAGGCTAATTAGGTAGCCTATGTTTTAGCTAAAAATGGTCTCTCCTGCATTGAGGACATGTTTTGACTGGAGGATTTTCCTCAGTGTGTTTCTTCTTTTGTGTTGGCGGATTGCCATGCTTGTTTGTGATTTGCTGTTTTATGTCAAAAAAAAAAAAGGATTATATCATGCATTGACAAGTGGAACACCTAAATTTGGGTTCTTTTTTCTTCTTCAAAAGTAAATATATAGAGTATACACATATTTTAGAAGGAAAAAAAAAAAATATTTGTCAAGTCTAATTTTCTCTAAAAATATACAATATCACAAATTTTAATTTAAAAATATTTTCTGGAAAACATTTTCGATTAAATATTTGAATCCGATTTGTAACGATTGATTTCCATAAACTTATCCATTAAATATCAGGATTTTTAGGTATTATTATTCCCTAAGTTTTTACGATTTATTACATTTTTAACCGTCTTTCCAATTTTAGTTCCCGTGGTCCCTATGTTTTCTAAAATCTATCAATTTATTCTTTTTGTGAATTAGATAGCTAGAGTTAACGATTTCAAAGGTATTTTTGTCTTTAAATAAAAAGATGCCACATGACAACACAAAAATATAGATAACAAAAAAATTTAAATATTTAAATAATATAAAATATTAATAATAAAAAAAAAACGTTATAAATCTCCATCATCCAAATCTCAAATCAACGGTGGAGATCTATTAATATTAAAAAAAATTAATTTTTTTTAAAAAATAGTTGGAAAATAAAATAAGAAAAAAACCAAAAAAAAGAAGAAGAAGAAGAAGGTGGAGATCGGATCTCTACCGTGAGAGATCTCCATGGGTATCTGTATCTCCATCTTGATGGATATAGATCGGTCTCTGCGAGAAACAACAACTAATATCGGTTTGTTCAAAAAAATTACTTGTGAAAATGAAGAAGCAGAGCATGGAAGCAACAATTGAAACAAAGGATTATTTCAAAAAAAAAAAAAAAAAAAAAGCAAATACATTGATACAATTGAAACAAGTATAATAAATAAAGGAGAGAGAGAGAGAGATTCACATACCACTTGGAACAACAGATCTTGAAAGGAAACAAATGATGGTTATTACATCTACCTGGATCCGTTGGATCTCCATTGATGACGATGATTGATCATTTTGGAATAGTGATTTTCTGATTAAAATATTATTATTATTTTTTGAAATAATGATTTTCAGATTACTGATTTTTTATTTTTCTTTTTTAAAAAAAATAGATTAAATGTTAAATTAATTTTAAACTGAATTTTTGTTTATTTTTTTATTCTCTCTATTTTTTTTTTCATTTCTTTATAAAAAATTCAGATTTTCATTAATATATTAATCATTTTTTTAAACATTTTTAAAATTTGGTGACACATGTTATATTATGATTAGATGATAAGTTACGTTAAATTGAAAAAAAAAATAAAAAAAATTAGAGGGTCAAATAGTCCTTTTAAATCATTTGTTTTAAGTTAAGGGTAAAATGATCAATTTACCTTTTTTGTTAGGGTTGACCGTTAAGAATATAACCAAAGGGACCAAATTGATGAGTTTCTAAAAATATAGGGACCAAACTAGTAAAAAATAGAAAGATAATTAAAAAAGTCATAATGTGTGAAAACGCAAGGACCAATGTGTGAATGCTTAGGACGGATAGTTAAGTATACCTTGATATTCTGTACAAGGAGAGACTATTGATACTTTAAGAGAGAATGGAGTGCTGCTGGATGACATTAGATCTTCATGCTCGAAGCTCAGAACAATGAAGATGGGCCATGTCCCCAAAAAATCCAATAGGGTGGCTCAAGGTTTAGCTCAGTAGGGTGGCTCAGGTTTAGCCCCAAAAAAGAGTTTAAGACTTCAAATATGTAATCATTGACATACTTTTATTTTATTTTATTTTATTTATTATTTATTATTTTATTTTTTTTACAAATTATCTATACAAAAACAATAATGATTGACATCTCATCTTTATATATCACCTCGGTCTAAACTAATTACAATGCGATAATTAGCAAGTGTATATAAATTAACAATGATTTATTTCATTTATAATATCTATTTGCTTATAAATTATTACATTATTGGACGAGATGAAAATGAGATGTCTACCATTTCTAAGTTTCAGACTTTGTATGTTTATTTATTTACTTTTATTGAATCAATGAATCTTAAATCCTAATTATCTCACTTCTCTAAGGTCATCTCCAACCCAAAACATGAAGTTCTCTTCAACCGAACTCCAAACCTTAGTGCCATTTTGAAGATATCTACAGTGCTAGTGCAACACTACAGATATGAAGCAAAAAAATGAAGTTTTTTAATTACAATTTTGCCTTTCCCTCTTCAATCGGTGAAATATTACTTGTTGAGAAATAATAAAAAAAGAAAAAATATATATCCAAATGGATGTTTTTTTAGTGTAACATTTGGTATGTATATGGTATCCCCATAATTTAAAATATCAAAAGGGATTTTTTAAAGTTAGAAAACTAGAATTCCACATAATTTAATAGAAAACTTGAAAAAAATTACGGGACAAATGTTGAAAGTCCCTATAGAAAGGAAGTAGACACGGGAGGAGGACAGGAAGCCAAGGCCCCCTTCCAATCCCAATCTCTCCATTATAAAGATTCCGTCTATTTCTCTCTCTCTTTCTCTCTTTCCTTTTCTTTTTCTTTTTCTTTTTTTGAGGGGCGTGTGCTTCTCTCGGGCCTTCACGGGTCCCACTATGGCCCCACCCCATCATGCAGGACCCACTACCCCCACATTTATTTTGCCTTTAAATTGGAGACCTTGGTTCAAGCCTTTGAAGATATAGCTAAAGCAGAAAATTCTTCAAAACAACACCAGTTCTCCCAAGCTTTCGATTTAACCAGCAAACATGTCGGTCAAGTGTGGAAGCTGTGACTGTGCTGACAAGAGCCAGTGCACGTAAGTATTTGATTGTTTTGGTTTCTTTTATTTGAAAACATGCATGTTGTGGTTTTGCTCATGCTGTACGTGCATGGTTATGGAGCTTATGTTGTTTGGACTTCGTGCTAATTATTTCATGTTGTTGCTATAAGCTCAACTTATTATTGTACTCAACCACGTACTCTCAAGGTTGTTATTTTTCAAATCATGGAAACAATAACAACTATATGTTTATTAGTGATTTCATACTAAATAATATGTTCATTTGATGCAACAAGTGCTACTAATTAAGTAATAAAAATGAGGGGTTAACAATAAAGAAATAAATATCAGTTTTTGTACAATGTTGGGATCCAAATTTTGGAAATTTTGATGAAAATATCGAAAATATGGTCGATTTTCTTAAACTATCAGGGATATTTAAGAATATTTTTTATATTGATCCTTCCAAAATATGAAAAATATCGAGAATATTTCGGTCAAAGTATTAATATTTTTGATATCGTCGTACATGTCTTTATCCAATGGTGATGTTAGAGAAGGAAAGAAGAAAAAAACAGTTTGATTATTTTTATCATTATATATATATATATATATATATATATATTTAATTCATTTTCAGCTTCTACTTATATACATGCCTTAAACTTGATGAAAAGGTTTAGAAACTTGGACACCAACTTTCAATTAGCAACCATGAGAGAATTTTCATATCATATAGGAGCACTTTTTCAGTTTCTGCAGAGACTACCATCATCAAAGTTCAAGAACAGCTTTGAAAAATTTTACAAAATTGAATTACCGAGATGGATGAGCTTGACCTATCGGTTTCGGTTTGTGCATAATTTTGGAACTTAGAACTTACACGGTTGTCAATCGGATAACTTTATTATTATAACATCAAATTTTGTGTACTTGCAGCCAGAAGGGGAGCAGCTATGTTGCTGACATCGTTGAGACCGAGAAGAGGTGCTTCTTTCTTACTTCACCCCTCTAATCTAAGGAAAATAATTCATCAAGAAACAAAACAAATTGCTCTTAGCACGGATGATGTACACCTCCCCCACCACTAACAAAATTTGAAATCCATTATTTACATTTTATAAAAATATGTGAAGCGTTTGACAGATCTCGACAGACTCCTGACCCATTCGATATCAGAATTCAAAAAAAGAGAAACAAAATAAATTCTTAAGAGAACTTGAAATAATAACAAGTACCCAATTAATTAAAACTTGTCAAGAATATATTTCAAAAAATATGTCAAGAAAATATTCATCAGGACACTATTAAAGCAAATAAATGGTAAAGTTTCCTCTTTTTTTCGTTTCTAAATTTATTTTTGGTGATAGCTGTTGAAAAATTTGTTGTTTTGGACAGCTTTGTGAGCTTTGTTGAGATGGATGTTCCAGCAGCAGAGAATGATGGAAAGTGCAAGTGTGGCACCAGCTGCGCTTGCACCAACTGCACCTGTGGTGGTCATTAAGACAAGACAAAAGACACTTGCAGTTCTATATATACATATAGTGTGTGCTCTATCATCATCAATAATGTAATTGTGTTGAACAAATTTATGCTTTCTAAACACTAGTGTGCAAGTGAGTGTCAAGTCTTTAGTCATTGTAATGGCCATGTTTGTGGCCTTGTCTGCTTTTAATGAATTATTATTACTATACTCTCTTCTTATTGTCTTAAATTTCTGATCTCTGTCAATAGAATCAAAACTCATCTTTGTTACAGAAACAACACAAAGCTAAGAGACCCCCCCAGAAGCATAAACGTAGACGGCAAGTTGCCTGTAAATTTTCGATATTTATATTTGAACATAAAAGCATCATGGATGACATAATGCAAATATCAATCTAAGACGGTCATAGTTATCATGGATGACATAATGCAAATATCAATCTAAGACGGTCATAGTGCAAAGTGCAAACAATACACAGGTTTTAAGATGCAATTAGTGACAATTCTACAGAGATTTGCTTTACATTTTTATGTTTCAACAGCAATTCTATGTTGAATTACCGTTGGTCCACAATTTCTATGTGGATCGGTCATGACATGAGAATTCCTATCAAAAGCATAACTTCACCACACAATTGAGAATCTGCTCATCCAACAGATTTCATGATGTTATTTATGGTATGAAACAACTCCAAAGAGAACTCTTCTGCATTTAAGAAGAGTACTCTGTTTCCTTTAAAATATATGCCTAATGATCAAAGCATATGAGTAACTCAACATGCGATGCTTAGCATTAAGAATACAAGGAACAAAAAAGAAAAAAAAAAAAAAAAAACGAAAGTTGAATTAAATTAGATAGCAAACAAAGAGTCAATTCTTTATTGGGTAAAGTACATGATTTCTCAATTAGGTAGTTCAAGTTCGTGATCACAAATTAAACTAATAGAACAACAATATATTAGACACAGATTTAAAAGAGGCAAATCAGATATCAACAACAATATATCATATTTTTTTTAATGATGATCGACAATAGATATGAATGAAGTATGCATCTCATGTTTAAGATGAATATCACACTGCCTATCAATTCAGATTAAACAAAGAATATGAAGGTGACGCAGTAGGAAGCTAAATATCAGCCAAATCCATGGCTAGAGAAAAGAGAGCTATGCTCTTCGATTTTCATATCAACAAATCAACAAATATTCAACTCCCCTTTTACAATGGCTGTATACCAGAATATATAGACATCTCATAACCCAATATAAGCCCAATATAAAGTCTAATACAAACCCAAAATAAGCCCAAGCCCAACTATTATATTCTCCTACATCGGTCACCCTTTCTTTGAAAAGAACTCGACCTCAAGTTTGGTTGAAGCACATGGAAATGACTAATAGAACGACAATGAAGTGAAGTCCCCTATTTGGCTTGTGGGAGTGGTAGACCCCAACCGATAAGTCTCTTCGTAGCTCATCCGAAATCCACAATGGTACCAAAACTATCGTCCAACGGAATGCTGGAAATGACCAAGCTATTTGCCATTGGCGTCTCCTTACCCCTTTGGTCTTATCATTCTCGAATCCAAAGCCTAGAGTACTAACAATTTGACCAATGAGAACACGAGACAACAATACAAAACTTTCAAAAACACTGCTCTCAATTTTCTTGTCTATTTCTTCAACAACTTGTTTTGTTGGATCAATGTGAACTTCATTAACCACTTCAAGATCAATTTCATCCACCATTTGTTAGGTAAAATTTTCAGAAATTAACAACTCAAGTTTATCATTCCCTTCTTCAATTTTAACCACATCAAAGCAATCCACAAGCTTTTCTTGAACACCATCATCACAATCAACAAGTGTTCTAGAAAGCGCTAGGCGCTAGTCTAGCGGAGACTCAGCGCCTAGGCTGATTCATTGGGGATTAATCGGAAAACGTAATTACAAACAAATTCCACATATCAAATCCAAAGAAAACCTACTAAGCCTAGGCCCAATGTTGCATTTGATCCAATAAGCCACAATTGTTCCAATTATAAATCCAAACAAAATTCTTTCTAGATATTTATAAAGTTTAGGGGCATTGGAGTAATATTGGTCAATTAGGGGTATAAATGTAATTATTGAAGGAAGATTGAAGTTATTATGATTTTATAAGAGATTAAGGTGCGTTTCGTAATTTTCCATGCAAATCAGAGCTCACACCATGAGCCCAAACACAAGCCCAAACGTTGGCCCAACCTGACTCAAGTGTTACCTACGTGCCCCAGCCTGTTGCTAAACGCACCCCACCTTCCTAAACTTTATCTTCAACCTCACACCTACCTCCATTGTCGACCAAATCCTAGCTGGTCCAGTTGCCGAAAACGATGATCCAGCACCTTATTCTAGCTGATTTCCAGTGCAGAAGAATGGCGGAGTTAACGGCTTTGACCCGCCTAGCCCGATTATGCGGCAATAGCGGAATTAGTCCGATTTTCCCCTTTTCGCCGCGGTCGCCTAAAAGAATTGGATCGATTAATTGGCAGCCTAGGTCACTTTTTCAAACATTGCTCCTAACACATCACAAGAAGTATTTTCATTTTCCTCAAAATCAAACCAATCGGACACAAATCGCATCATATCTACAAGGGTTGTGGGTCGATCTTTAGGCAAAGTAGGCTTGTGCTTGGGAACAGTCTTGTAAATTTTTTCAGCACAATATTCATTCATGGGCTCGGCAAAATGCACACTGTCAGAAACAGTTGTATCCAAGGGACTCCTATCAAACAAATCTAAAGATTCATTAGCATTTCCAGACTCTGCACATTCACCAACCATAACTTCATCTAACATTTCAATTTTAGACATCATCTTGGCTTTGCCATCAGAAAAGCCTTTAATTGTTTCTTCCATTTTGCTTTGCACATTATTCATACCACGATTATGAATATCCTTAACAACATTAATTTCTTTTGCGTTTATTATAAACTGATTATTGCTCAATGACTAATTGCTCATAGTTGGATCAAAATGCAACTTAACAGAACTTAAATGACTCATTCCACAGTAGGTTTCATGGCTGAAATGGGTATGGTTTTTTGCGGTTCTAATTTTATTTTCATGGGTATTGTCGAATTTGTGGTTTGGGGTTTTATGGGTTTCATGAAATTGTGTTTGGTGGTCACTTTGAAGATGGGTTTTGGTGGATCGGAACTTTGTTTTGGTGGATTGAGCTTCACAAGTATAATTGATTGAGTTTTTGTGGTCATGAAACTAATTTGGTATGTTTGAATGGGTGTGTGAATAGGTTGAAGGAGATGGAGGTTGATGATAGAGATTAATTGGTGATGGGTTTAAGATGGATTTGGGTCTCTGTTTGTTGCATATATATGAATTCAATTAGTTGGTGGATTTGTGAGGTATGTGGTTGGTGGTGTGAAGATGGTCATGTGAAGAAAATGGTGAAGATGGAGGTTGAAGATGACGATGATACCTGTGAGATGGTGGTGAAGAACGGATTCATCGGTGGGCACTCCACCTTCGATACTCGCTTCTCCAGTCGCTTGGGCCACTAAACAGTGGTGTCGGAGCAAAATTTCTACCACCATCAACTGTTGCCGAAGTCTTGACACAACCCTTCTTGAAGCACGATTCACGACTGCCGCTACTTGTCTGATAGCACCTTTGATCTTCGTCAACAGGTGTTCGCTTTCTTCTATCGCTGGTGACCGCCATCGAAACGCAACATTGGCTCTGATACCACTTGACGCAGTAAGAAGCTAAATAATAGCCAAATCCATGGCTAAGAGAAAAGAGAGCTCTGCTCTTCGATTTTCATATCAGGAAATCAACAAATATTCAACTCCCCTTTTACAATGGCTATATGCCAGAATATATAGGCATCTCATAACCCAATATAAGCCTAATATAAAGTCTAATACAAAGCCAAAATAAGCCCAAGCGCAACTGTTATATCCTTCTACATTAGAAGGAAAGCCATAACTTATATGATGAACACAGGTAATGAGGTGAGTAGGTGACTACACCAATGTATAATAAATTTTGAACCACATGGTGTGGTGCAGCGGTAAGGCACCTGCATTGATGTGGTGCGAATCGTTCGGGCTTTAGTAGAGTTCGATCCCCACTGACAGCACCCGTGGCCAGGGGTTACAATGTCCACCCGCCCCGAGCAGGATTAGTCTTACTCCACTGTTGGTTGCCAACATGTGAGATCAGTAGGGACATCTGTGGTTCAAACCCAAAAAAAAAATTGAGAATTTTTTTTCTTAAATAAAAAAATTTTGAGATGCTTTTAAACATTACAAATTTATAAAAAGCAAAAGAAAAGATTAAAAGGGACGAAAAGGATTATATCATGCATGGATAAGTGGAACACCTAAATTTGGGTTATTTTTTCTTCTTCAAAAGTAAATATATGCACATATTTTTAGAAGAAAACAGAAATATTTGTCAAGTCTTTTCTCTAAAAATATACAATATCACTAATTTTAATTTAAATATATTTTCCGTAAAACATTTTCGATTAAATATTTGAATCTAGTTTATAATGATTGATTTCAATAAATCTATCCATTAAATATCAGGATTTTTTTTTTTTCAAAGGCAGGAAAGCTTATGACGGATAGTTGAGTATTCCTTGATATACAAGGAGAGACTACTGATACTTTAAAACTTGAAATATGTAATTATTAGCATAAAAAAAATCACAAATGATATATTTAAAAATAAGGGAGAATTGTAAATATCCCCTATCTTTTGAAGAAATGCCAAATCAAACCCTCTGGTTTGAGAAATCAACAAATAACCCCCTAATATTAGTTGACTGTTAATAAACTATTAGTTGACTATATCTAAATCTGATAAATATGACTATTAAGCGGTTTTCTGTATAAATGGACTAAAAAAAATTGGAAAAAAAAATCAAAATATACTAAAAATAGAAAATAGGATATATATATATATATATATATATATATAATATTTAATTAAAAACTTAAAATATTTAAAAATATACTATAACTAAACAATAATATCATAAAAATAAAAACAAAATTATTTTAAATAAAAAAATATATGAAGGAGATAATCACATACACATGTCCATATTTATAATGTGCATATCTTCTCCATACTTTTTGATATATATTTTTAAATTTTTAAAAATTATATATATATATATTTTTTTATTGTAATATATTTAAAAATTTCTTAAGAATTTAATTATTATTATTATTATTATTATTATTATTATTTTTATTATTATTTTCACTTTTTTATTAAGTTATATAATAAATAATCTATAAATAATCATATTTTTTTAGATTTAAATAAAATCAATTAAATGTCAACTAACATTAGGGGATTATTTGTTGATTTCTCAAACCAGAGGGTTTGTTACAATTCTCTCTAAAAATAATAATGTTTGACATCTCATCTTTATATATCGCGTATTTTTATCTAAATTCTAAACCAATGACATAATAATCAGTAAGGGTGTGTTTAGTCCAATCCCATGTTTGGTAAGTCAAAGCACTCCGAACTATTTTTAGTCCATACTTATTTTTATCCCATTAGAGGAGGATAAAATAAACCCCTCCAAATCAATGGGATTATTTTATCCCCTCCAAGTTTGACTGTTCTTCTTCAATCAATTCAAAAAAAAAAACCATGATTCATCGATCTTCAATATGTTTCTAAAAATAAAATAAAAAAACAATCGATTTTTTCGTAAACACAACAGACAACAAAGGAGAACAAAACAAAGCAAAAACAAATAGAGTAACCAAACCCAGGAAAGACTAAAACTAACTGGTCTTATCAACCTCAATGTCTCTACCAATACAACCTGGAAATTCTTCCAACCAAAGCGCAATTATTACAATAAATAAAGAAAAAGAAATAAGTAATCTAAGAAGAGAAAAACCCAGATGAACAAAGACCATAGAGCAGATCTGGAATTTTTTTTTCCACTATTGTTGTAACAGAGAAATGAGAGAAATAGATGGGAGGGGAGAGAAGGGACAGATTTAAATTTTGTTTTCATCGTCGTGGTAACAGATAAAAGAGAGAAAGAGGTGGTAGGAAAGAGAAGAGATAAGGGAAGATTCAATTTTTTTTCCACCAGTGTAATGGTTAACAGGGTAAACAACCAAGGAGGGAAAGAGAGGAGGGGAGTTAAGAAGATTGGGTTTTTGTTTTTTTAAAGCTTTTTATTTTGATATTTTAATATTACACTGTTTTTATCAAATCTCATTACATACCAAACAAACATAGGCGAATCTAGGATTTTCTATTTGATGGGGCTGAATTAAATACTAATTATAAATTTTTTTAAACAATCTTAGTAGGATGATGAATTTCATTAATAAAAAGTAAATACACAACGAGTCATGAAACATAATCAATCTTACATCTCAAAATATATATTCTAACAAAATAAATAAAGTTAAGAAAGAAAGAAATATAATATAAATACAATCAAATAATTTTAGTGAACTTTATATCTACGAGGCTTCTCATCAAACTTATCTATTATGGAATCCGTATCTATTGAATAAGCATTTTTACTATGAATGGAGAGAGAGTTTTTACAAATATGGCAGCAAGATTGTTAAAAAAAAAAAAAATTGGTGTAGTAAAGATTTAAAAAATACATAAAAGAACAAAGAAAACTTTCAGGGAGAAGAAGAAAATAAAGAAAATAAAGAAAATAAAGAAAATAAACGAAGTGATGGAGCGGTGGGATTTGGCAATAAAAGGGCACGCAACTCAAGAGATGGGTCAATTTAGTAATTATAAATTAACATAAAAGAAATACTGGGCTTCAACACTTGCCGACTTGTGTTGGACCTTTTTAAAAACTTGCAACTGTAAGTTGGTTGGCTCCAGCCCCGTTACCATTCGCCCCTGCAAACTAAGGATTGGACTATTTTTAGTTATACGATTTATATCTAATGTTACACTAAACACGGAAACACTATAATTAATCCAATTTTATCAAATTAAGTCCAATTCAATCTAATCGAATCTCTTAAAAATATTCAAATCCTATCATGTGTACCAAATGCACCCTAAGTGTATATAAATTATTAATAATGATTTATCTCATTTATAACATCTATACGTTTATTAATTTTCATATCATTAGTTGAGATAAAGATGAGTTATCCGTCATTTCTAAGGCTTAGATTTCTAATGTTTTTTAATTGAATTCTAAATCCTAATTATCTCACTTCTCTAAACATTATAAAGAAGGGATATTTTTAAAGTTAGAAAACTAGAATTCCACATAATTTAATATGTATGTGGTATCCCTAAACTTGAAAAAAATTACATGACAAAAGGAAGTAGACATGAGAGGAGGATAGGAAGCCAAGCCCCGCACCCCCACACATCAAGATTCCTTCGGTCACTTTCTCTTCCTTTTTTTTGAGAAGCGTGTGCTTCACTCGAGCCTTCATGGGTCTTTCTATGGTCCCACCCTATCATGCAGGACCCACTACCCCCCACATTTATTTTCCCTTTAAATAGGAGACCCTGGTGCAAGCCTTTGAAGATATAGCTAAAGCAGAAAATTCTTCAAAACAACACCAGTTCTCTCAAGCTTTCGATTTAACCAGCAAACATGTCGGATACGTGTGCAGGCTGTAGCTGTGCTGACAAGAGCCAGTGCACGTAAGTAATTGATTGTGTTTGGTTTCTTTTATTGGAAAACACGTTGTGGTTTTGCTACTATATATATATGTGTTGTTTGGACTTCGTGCTAAGTAACAAAAAAGGGGGCTTAACACGGGGTTAACAATACCCGTGTTAAGGAAGTATATATCGAAGATATTTCGATCAAAACATTAATATTTTTATATTAACATACGTATTTTTATCTAATAGCTTTAAGTTTTTATGCTGGAAGAGGAAAGAAGAAAAAGAGTTTGATTATGTTTCTTATTATATATATATATTTTTTGTTTATTTGAATTCATTTTCTTCTACTTATATACATGCCTCAAATTGATGAAAAGGTTTAGAAACTTGGACACACAATTTTCAATTAGCAACCACGAGAGAATTTTCATATCATATAGGAGTACTTTTTCAGTTTGAGAGACTACCATCATCAAAGTTGAAGAACAGCTATGAAAATTTTTACAAAATTGAATTACCAAATGATGAGCTTGACCTTTCGGTTTTGGTTTGTGCATAATTTGTTGGAATTTAGAATTTATATGGTCGTCAATCGGATAACTTTATTATAACATCAAATTTTGTGTACTTGCAGCAAGAAGGGAAGCAGCTATGTTGCTGACATTGTTGAGACCGAGAAGAGGTACTTCTTTCTTACTTCACACTTCTAATCTAAAAATAATAATCCTTCAAGAAACAAAACAAATTGAACATCCCTCTTATAGCACGGATTATCATCCACCTCCCCAACCACGAACAAAGCATGAAATCCTTTATGTACATTTTACAAATATATGTGAAGAGTTTGACAGATCTCGACAGACCCTTGACCCCTTCGATATTAGAATGCAAAAAAAGAGAAACAAAATAAATTCTTAAGAGAACTCGAAGAAATAATAACAAGCACCCAATTAATTAAAACTTGTCAAGAATCTATTTCAAAAAATATGTCAAGAAAATATTCATCATGACACTATTAAAGCAAATAAATGGTAAAGTTTCCTATTTTTTTCATTTCTAAATTTATTTTTGGTGATAGCTATTGAAAAATTTGTTGTTTTGGACAGCTTTGTGAGCTTTGTTGAGATGGATATTCCAGCAGCAGAGAATGATGGAAAGTGCAAGTGTGGCACCAGCTGCGCTTGCACCAACTGCACCTGTGGTGGTCATTAAGACAAGACAAAACACACTTGCAGTTCTATATATACATATAGTGTGTGCTCTGTCATCATCAATAATGTAATTGTGTTGTGTCAAATCATGTTTGTGTTTTCCTTCATAGTCATTTTAATGGCCATGTCTGTGGCCTTGTCTGCTTGTTAATGAATTATTATTACTAAACTCTCTCTCTCTCTCTCTCTCTTCTTATTGTCTTCAATTTCTGGTCTCTGTCAATAGAATCAAAACTCATCTTTGTTACAGAAACAACACAAAGCTAAGAGAACCCCCCAGAAGCAGAATCATAGACGGCGAGTTGCCTGTAAATTTTCGATATTTAAATTTGAACATAAAAGCATCATGGAAGACTAAACAAGTATGACAATCTAAGACGGTCATAGTGCAAAGTGCAAACAATCTTAAGATGCAATTAGTGACAATTCTACAGAGATTTGCTTTACATTTTTATGTTTCGGGAGCAATTCTATGTTGAATTACTGTTGGTCCACAATTTCCATGTGGATCGTCGTGACCTGAGAATTCCTATCAAAAGCATACCTTCACCACACAATTGTGAATCTGCTCATCCAACAGATTTCATGATGTTATTTTTATGGTATAAAACAACTCCAAAGAGAACTCTTCCGCATTGAAGAAGAGTACTGTGTCTCCTTTAAAATATATGCCTAATGGTAGCTATATAAAGGAAATAAATCATGATCAAAACACAAGAGTAACTCAACTATGTGATGCTTAGAATACAAGGAACGAAAGAAAAAAAACAAAAGTTAAATCAGATATGAAATCTATAAGCAAACCTCAATTATGATCGACAATACATATGAATGAAGTATGCATCTCATGTTTAAGATGAATATCAATTCAGATGAAACAGTGGATATGAAAGAAAGCCATGACTTATATGATGAACACAGATACAGAGGTGACACACCAATGTATTCTGGTCATTTTCACTTTAATTCATAAAGTTAAAAAAAAAATCACATCGAAGAAAATACAAACTCAAGAAAATTTGGCCTCCCTTACTTTATTCCTTTTTAAGTTTTAATCATTTGCTATCTGTAATCCTAAAAATAATGTCTGTATGCCAAACTGATTTGAATCATTAAGTATCCGTATCAATCTCAAACATTAAAGCCCTCAGCACGAAGGCACTTACGATGAGCCTCAATCCATTTTGCACAAGACTCTTCACCATGCTCCACAATGCATTCATCTCTCAGCTTCTTGGTCTCAGGGCAAGCACAGCAGATCTTCTTCTTCGGCTTCGACTCTGGCACAGGTGTTGTGATCGCTGACCCTTGGTTTGGCTGTGACTCTGCCGTAGCTACAGTAGAGGAAGAACCTTTCAAAGGAAGTCCACCCATTGTCACAAGTGTTTCAAGTATACAAGATGATAAGCTGTAGAAACAAAAAGAAATAAAGTATGTCAAATTCAAGGCAGAAAATAGGTTTAGAACGCTATGTGTGGCAACCCCGATTGAGTTGCCCAGCAATCTAACAAAATAAATTAAAATTTAAAGTGATAATGAAACATGGAAAGATGAAAGTTTTGAGAAAAATATTGACTAAAAGTACGACAACGATATTCAAAGTCAGCAGTTTGAACTTCTGCTTTCTATTCATTCTCCAGAGAACAAGAATGCAGATTGCTGAGGACAAAATACCAACAAAGTCCTACTTCAAAAGACTATGAAAACATTGTTTTCAGCCATAACAGCATAAATTGCATTACCAATGACGAATCATTTTTTTCCACTTACTTTTCCTTTTCATCTTTGCCAATTTTTAAACAGGCATTCCAATATCATCTTCACCATTGGATTTCCTAGCCCTAGGAGTTTTAATTTGCAAATAATCTATTCCCTAAAAGAATGAGAGAAAACCAACAGAGTGAGAGAGAGAGAGAGAGAGAGAGAGAGAGAGAGAGGGAGTCTACACTTCATCAAGACAATCATCAAATCAACTTGGCTACAGACAAATGGAAAATGCCTCAGTCACAGACTCACAGGCTCTCTCAGACAGAATGGCTGATAGTGGGGTAAGGGATTCGTCGATTGGTGTAAGGACTAAGGATATATAAAACAATTTAGCAATATGATAAAGAGTTCTACTTGTTCTAGTATTTGTTATTCCCTCTAAAGGCTAAAACCTACCCAAGAAAAAAATCTTGTATTCTTTGTCCATAAATGAGCTTCCCCAAAATATTGCCTGACAGTATGACTTCAAGAAGTAACAGAGCTAAAAATTATAAACCAAAAGCATCACAGAAATTTTGCTTCACTTTTCCCATCTCACCAGATACCAAATAAAAAAAACCTAGAATACCAAAACGAATAAGTCATGCCAATGCCATAGAAAGCCAAAAGAACAATAAAATTAAACTGTCAAATTCCTGAATTAACCGATTCAATATAAAAAACACATAAAGTAAATAACAAGTCACAATTTAGCAATTTCATAGTGTGTTAAATTTCCATAATTGTTGGAATTTTTACGTTTATGAGAAGTGGAATTTATATTGGTGGATAGATCCTTACAACCCAAAAGACTGGCCTATTGGGTTGTGATATCCATTAGTATATATATCATTCTCTCGCTTTTTGTCTTTTCAATATGGGTTCTCTAAACAAGATGCAATAGAACAACAGAACCTAAAAAGTTATGGAAAGGCCTTAAATTTTTCCCAGAAGCCATTTGCTCTAATGATGGTCAGCTCATACAAAAACTAATCAAACTTCGAAAACCAATTCAACCATAATCAGAACTACTCAAAGCATCAAGAAAGCTTCATTTTTTTAAAAACGATTAATTAACCTAAATTTTTATTCCAGCAAAGATTTTGAAATTTAGAAACACATCCTTCGCAAACTTCAATACTCAATTTCTTACCGGTAACCCATTTGGACTTTTCATCAAACAAGTGGTGGGTTTGCACTAATTTTTCGAATTACTCATTCTAACCAACAGAAACTCACACGATAATAAAAACTTTAAAAGGGTACAAAGCAACAACACATAAACATCCGCTTTCAAAAGACTAAAGAGAATATTAAAAGTGTCTGGGCAAAAACAAAAAGAAGGAAAATGAGAGACTCACAATAGAAATCGCCAGAAAAGTTGATGCTCGGCTGAAGAAGGTTTTGGTTGTGGACTTTAAAAATTAAAACATAGGAGAAAAATAATAATGACGTTTAAGATGGGCCCGGTTCGGGTCGGGCTCAACTTTTGTTTTGTGTGTGGGTATTAGGTCTTGGCCCATGTGGCCCAACTTAATGACAATTGCATTTGCATTTGATTTTTTAGAAAAGATGACAAGAGGCATATTAATAATTTTTTATTTAATTTTAAATTTAATGCCGATGAGATCAGAGATCTGTCGGGACTTGAGGAAATCAAAGACTATACGCGTGGTTTATATATTTACTTCCTTAAGAGAAAACTATCCACAAATGTTAATAAATATGTATGATGAAACTTTACGTCTATCATAAATATTGAAGGGAAGATGAACATCACTCGATTAATGGTGAATGTAATATATTAATATAATTAAAAAAATATAATGGCGCATTTAGTATCGTTTTTAAAATGGTGTTTTTGAAAACTTTTTTTTAAAATAGAAATCATTTTTTTAAAAAAAATGTAATGTGTTTGATAATGTTTTTTAAAAGCAATTTTTTGAAATGGAAAACTATGTAAAAGTGTTTGGTTATTGTTTTTAAATGAGTGAAATGGTAGTTTGGAGAGAAAAATTATGGTTTATTTTAAAAACCTGTTTTGAAAACAATAGAAAACAATAAAATGTTGTTTTTAACTTTTTAGTTATAACTTTTAAAAAATTGTTTTTTATTTTAAAAAAAGGTTTTGTAAAATGGTTAACCAAACAACATTCTAGTTGTTTTTTGTTTTTAAAAACCGATACAAACACCACATAAAGCTTTTTCTTATTTTTCTTATTTTTCTTTTACTTTTGGTCATAAAGTATCAAAAAGAAAAGATAAACATAAGTACAAAACCACAATTATAAATTTTATGATATTTATTTGTTTATCAACTCAAAAAAATGTAGTTGGGTTATTTAGACCTGTAGATGTTAATTAATTAATTAATTATTTTTTTAAAAACTTTTTAATATTTAAATGTCATTTAAGCAAATTGTAGATTAATTTTAGTCTCAAAGTTATGCAATAAGAATTTATTAAATAATATAGCAACAAGTAACAACTATTGAACATCAGAGTTGTGCTACCGGCACCTTTCTTATAAATTAATAATGTCCTATTTTCAAGAGTGTTAATTCAATTATATAAAATTAAATAATTGAATTAAATTTTATTGATTTATTTTCAAAATTATTCTTCTTATTTCTTTATCAAACTTAATGCACCCCAAATCCCTCTGTTTCATACTTTCATATATACCTCCAGCACTAGATTACAGCTCAGTTGAGCACAAATTAACAGCACAAATATGCTGGGTGCCAAAACAGAATTTCCCACCAAAATATGTAATTGCCAGATGCTGAGTTGGCAAAATGATTGTTTCTTCACTGGGTAAAGTACATGATTTCTCAATTAAGTTGTTCAAGTTCATGATCACAAATTAAACTAATAGAACAACAATGTATAAGCAAACCTCAATTATGATCGACAATAAATATGAATGAAGTATGACACAAAAAAAAAAAAAAAAAGGTTTATTAATACTAATACTAGATTATGAGAAATTGATGTTTATTAAACCTCTTTATCAATCATTATATATAAATATATATATATATATATATATATATATATAATAAAAAAAAAAAAACAAAAACAAAATCACTAATACTAGATAACCCAAAAAATTGGCCTAAAAATCAACCTAAATGGCGTGACAAGTGGTTTATTCATTAGTCACATCATCTCATGATTTGTGTGGTAATGACAATTCACTTGCTACATTATTTTGATTGAATTTTGGTTAATTATTTAGGGTTGTATAGTATTACGTACTGTACTTTAAACAAAATATATCCATCTTCAATCATTTTCCTTAGTTAAAATTTATTTTTTATAATTAATAAGTCAGTGTTTTGAGTTTGTTATTCATAATTTTAATGTATTTTGTTTAATATATACATTTTTGAGGTTGAGACTCATTTTGTTTTTCAATTAATAAAATTTCATCGTTTCATATTTTCATCTATTTTTTATTTTCTTACATCTTTAATCTTCATTTATTCTTTGAATTATTTTACTATCTATTTTTTACATTTTGTTTTATTACTAAAATAATAAATAAGATAAACAAATTATAATTAAAAATACATATGTTAAATCGTAAAAATAATATTATAACAAATAAATTTATTACTTTCCTAAATTAAAATAAAAAAACTTAAAAAAAAAAAAAAAAAAAGTGGGTTAACCCGGTGTGTTGGCACGGCACGGCCCATTGGAGCCATGTCTACGAACCGTGCTGTGCCACCCGTTTCCTTAACGGGCTATTCTTGACACTGCACGGATCCGTCGTATGCCGACACGGCACGGCATGCTAAGGGGGCCGTGCTAGCACGTTTTGACAGCTTTAGCTGGCTTGAATATGTCAAGTCAAGCAAAGCCCTTGCAGCTGAATGGTTGGACTATCACTCTGTACGAGGAAAAACCAACACTATGACTATGCTAGACATGGAATTCCAGAGCACATCTATGTTGGTGTGAGCAAACTGCAGTTTATTTCCCGTTTGTCTAGGTTTTTCGAACTTGTTATTTAATGTTTGATTGGGATTTTCTAATAATACTGTTTGCACAGAATTGGATGATTATATTGAATTTGGTCTGTTTGAATTTCCATTGTCATATCTAAATTCAATTTGCATCATATATTGTCATGACTTTGTTCTTGTCTCATTTATTGTCTATGCTCAAACATGCAAAATACTGTACATTGATCCAATATAATTTTATTATAGGTTTTTCCATTATTATAGGAGTGCCTTAAAGATTTTACTTTTTTTTGAAAGAATATACAATATAACCCCTCTAAATTAATATTTTTGGGGCCTACCCTTGAGTATTAATTTAGAGGGATTATCAATTTGAAGGGTTTTATCTTATAAAGTGTTATTTTATTTTTAAAAATGTGTAAAAGTCGATTTTCTTGTTTAGAGAATGTTTCTTTTCAAGATTCATTGTTTAGTCGGTTTTATTCTTTAGGGAAAGTTTCTTTTTTTTCATTTTTCCAAGATTCCTTGTTTAGGAAAAATGTTAAGAAAATTTTCTATTGAAATGCTAAATTTAGTGAAACCTTTTGGCTAATTCAAGAAGGTGATCATGATAACTTTTTGAGGAAAATTCAAAAGATGAAGGATGAAGTCAAAAATATCAAACATGGTGACCTTGTGCAAACTAGCATCTTAAATCACTTTTCTAGTTTTTGAATATTATGCAATATATATTGTAATTTTATGAAATTATTAATTTATGCGACAGTCGGGACCGAAATTTTACACTAGGTTTTAAAAAGAAATTATTAATTATTATGATAAAGAGGTTTATTAATTTTTTTACATCGATCCAAGTCGAGACCGGGATTTTTTATTAATATAGAGAGGTTATTAATTTGTGGGAGATTAATTTACAGGGGTTCTACTGTATCAACCATTTTCATTATTATTCCACACAAACCTCAATTTCTCATAATCTTCTTCTACTTATATACATGCCTCAAACTTGATAAAGAGATTTAGAAACTTGGACACACAACTTTCAATTAGCAACCATGAGAGAATTTTCATATCATATAGGAGTACTTTTTCAGTTTCAGAGACTTCCATCATCAAAGTTCAAGACCAGCTAGCTTTGAAAATTTTTACAAAATTGAATTTACCAAGATGAGCTTGACCTTTCGTTTTTGGTTTGTGCATAATTTTGGAACTTAGAAATTTTATGGTTGTCAATCGGATCACTTTATTATTATAACCTCAAATTTTGTGTGCTTGCAGCAAGAAGGGAAGCAGCACTACAAGAAAAGCGCTATAAGAAGAACTACTATTGTTAACATTTTTTTTTTTTACGGTTTTCAAAAACTGTCAACAATTACAAATTCTTGACAGTTTTTAACTATCAAAAAAGACAATTTTTATATATTATATTATTATATATATATTGTATAATAATATAAATATATAATATAATATATAATATATATTATATATTTATATTAAATAATATTTATTATATATAATATATATGTATTTTATATTATATATTATGAATGTTTTATAATTAGGGTATTTATCTTTAATAAATTTTTAAAACTTTTAATTCCTATTTTCAACACCAAACAAAATCCCGATATGGATTTATTTTACAGTAAGATATCGATTTTTGGACAAACTGATATTGGATAAGTAAGAGGGTGCAAAATAAATAAAAAGTTTTTTAAAAATTATTTTTTTGAATTTTTTAAAAGTAAATGATTTAAAAGTAAATTTATTAAATTTAAAATTTTACTTACATTATTATATATAATATATATAATATATATTATATTATATTATTATATATTAATATATTATATATTTATATTATATAATATATATATATACATATTATTATATGTATTATATATAATATATATATATGTAAATAATATAATATATATATAATATATATGTATTATATTATATATATATATATATATATTTAATATATAATTATATATATAATATGTTTTTATATTTTATTATTATTATTATCCATAATGTATCTTGTTATTATACATTCATAATTTGGGGTATTTTAGTCAAAATACAGTTAACTTCATTTCATTCCGTTGTTAATCAAACAAAATAATACTGATTCATAGACTAATTTTAAAGTTCCAACCAAACAAAAAACTTAATTTTCCTTTCCTTTACATTCTCATTCTCATTACTATTCCGATTACTATTTCACCATATAACCAACAGTGACCATAGAGTAATAACCAATAATTCGACTATATATGTTTTAAAAAATATAATTTTATTAAAAGTTTCAATAAATATTTTTAAATATATGTCTGTCGTAGAAATTAGAATTTTGATTAGTTGAATAAATTTAAATTTATCTAAATTTTTTTTTTAAAATTTCTAACAACTTATAGTTTATATATAAATATTGTTCATTTGTTATTACATCAAAGTTTGTAGTCAAGTAAGTGGCGACTGCCAGGGGGTGGTCCGGTGGGGAGGTGTACAAATGTTATTAAATATTAATATTAAATAATAATAAAAAATTTATAAAAAAAAAAAAAAACATAGTTGACAGTTTTAAATGTCAATAAAAGAAAAAAGTTTTAAAAACTGTCAACAACACATTTGTTGACACCGTTGTTGACAGTTTTTAACTGTCAACAAATAGCTATGTTGCTGATATCGTTGAGACCGAGAAGAGGTACTTCTTTCTTACTTAAGACCTCAAAACTAAAAAAAATAATTCACCACGAAACAAAACAAATTTCACATCTCGCTTAGCACAGATGATGTGCAGTTCGAGTCTCACCATACGCATTTTACAAACATGCGTGAGAGTTTTCTATCTAGACTGCGTATATAGTGTTTGATCTTGACAGATCCCAACAAACTCCTTGACTCATTCGGTGTCAAATTTCTAAAAACAAAAGAAATTCTTAAGAGAACTTGAAGAAATAATAACAAGTACCCAATTATTTAAAACTTGTCAAGAATCTATTTCAAAAAATATGTCAAGAAAACATTCATCAGGACACTATTAAAGCCAATAAATGGTAAAGTTCCCTCTCTTTTTCATTTCTAAATTTATTTTTGGTGATAGCTACTGAAAAATTTGTTGTTTTGGACAGCTTTGTGAGCCTTGTTGAGATGGATGTTCCAGTAGCAGAGAATGATGGAAAGTGCAAGTGTGGCACCAGCTGCGCTTGCACCAACTGCACCTGTGGTGGTCATTAAGACAAGACATAACACACTTGCAGTTCTATATATACATATAGTGTGTGCTCTGTCATCATCAATAATGTAATTATGCTTTCTAAACACTTGAGAGAGTGTGCAAGTGAGTGTCAAATCATGTTTGTGTTTCCTTCTTAGTCAATATAATGACCATGTCTGTGGCCTTGTCTGCTTTTTAATGAATTATTATTACTGCTTTTTAAATTTTTTATTTTGATATTTTAATATTACATTGTTTTTATTAAATCCCATTACATATCAAACAGACAGGAGAGAATCCAGGATTTTTTATTCGACGGAACTGAACTAAATACTAGTTATAAAATTTTTTAAACAACTTTAGTAGGGAAATGAATTTCATTAATAAAAAGTAAATAAATACACAACGAGTCATAAGACCTAATAAATCTAACCCCTCAAAAAATATATTTTAACAAAATAAATAAAGTTAAGAAAGAAAGAAATGCAATCAAATAATTTTAATGGAATCCATATCAAAGAGGCTTCTTATCAAATTCATATATTATAGAATCCATATCTATTGAATAAACATTTTTATTATGAATGGAAAGGGAGTTCATACAAATGTGGTTGTAAGATTGTTAAAAAAAATTGGGGTATATAAAGATTAAAAAAATACATAAAAGAACAAAGAAAACTTTCAGAGAGAAGAAGTATAAAGTGGCACACAACTCAAGAGATGGATCAATTTAGTAATTATAAATTAACATAAAAAATTGACGGCTGCTTTTATAGCCGTCCATCAGTTTAAAACTTGCAATTGTATAGCTTGACCTACTTAAAACTTGCAACTGTAAGTTGGTTGGCCTACTTAACATTTTTAGTTATATTTAATGTTACACCAAACATGGTAAACATTAGGGGAAAAAAAAATCATCAATCTATCATTAATTATATTGTCTAAATTTAATGTCCAAATCTGGTGTCCAAAATGATACGGTAACACCGTGGACCATTAATTTAAATTGTATTTGAATTGCATGTTTTAAATGAATGGTCCAAAATATTACCACATCATTTAGATATCAGATTTAGACAATATAGCGTCGCTCTTGATTTAAAACTCAAACGAAATTACATGAAAAACCTTTTTAACTTTATTTGTAACATCATATTACATAACTGTGTGTAACAAAACTCAAGCCTCAAAAACAGAGCAACCAACTCTGTTCTTCAAACAAACAAACACAAACCTTAATCAACCTCTTCAATCTTTGGCCCTGCCCCGGAACCAGCCCCGGTGGAGCCGCCGCCACCACCACCACCAGCAGGCATGTTGCCACCCATTGGGACATCACCATCAACACCGCCTTGGTACATCTTAGAAATAATAGGATTGCAAATTCCCTCCAACTCCTTCAACTTGTCTTCAAGCTCATCAACCTCGGCCAATTGGTTCCCATCCAACCATTCAATAGTCTCACTTACAGCCTTCTCGATCTTCTCCTTATCGTCCGGGTTCAGTTTCGCAGCAAACTTCTCGTCCCTCACTGTGTTCCTCATGTTATAAGCGTAGTTCTCCAGCACGTTCTTAGCATCCACCTTCTTCTTCACCTCCTCATCCTCCGCCTTGTACCTCTCCGCCTCCTTCACCAATTTCTCAATCTCATCTTTGCTCAACCTCCCTTTGTCATTCGAGATTGTGATCTTGTTCTTCACCCCGGCAGTTTTGTCCTCGGCACTCACGTTAAGAATTCCGTTTGCATCAATATCAAAACAGACATTGATCTGCGGGACCCCTCTAGGAGCTGGAGGGATTCCTGTGAGTTCGAATTTTCCAAGAAGGTTATTATCTTTGGTCCTCGCTCTCTCTCCCTCGTAAACCTGTATCAAAACCCCAGGCTGATTATCGGAATATGTCGAGAAAATCTGCTCTTTCTTGGTGGGAACCGTGGTGTTTCTTGGAATCAGAACCGTCATGACACCACCGGCTGTTTCGAGTCCGAGACTGAGAGGAGTAACATCGAGAAGCAACAAATCCTGAACTTTCTCATTCCCTTCGCCGCTGAGAATGGCAGCCTGTACGGCGGCGCCGTAGGCGACAGCCTCGTCAGGGTTGATACTCTTACAAAGCTCCTTACCGTTGAAAAAGTCCTGCAAAAGTTGCTGCACTTTTGGAATCCGAGTTGAGCCACCAACCAAAACCACTTCATGAACATGACTCTTGTCCATCTTAGCATCCCTCAAACACTTCTCCACAGGCTCCATACATTTCCTAAACAAATCCATGTTCAACTCTTCGAATCTTGCTCTCGTAATGGTTGCATAAAAATCAATCCCTTCGTATAAGGAATCAATTTCAATGGTCGTCTGTGTGGTAGAAGACAGAGTCCTCTTGGCTCGCTCGCAAGCAGTCCTCAGCCTCCTCAGAGCCCTCGCGTTTCCACTGATATCTTTCTTGTGCTTCCTCCGAAACTCTGACACGAAATGATTGACCATCCGATTGTCGAAATCTTCGCCTCCCAAATGGGTGTCACCAGCGGTGGCTTTCACTTCAAAGATTCCTTCTTCGATCGTCATCAGAGACACGTCGAAGGTTCCTCCGCCGAGATCAAAAATTAAAATGTTCTGCTCACCCTTTCTCGAAGCTTTTTTGTCCAGGCCGTAAGCAATTGCTGCTGCGGTCGGTTCGTTTATGATTCTCAAAACGTTGAGACCAGCAATAACACCGGCGTCTTTCGTGGCCTGTCTCTGAGAATCGTTAAAGTAAGCGGGGACAGTTACGACGGCGTTTTTGATGGGTTGACCAAGAAAAGCCTCCGCGACTTCTCTCATCTTCGTCAAGACCATTGAAGAGATCTCTTCGGGAGCGAATTGTTTCTCTTCTCCTTTGTAGCGGACGACGATCATGGGTTTGTCGCCCGGACCCGGGATGACTTTAAAGGGCCAGAGCTTCATGTCGCTCTGGACGGATAGGTCGGAGAAACGGCGGCCGATGAGCCGTTTGGCGTCGAAGACGGTGTTCTGGGGGTTCATGGCCACCTGATTCTTGGCGGCATCGCCGATGAGACGCTCGGTGTCGGTGAAGGCGACGTAGGAGGGAGTGGTGCGGTTGCCTTGGTCGTTTGCTATGATTTCAACGCGGTCGTTTTGCCAAACGCCGACGCAGCTGTAGGTGGTGCCCAGGTCGATGCCTATGGCTTTTCCTTCACTGCCCATAATTTGCTAAAATTCACTAGAAATAGAGACTCGGTTGGTTGATTTTTTCTAAGAGATAGTGTTCAAAAATCAGAGTTGGGGATGGATTTTTATAGTGGGGGAGTGATTGATGACCGAGAAAGTTCCAGTGGAGACTAGAATAGTACAGAAAATTTCAGACCAGTGTTTGAATGTTTGATGTTTCTACTTTCTACTGTTACAGTTGGCTGCTGGAGTATTCTGGAGAGGATTATTTATTATTATTTTTTTTGTTTGATATTTAAGGTTTCAAGGCTCGAATCCTACCTGTAAAAGGTTCAAAAAATAATAATAATAATAATAATAATAATAATAATAATAAGAACCCAAGAGGAGGCGCATACATGATACACCACACCAGTTGAGACTCTATGTAAACCTGCTGGTTTAAATATTTATAATTGCTATTTGTATGGCTAAAATAACATTATAGATGGATCTCCCGCATTATATATATATTTTTTAATAGTTAATAAATTAAAGAATTATAGTCATTAGAGCATCTTCAACGTAAATATGTATTTTTAAATTTGTGAGTCAACTGATTATCTTTTCATCCGGTGCCCCCTGAAGGTTACTCTTTGAGAGGCTTTTTTCTCGGCCGTTTAATCAATTAGATAGTAAACAAGGAGTCAATTCTTTATTGGGTAAAGAATCAAAACTCGAAGAAAATTTGGCCTCCCATGCTTTATTCCTTCAAGTTTTAATCATTTGCTATCTGTAATCCTAAAAATAATGTCTGTATGCCAAACTGATTTGAATCATGAAGTATCCGTATCAACCTAAAAACATTAAAGCCCTCAGCATGAAGGCACTTACGATGAGCCTCAATCCATTTTGCACAAGACTCTTCACCATGCTCCACAATGCATTCATCTCTCAGCTTCTTGGTCTCAGGGCAAGCACAGCAGATCTTCTTCTTCGGCTTCGACTCTGGCACAGATGCTGTGATAGCCAATCCTTGGTTTGGCTGACTCTGCCGTAGCTACAGTAGAGGTAGAACCTTTCAAAGGAAGTCCACCCATTGTCACAAGTGTTTCAAGTATACAAGACGATATGCTGGAGAAACAAACAGGAATAAAGTATGTCAAATTCAAGGCAAAAAATAGGTTTAGGACGCTATGTGTGGCAACCCCAATTGAGTTGCCCAGCAATCTAATCAATTAAATTAAAATTTAAAGTGATAATCATGGAAAGATGAAAGTCTTGAGAAAATTATCGACTTAAAGTATGACACCGATATTCAAAGTCAGCAATTTGTACTTCTGCTTTCTATTCATTCTCCACAGAACAATAACACAGATTGCCGAGGAGAAAATACCAACAAAGTCTGACTTCAACAGACTACGAAAACATTTTTTTTCAGCCACAACAGCATAAATTGCATTACCAATGATAAATCATTTTTTTTCCACATACTTTTCTTTTTCATCTTTGCCAATTTTTAAACGGGCATTCCAATATCCTCTTCACCATTGGATTTCCTAGCCCTAGGAGTTTTAATTTGCAAATAATCAATTCCCTAAAAGAATGAGAGAAAAACAACAGAGTGACAGACACAGGGAGTCTACACTTCATCAAGACAATTATCAAATCAACTTGGCCACAGACAAATGGAAAATGACTCAGTCACAGACTCACGGGCTCTCTCAGACAGTATGGCTGGTAGCCTGGTAGTGGGGTAAGGGATTCATCGATTGGTGTAAGGACTAAGGATAAATAAAACAATTTAGCAATATGATAAGAGTTCTACTTGTTCTAGTATTTGTTATTCCCTCTAAACCCAAGAAAAAAATCTTGTTTTCTGTGTCCAGAAATGAGCTTCCCCAAAATATTGCCTTACAGTATAACTTCATGAAGTAACAAAGCTAAAAATTAATAAACCAAAAGCATTACAGAAATTTTGCTTCACTTTACCCATTTCACCAGATACCAATAAAAAAAACTAGAATACCAAAACGAATAAATCAGGCCAATGCCATAGAAGGCAAAAAGAACAATAAAATTAAACCGTCAAATTCCTGAATTAACCGATTCAATTTAAAAAACACATAAAAGTAAATATCAAGTCACAATTTAGCAATTTCATAGATGTGTTAGATTTCCATAATTGATGGAATTTTTATGTTATGAGGAGTCGAATTTATATTGGTGTATAGAGCCTTACAACCCAAAAGACTAGGTTATTGGGTTGTGGTATCCATTAGTATATATATCATTCTCTTGCTTTTTGTCTTTTCAATATGGGTTCTCTAACAACATGCAATAGAACAACAGAACCTAAAACAGCTACGCAAAGGCCTTAAATTTTTCCCAGAAACCATCTGCTCTAATGATGGTCAGCTGATACAAAAACTAATCAAACCTAGAAAATCAACTCAACCATACTCAGAACTACTCAAAGCATCAAGAAATCTTCATCTTTTTTTTAAGACTAATTAACCTAAAATTTTACTCCAACAAAGATTTTGAAATTTAGAAGCACATCCTTCGCAGACTTCAATAATCAATTTTTCACTGGCAACCCATTTGGACTTTTCATCAAACAAGTGGTGGGTTTGCATTAATTTATCGAATTACTCATTTCAACAAACACTAACACACATAACAATGAAAACTTAAAAGGGGTACAAGGCAACAACAAATAAACATCTCATAAGTGTTTTTAGAGTTTTCAATAGAATAAAGAGAAGATTAAAAGTATCTGGGCAAAAACAAGAAGAGGAAAAAAGTAAGAGAGACTCATAAGTCACAATAGAACAGAGGAGAAAAGTAAAAACTAAAACAGAGGAGAAAAGTAATAATGAGGTTTGAGATGGGCCTGGTTCGGGTCGGGTTCAATTTTTTTTGGGTATTGGGTCTTGGCCCATGTGGCCCAACTTAATGACAATTGCATTTGCCATTTGATTTTATAGAATAATAATTTTTTATTGGGAAAATATCGTTTTCGTCCCTATGGTTTACCCTATTATCCTTTTTAGTCCCTGTTGTTCTAGTATTGACCAGATAGGTCCGAACGTTCACTATTAATTGTTTTTTTGGTCCCTACCGTCAGGTTCTGTTAGGGTTCTGTTAAATAAGTAAGGGTATATTAGTAAATGGATCGTTAATCATGGAATCAAATTAATAAATATAATTAAATTAAATAATACAAATTAAAATACAAATTAAAATATTTTAATAAAAGATTAATATTAAAAATAATTAAAAAGTAATATTAAAATAATTATATTAAATATTTATTAGGTTAAAATAATAATATTTAATCAGTTTGATTTTTTTTTTTAAACTAAACCCAGCAAACCCAGATTGTAAAATCCAAACCCAATAAAAAAAAAAAAATTAAAACTTTGGATTTGGTATTGATGGAGACCAAAAAAAAAAAAAAAAAAAAAAAAAAAAGCATCTCTTGTATCTTCTCCAAGACGGCCACCCCCAAACCCTAATCACCATCCCAACCACCTAATCACCATTTCAATCAGTCATCACCATCCCCAGCCAACAAAAAAAAGAGCATCTCTGAATGATTAACGATCCATTGATTTTCATCAGATCCATCTCTGGATCTCGAAACTTGCCAAATCCAACCACAACCGTCGCATTTTTCCGTTTTCCACCTCCATCTCACTCAAACAACCAACCACAGCCACAAACACAAACCATTTGGATCGATCTTCATCTCCAAACACAAAAACCCAAAGAAGAAAAAGAAAAAGAAAAAAATCCAACCACCACCCATTAAATCGGCCACAAACGGCGTCGATCGTTTTCTTTATTTTTTTTTTCACCATTAAATAGAGAAGAATCAGATGAGAGAATGGTGAGAGAGAGATTTGTTGGTCAGATTTTTTGAATGAGTGAGAGAGGGATGAGATGAAGAGATGAGGAGAGAGAGAGAGAGAGAGAGAGAGAGAGAGAGAGAGATGAAAGATCATGAGAGGGAGAGGAGAGAGACCGGTGTGAATTTGGAGACGTAGGTTGTGGATGATGAGATGGGTGGATTATTGTGGATTGGGTTTGGTGAAGAAGATGAGAAATCGTGAGAGAGAGAGAGGAGAGAGAATGGTGTGAATTTGGAGAGAGAGAGTGTGTGGATGATGGAGATGGGTGGATTATTGTGGATAGGGTTTGGTGTAGAAGATGATTTAATTTTAATTTTTTACTTTAGTTTTAGAATACAAAGAGAAACGAAGAGGGTACGTTTGGAGAGAGAAAGTGAGGTTTATTTATTATTGTTTTAATTTGTTTTATATAATTTTAAAATTATTATTTTTATTATTTTTAAAATTTAATTAAAACAGATTTTTAATTATTATTTTTAAATCGTTATTAGGAGCATAATGGTCATTTGACCTTCTGCATATGTCAGGTTGTCTGATTTTCATAAAAAACCTCACATAATGACTAAACTGGCCAATATTGTAATGACGGGGATCAAAATGAATAATATGGTAAATCATAGGGACGAAAATGATATTTTCCCTTTTTTATTTAATGTCGATGGAATCAGAGGTCTGTCGGGACTTGACAAAATCAAAGACCATATGTGTGATTTATATATTTACTTCCTTAAGAGAAATCTATCCGTAAATGCTAATAAATTCGTATGATAAAACTTAACATCTATCATAAACATTGAAGGGGAGATGAATATCTCTCGATTAAGGGTGAATATAATATATTAATATAATTTAAAGCATATAAAGCTTTTTCTTATTTTTCTTTTACTTTTGGTCGTAAAGTATCAAAAAGAAAACATAAACAAAAGTACAAAACCACAATTTAAAATTTTATGATGTTTATTTGTTTGTCAACTCAAAGAAATGTAGTTGGGATATTTAGACATGTAGATGCTCAATTTATTTATTTATTTATTTTTTATTTTTAACTTTTTAATATTTAAATGTCTTTTAAGCAAATTGTAGATTAATTTTAGTCTCAAAGGTATGCAACAAGTAACAACTATTGTACATCACAGTTGTGCTACCGGCACCTTTCTTATAACTTAATAATGTCCTTTTTTCAAGAGTGTTGATTTAATTATATAAAATTAAATAATTGAATTAAATTTTATTGATTTATTTTCAAAATTATTCTTCTTATTTCTTTATCAAACTTAATGCACCCAAAATCCCTCTGTTTCATATATTTTACTCCCCTACCGCGCACCTTTCATAATATTGCTTTTCTACATTTTGATTATATCTTATTATGGAAAATAAAAATAAATAAAGTCTCTCCCCATTTACTTTAATACGTTTCAACCGGAATTTTGAGTTTTTTTTTTTTTTTTTTTTTTTTTTTTTTTTTTTTTCAATACTATCTAATCAAAAATTTGATATTGTATATTTGTATGTAAAAAATAATAATAATAATAATAAATAAATAAAAAATAAAAAACCTTACTAAAAGTGAAATGAAAAAAAAAAAAAAAAAAAACTTTAAACGTACTTTTTAAAGAAGGAATCACTTTGATATCTTGTTTTGAATGTCTTTCATAATAAGGATATATGTGAACAATTAATATATTTTAGGGTTTAAACGTTCATAAAAAAAAAAATTATAAAAAAAAAAAAAAGATTTTTCAAGTAAACATGCTATACGCTAAGTGGTGTTTTATCAGCATTCATTTTGTAAAAGAATTATTATTGAATTATACGTTATTTTTAGAGACTCGGTTGACAGCCCATCAAAAACAACCGGTTGCTACAATATATTATTATTATTATTATTATTATTATTATTATTATTATTATTAATGATATAATTATATTATATTACATATTAATTAATAAAAAATTATTTTTTATAAAAAAATCAATGAAAAAATTTATATAAAATAAATGAAAATTATAAAATTTTTAATATAAAATAAAATAAAATTTTTGGAAATTTGAGTTTCAAGAACGAGTTCAAGGTAGGTTGAACAAGTTGTAATGTTCATATGAACGTTAAACTCGTTCAATGAACAAGTTAACAAAATCTTCATGAACAAACGTAGGTTGAACGAGTTTAACGTTCAGATCGTTGAACAAGTTTAACGTTCATCCGAACGTTAAACTCATTCAGTGAACAAGTCAACGTAAACCATCATGAACAAGTTCAACGTAGTTTGAACATGTTTAACGTTCATCTAGACATTAAACTCGTTCAATGAACAAGTCAACGTAAATTTTCATGAACAAGTTCAACATAGGTTGAATGAGTTTAACGTTCATCATTTATGGCTTCGGTAACCATTTCATGGTTTCTTCAAAATTTTACTGGTAACTACGTTTACGACTACAATAACTACATTTATGGCCTTAGTAACTACGTTGACGGGTTCGGTAACCATTTTATGGTTTCTTTAAAATTTGCTTGTAACTACGTTTACGGCTACGACAACTAGATTTACGACTTCAGTAACAGTTTAATTATTTCTTCAAAATTATGCTTAAAACTACGTTTACGGCTACGGTAACTACATTTACGGTTTTGGTAACTACATTTACGGTTACGGTAACTATTTCATGGTTTCTTAAAAAAATTGATTGTAACTACGTTTCTAGCAATGGTAACTATCTTTACAGGTTCTATAACCACTTTTACGGCTTCGGTAACCATTCATGATATATTTTTTTCAAAGTTTGACTCATAACTATTTATACGGTCTTGGTGACCATGTTTACGACTTTGGTAACCACATTTACGGCCTTAGCAACTATTTCACGGTTTCTTTAAAATTTTGCTTGTAACTATGTTTACGGGCTTGGTAACCACCTTTACAGTTTCGGTAACCATATCATTATTTTTTGTATAAAAAAAAAAAAAAAAATTGACTTATAACTACTTTGACGATATTTATAACAAATTTTGCAGCTTTGGTAACCATATAATACTACAACTATATACAATTTCGACATCGATGGAGAGTGTAAGCCTTTAGCCACTTAGGCAACCGGCATTTCACATAATTATTTCTTTCTAGTCTAAGGATTTATGCAGCAGCTTAAAGAATCTAATGGGCACCCATGATCATTCCAATAGCATAGCACATGCTGTTAAGATTTCACATGTGGATCAGTTGAATTTCCCTTCTACGGTATCTAGTTGTGAATTTGACTAGCTAGTAAGTAGTACCGGAGATGATCAGCTCTCCCAAGTTCACATTCTTTGGAGTAATCTCTCTTGATTTACATTTATTTTCGGTTTACAAATTGACCCAATAGTGAAGTTGATTCTCTGCATATGCCAATGCTTGTTAAGAACCGACAGATGACCGCAACACCTTACATCAAATGATTAACATAAGGAGGTATCAAGGGAAGCTTTATCGTATACCGCAATACCTCTGGGTTCCTTTGAAAAAGGCAAGCTTTATTCAACCAAAAGGAAACAATCCAAAAAGGAGCAATAACAGAGCCACGAAAACAAGCTAAAACAAACGCCAGAAACAGTAACAAGACAGCTCCCACGCTGACAAAAGAAGACTAAATTTCACAAACAGCCAACAACCAACAGCGCGACACCCAGACCACCAAGACACAATGCAAAAATCGATAAGCTACAAGAAGAAGCAGCATCAGACAGTGCCCCAACCTTGCAATGTATAGATGACATTGTCAATATACAAATTCAATATCTCTTAATTTACAATCACCATGGATTTTAACTTTCAATAGTCCATCCTCAGCATAGTAAGTGGAATTCCTCTTCCTTCATGTCCAACATACACCTCTGTGGTTTAATGTTTGAGTAGGCTCCAAGAAGTATGAATCTTGAATGAACATAGTTGATAGAATCCTTGAAAAGCTCAAATGGATTGTCCCCTGAATTCATGAATACTGCTTCATGTGCTTGTAAAGTTTGGACACTAGCATCTCCTGAAGAATCAAACAACATAAGAATTCAATCTATTAAGAAAAAACAGAATGAAATTGAAATTTAACTAGTCATATAATGCTCACAAAAAATTTATAGCACAGCCAACTGACCACTCTCAATGCAGAATTGGAGCTCATTTTCGGGAGTCCCTTGCAAACTAGTCCTGAATTGTCCTTCACTCCTTCCAATACAGGCAACAAAAGAATGTAGAAGGTGTTTTCTGTAGCAGCATCAGAAGAAACCTCATCATGCAATGTAAAGTCTTCTCTTGATGAGTTGCTTCCAGGAGAAGCATTTGAGTTTCTATGGGAATTTCACTACCGGATATCCCAACACGCGGTATCATCCAGCAGATTTTGAATCTGAACAGACATAAAACTTGTATTTTCTGCAGCCCACATACATAACCTATCAAGAAACAAGCCAGAAAAATGAAAAAAAAAAAAACATTTCTAAAAAACAGTTCATTCATGTCTGACACAGCAAATCATAATCATATACATATGTTAAACTTACTCAAGGAATCCAAGACTAAAAACATGGCGAGAACTTTGAGTTGTAGAAGTTGCACCAATGAAAGCAGAAGAGTCCGAGCTAGCCAGAGAAACAACAACGTTTTGAGGAACTTCATTGAAAACCACCTTGCCTCTGACCATGAGGCAGCTATCTTTGATGCAAGGCGAGGCTGTGATCATCATCTCTATCAATCAAAGCTTTACAACAGAGTGACAGACACAACACCAGCTTTTGATGTAGACCCAAAAACACAGCTTTCTATGTTTGATCAAAGTGACCAATAGAACCATGTGAAAAGATTTACTTAGAATGGATAATAGCAGAAGGAGAGAGTGTTCATAGTATAAATCAGCTCAATATACACACACACAAAAAAAAAAAAAAAAATTAATTAATTAAAAAAAATGATAAATCAATATACATACCAAGCTTTTGCCGTCAGAAAAGACAGTTTCTGATGGAGGGCAGTAACTTATATTAAGCAGAGGACACTGGCAAGAAAATCCATATAACATGCTTCAGCAGCAGCTCCAGCAAAAGAAACAATGCAATCATGAAGCAAATATCTGAATAATCTTTTAGTCAAGCAAATATCTGAATGACAACAAAATGTTTAAATTAAAATTTGATGATAGAATTAGCACACTGCATCTCTAGATTGAGCTAATTAATTAATATATGTTTCTTAAGAAAATATATTACTAATCACTTGGAGTTGCTTGAATGATTTACCTCAAGATCACGAAATCCACGACATAAATGATCAAAGAACAGTAAGCCAATGGTAGATACTAGATTGGGTGCAAAATGCTCAAAACAAGATGAAGGGTCCTGATTGCTGATCGGGAGCATCAATTTGATTGGGTAGTGCGAATTCTCTTAGGGTGTGGTACCACTTGCTCCTCATTATCATCAGATCTGCCACTTCTCCTTCTACTTGTTTCTACGATATCTTCGATGGTGGCACTAATTACCTCTATGGGCTTTGCATATATTGGATATACCCCACAACATTTCACTTTGTAATGTTTTTCTAAGATTTTGATCTCAAGTGAGATATCCACATAGTCACTACCATTGGCAAATGCAAGTAGCTTCTCAAGGTTTTGAGATGATGAATAAAATTTAGAAAATGAATAATACCATAGTAAGATGTGATCTGAGTTAATGAATATTTTATCATAATCATGATAATAACATGGGGTGACATATATAAAATCATAACTTGTTTCAAAATGACAAGAAACAGTGACCGAAAGCATACTATGATAATGATGAAATTCCTCAAACTCCAAAACAGCACACATTGCAAATCCCATGAACTTCCTATTTACCAAGGCTTGCCGAAGCACTGGAATATTTACCGAAGATCCAGAACTTTGATAGCTGAAGCAGTTAGGAATTTCACTTCCTGGTAAAAAAATGCTGAATAGATTTGGTGGTTCTTCAGATCCCTGTAACAAAAATATAAATGTTATTTCTAATGTGAGAGAGATGAGGAGGAAGGAAGAGTGTATTAAGTTATAAGGGAGAAATAACCTTGAGTGATTCTACAAAAACGTTGCTGACTGCCTTATGATCAAGATTAAAGCAGTTAAGAAATAAGAAATGTACTGATTCTACATAAATAGGACGTTTAGGATGAATGCAGAGCTTAAATTCAGATGCATCTGGTAATGCTTGGCACAATTGCCTGCAATTTATTGCTTCCAACTTTCGTAGAGCTACTGGAAGCTCTGTTAATGATCGAAGCATATTGCAATCCCTTAATGACAGAAATCTCAACTTAGAAAGATGCCTGATGCTTTTGGGTAGACTCTCAAACTTGTTTCCACACATCTCTAACCATTCCAATGAGGATAAACAGCCAATATCTTCTGGGATTTCCATTAGATTGCAGTTATTCAACTTTAGGTCAGTTAAAGAACATAAACCCGATAAAGGAGGTAATATTGTCAAACCCCTGCATTCAGAATTATAAAGTTCTTTAAGGTTCTCCAATCCTGTATTATAGGCAAATCCCTTAACACTGAGCTCCTTCAAAGATTTTAAATTTCCCAAGTTGTCTGGCAATTTGTCCAGTTTTGAGCATTTAGAAATATCAAGATATTCTAGAGATGTCAAATTACATATGCTACTTGGAAGTATCTCAAGATTTTTGCAATAAGACAAATCTAACCCTTGAAGCCCATTCAGATTTTCAATTGAAGGGGGTAGCTCTTTAATTGCCGTTCTACTTAACTCTAGAGATTTCAAAAATTCCATCTTCTCCAAGATATCTGGAAAAGTCTCAAGTTCAAAGCAATATTGAAGATACAAAGAACCAAGAGATTTCAATTTACAAATGCCGGTTGAAATATTCTTGAGCCTTGTGCATCCAGATAGATCTAAGTAAGTAAGGTTGGTTAGACTCTGAATTGATGAGGGAACTTCCTCTATCGCAGTCCATCTCAAATCCAACCATTCTATACTCCCTGAAATCAGTGGAAATTTTTTGACATTGCTACAGCCCCACAGACATAAATACCGAAGGTTGTTGAGTTGTTGAAAGGAGGGACAATCAACCAAGCTCTTGCAACCTTCGAGATATACCTCCTCAAGAGAAAGAAAACATGAGAGGTTTGAAATTTCAGTGAGACGTCGACAATTCTTAAGAAAAAGCCACTTTAATTTTGGAGCATACTGTAAAAAACCAAAAAAATATATAGTAAAATGACTGGACTAAGTAATAAGTTATCTGTGAAGTAGACTAAATATATTTAAAAAATGAAACATATAATTAAAGATAAAACTATACCTTAGTTCCTTTCCAAAGTTGTTCAATATTACTATCAGAAAGGTCAAGTTTAACGAGCTTCTCTAGATAAAATGTTGATGGTAGCACTCTCAAAGGATATTCAGGCCATTGGAGGATCCTTAGTCTATTTGGGAGATAATTTAGACCTTTGGGAAGATACACTTTGATGGATTTACAAGTATAACTTTTCTTGAATAAGAGAAACTTGAGATTGTGCATTTTATCGAAGACTTGACAACTCAAATATAAATCTTGACAACTCAAGTGGATATCCTCTGGATTGTCCATATCTAGAGATATCCCTTCAACTTCTTCGGTCCCCTAACAACCAAAAGTAAAGCGTAAGTTATCGCATAGAATATAGAAAGACTAAGGAAAAATCATCTACGGTCAAAAATATAATGTATGCAAAAGTGTGAGGACTCTGAATACTCAAGAATGTTTGGACTCTGCTTCTTGTTTTTTAGCGAGTAAAATATAGATAATAAGAGTGAGGATTTGATACTGGAGCACGGTACAAGAATGTGTGAGCGACTAAGGCTGTGTTTGGTATAAGGGAAAGATGGAGGGAGGGAGAGTGTTGGAGGGAGAGTAGAAGGGAGGGAGAGCAAATCTCTTATTTGGTTGTAGGGAGGTGTGAAGGGAGAAGGGGAGAAGAGAGAGAGCTTCTCCCTCTAAGCCCACCATATTGGATCCCTCCAATGAAGGGTGGATCACAATGGAGGTAGAGTGATGGGGGGTAAAGACAAAAATATCCTCTATTTTTATATTACCCCTCCAATTTTTTAAAGGGCAATATAGTAATTTTATAAATTATATACCAATCCATCCATCCAACCCTTTTTTTAATACCAAATAACATGGGGGATATATATTATCCTCTCCATCCCTCCTACTCTCTCTCCCTCTTAATTCATTCATCCATCATACTCTCCCTCTCTCCTACCAAACATAGCCTAAGTGATTAAGAAGAAGTCAAGGTACACTAAGTGATTGAATTTTCTTGTTTTTTAGGGACACCTGATAGTAAAAAAAAGATACAAAATAATTATTGTACTTACCATATTATCCCTCAGTGTGCTAATAACATCATCTTTCTTCCACAGCCTGCTGCGTTTGCCTGGATTTTTTTCAGACTCTCTATAAACAATTCCCTACCCATTTCTTGCAGTAGGTCATGCATTTCTATAATACCTCCCTTTATTGTTATCAATGACTTGGCAACGAGGACACCCAGATGAAATATACAATCAAGCAATTTTACGATATTGTCTTCAGAATAACCTTTAAAGAAACATGCAATGTCCAAAAATAATTTCTTCTGTTCACGACTTAATGCATCATAACTCATTTTTAAAACTTCAAAAATTTCAGAATTAACAATTCCTTTTAAGTTATCCAATGCGCTTTCCCACTCTTGTTTACTCTTTCCATTCAAAGATGATCCCAACACTACAAGAGCTAACGGATTACCTTTGGCATAATCTACTATTCGTTTTGTGAGTACCATAAAATCTTCGGTAGGATGGTTTAGTATAAAAGCATAATTACAAAAGAGCGTAAGAGCTTCCTCCTGGTTAAATCCCTCAACCTCATATATATTATGATCATTCACTCTACAATTACGAAGCACTTGTCTATCTCTAGAAGTTATTATGATTCTACTTCCCAAGCCAAACCGATTAAAACCTCTAGCAAAAGTTGTCAATTTCTTAAAATCATCCACATCATCAAGAACAATGAAAACTTCTTGTTGGCTGAGCCTTTTCTTGATAAATGGGTAAATGACAGGAATGTTTAATTTAAGATTTCGTTCATCTAATACATTAGAAAGAACTTCACGTTCTAGACAACCTAACCCGTCACTCTTTTCTAATTTTTCCCTAACATTTTTAATAAAACAAGCACCTTCAAATTGACTTGAAATTAGTTTAAAAATAGCCTCGGCAAGAGTTGTTTTACCGATACCACCCATGCCTCGAATCCCAATAATTCGAACATCCGTCTTATCATCAAGACATAATAATGATATGACATGCTCAATTCGTTTACGTATTCCAATTAGTCCTTCAAAATCACTTGAGGACAATATACATTCACTCAACAATTTCTTCGAAATACCCTCGACAATTTCATCAACAAGTTCTGCATCGGACCTACCAAATGAAAAGACCAAACAATAAAGAGCAGGAACAACCACAACAGAAGCATACCAACATAATTGAAAATGTTTTGTCCCCTTAAACATACATAACTGAAAATATAAAGCTACCACCACCAATGGCATAATATTATTCTGATATGAATTGACTCCGAGGCATTTTAGTTAATCATAAAAATTGTGTAGAGGTAATTTAAAGCACAAACCATATAATTTAACACAAATTGTAGTTTGACGGAGGGCAGATCCATGCAGTATTGATTGATAAAATTATATTAAATAACAACCTGGTCTCTGTTTTGAAGAGGAAAAAGGAATTAAATAACATGAAAATATTAAAATATGAATTTAGATCCACTATTCTTCAAAAAAGATGAGTTCAGGACACTTATTTACTTATTTTCAACATAAATTAGTACTTTTAATTTTCTAAATAGATAAAGCAAATTAAAGGAAAGAGTTGATTTACCTTGTTACAGAGGAATCCCATCCAGATGAATTGGATGCTTCAGTCAAAGCTTCTCTCCATTTTTGAACCTCTTGTTGTGATTCATTTTTATGCTTAGCAAAGGAATCCTTGAAACTCCCTGTCTGCTTCCGTATATCGGATGCATTATCCTTGTAGAAAACAGGCATAACAATTTTCCCACACCTGATAATCTCTACAAGCTCACGCAAACACCATTTGGAAGAAGCATAGTCTTCTGAGAAAATGATCACTGCAATAATTGATCCTTCAATAGCTCTCAAAAGAGCTGGCGAGATTTTATCTCCTCTTTCAAGTTCATAATTATCAATGAAGGCTTTTATTTGTTTTCGGCACAAAGCATCATAAAGATGACTAGTAAAACCATCGCGGGTGTCTTCACCTCTAAAACTGAGGAAGACATCATACTTTTTTGTGAGGGTGGTGGTAGTGGAAGACGAAGCAGTTGATAATAACGTTTTTGTGAGGGTGGTGGTAGTGGAAGAAGAAGCAGTTGAAAATAAATTGCCCATAGAGACGAATTGCAAGACTAAATTTGAGCAGCGAAAAAGTTGCAGAGCACAATACAGTAGATTTTCAGAGTAGATGGATAGATGCAACACTAAACAATATTTAAACAACTAGTATCAAAATCGTGTAATTTTCTGCCCCATTATAAAAAGGATAATGTTTAGGTATTGATCGGTTATTACCTAAAATACATACTGATCCATTAATGGGGTGTTGGCACTTGATATTTTTTCTTTAATTTTTTACATTTAACTCATTGTATTCTTCCAAAATAGATCACGTGTCAACACCCTATCGGTGTGATCAGTACTTAGGTCATCAAAATCCATCATTGTCAAACCTATTACTTTATTGATGCAGACAAGCGAACAGAAACACACAACCATTTATAATTGTGTGTTATTTTCAAAAGGTTTGGTATCATATCAAAGACTTTCGCTGTGTACAGTAGCCGGACCCCCACAAACCAAGGGTGAAGATGACCTACCAACATATGTTTTTCCCTAAGAACGATAAGAATCCAATACAATATATCAGTCATATGAAAAAATAACAAATTCAAAAATCTCACCAATAGGGCGTGCGTTAGCCCATATATGTTGTATGTCTTCGTGGTGTGTACATCAACGCCCTTTCGTCGCTGGCGTTGTTCAAACCGCCTACGTCGACCATCCAACGCATGCTTGAAACCGTATATAGACCGCCTATACACGTGTGCACCCCACGGGAACGCATCAAAAATGTCCAAGTCCTCGACTAGGCAAAACTGCCATACTGGAACTTTCTCTCTCTCGTCCAACCCCATCAGTATCCAGTTAAGCATATACAATAAGCACAGCTTAACCGCATCGTACTGCTCAGAAAAAACACCAATCCGTAGAACGGTTTTCAGCTCTGCATACTCGACCTCATCTCGACCCTTAAAGTACCGCTGGTGTATGCCATTCTCTACCATATCATAGGTCGACGTGCCAAGAAGTTCTCCGAACTTCAATCCGGTGATCAGACAAAACTCAACTTTTGAGAACCGGACCAAATGCCTTCCTAACAGAAATCCCATCTCATCTTCAGGCTCATTGTGATGCAACTCGCGAATAAGCAACCGATGTACAATGTCAGTTGAAAACTTTATCCCACGATCCATCCGAATGAGGTGTACAAAACACGACTCAGTATACCGACATCGTTCTTCGACTGCAAGATGTTTAGGTACCTTGTTAAGTGCGTTGTCGATATCTGTAAGGTTATCAAAATGGTCATGTCGAATTATTTTCCCCAAATACCTTTCTTCCTCTGGAGTTTTAAGCGAATCTTTTAGTTGATTCCTCATCTGCATATTGACATAAAAAATATATATCTAGTTAAATAAAATAAATAATATAAAATGAAAGGTTTCGGACACTAAATGAAAAGTCTCGGACACTATATGAAAAGGCTCGGACACTATATGAAAATGCTTGGAAACTACATGAAAATGCTCGGACACTATATGAAAAAGCTCAGAAACTATATGAAAGGCTCGGAGATTCTAATTCTAAAAACCTATTCATATTCCTTAAAAGGATTGGATTACTATTTAAAAGTCTCAGACAATGTTTTAAAAGGCTCGGATCTTATTTTAAAAGTCTCGGAGCCAGTGTGAAAGGCTCGGAGATTCAAATTGCAGAAGCTTATTTAAATTGCTTGTAAAAGGCTCGGATTACATATGACAAAACTCGGAAAATGCTCGAAAAAGGTTTTAAAAGACTCGGAGATTCAAATTCCAGAAACCTATTCAAATTGCTAGGAAAAGGCTCGAATTAAATGTGAAAAGCTCGGAAAAGGCTCGGATTACATGTGAAAAGCTCGGAAAAGGCTCGAATTACATGTGAAAAGCTTGGAAAAGGCTCGAAAACCCAGAACTTCATCATGTTCAACATAAATTTTTCATAAATTTAAACCCTAACCTAATCAAACAAACCTAATCAACAACAAATCAAATCAATTCTAATATACATGTCTAACGAACATCCAACATCAAACGCACATAAAAGTTTCAACAACAAAAACGCGTGAGAAAATCATATCACCTTCTCGTCGACTTTAAGACTGTATCGCCACCGCCGGTAGGTTTCTCGTGAGATTTAGTACCGGATTTCTTGCACCCAAGGTCTCTCTTTCCACTGTTCTCTCTCTCTCAACTTTTTTCTCTTCAGACGCAAAATGACAAAAATGAGGGTATTTTTGTTTGGTCACCTAAATAGATATCTTTTAAACTTACATTAGTAAACCGGTGATATTCTCACAAAAACCCTCCAAATAGTGACAAAAAAATTTTGAACCCTAAAGTATATCACTATATGACCCAATAACACATTATATACACTCAACCAATATGATCCGTTAATACAATTTGCAATACTAACAACAATCTCTGCTATCTTCATTTTCTCTTCCATTACTTTTCATTTCCTTAATCAGATTTTTCTCTTTCCAATTCTCCATTTGTCTCTCCATAACCACCGAGTATTGCGAACCTTATAACAACGTAAACCTTTTTATCAATTAAAAATTGCAGACAAATTTGTAGAGCCACAAAACCCACCCACCCAAACGAGCCTTGAAACTTGATTTTTATTAGTTATCAATATAAAAAGTTGAACCCCATCAACCATCATCAGATTCTAGCTGATAAGCTGAAATTTACAGTACAGGAAACATTGCTTTTGAACTGAGAGTCCCACCACATAACTATATGAAATTATGAATCACAATCACAAATCATAAAATTCTTGAATTTCAAAGCCAACTATCAATAATAGATTTTATTTTTTTTAACAGCTGAGATTAGACCAGAGCCAAAGAGCCAAAGCACCCAAAGCAACACCAAATGAATCTTGTACAACGATAACAAAGAAAGGAACAGGCAGAACAAACACCAAACCGGAAAGCAAAAGCCACCCAGCGAAACAAAGCAAGACAAAACAAACAGAAACAGAACCCCAAAAACAGAGCACCCGTACACAACAAATCAATAATAGATAGATTATAGATAACTATCAATAATACTATCAATAATAGATAGATAATCAAAAACATAAATTGGGTCAAACGTTAAAATAATAATAAAGGCTTCAAATAATCTACAAACCCAATAAATCCAAATTGTTAAAACAAGAAACAAATGAATTACAGGGGAAAAAAAGAGAGAGATTTTGTTAGATAAACACAAAAGTTTAACAGATTACTATAGAATATGTAGTAAGACAATGTAAAGTCAAAAACGAGATTATTAATTTGAAATTAATCAACACGATAACTAAAATATGTATATACATCAGTTTGTTTAAAATATATAAAAACTTACAAGTATATATACATATAAAACTAGCAAATAACTATACCGATATTTATATATATATATATACAATTTTTCTATTATCAGTTCGTCCTGACATAAAATATATTAGGACGAAGAATGTGGACCATTAAATTTACATACTTTGACTCGAAGTGTATGCACTTGTCAAAACTTCTCCATCTGTGATCCACATTCTCCGTCCTGATATATATATAGTCTTTCTACTGTCAGTGTATAGAGAAGAATGTGGACCATAGATTATAGAGAAGTTTTGACAAGTGTATACACTTTAAGTCAAATTATGTAAATCTAATGGTCAACATTCTTCGTCCTGATATATTTTATATCAGTAAGAACTAACAATAGAAAAACTGTATATATATATAATCGTGTATTTTGTTAAACGGGTATACACCCAAAAAAAAAAAATTCAATGGAGACATGAAACAGTAGAAAAAAAACTGAAATTTCTTTGTTAAAAGAGCCATAAAATAATAATGAAGTTGAAAAAATTCGCTAAAAGAGGAATAAAAAATCCATACCAGAGAGATGTACTAACTTGCGGAAGAGTAGAAGATTTCCAGAAATCCTGATCCTGAACGATGGTAGAGGCTAATGAAAATCTTTTGAGAGAAAGCTAGACTTGCTATAGCCTTTGATATTTATACCTTTCACCATCAAGTCCACCAAAATCCAAGACCTAAGAAAATCCTTTAAAATCTAGTCTCAATTGAATACACTTTGATTTTTATAAACATTTTTAAACTCCTAGTTCAATACACTCGGATTTGGAAAGATTCTTTAAAAATCTATAGAAATCTAAATATAACACCACTAGATTAATATAGACTCTTTTAATGCCTTTACTAAATGTCCGAATTGAATAAACCAGGATTTATGAAGTCTTTAAATGTCCTCGAGAATCATAATCCAATGCATAGCCCCCACGAAAAAAAAAAAAAAAATCAACTTAATCCACTGTTCACACACTGACCCACCACTTCATCTTTCCCATTTCATCACCCAACTCAAAACCCTAAAACTAGATATTTTTTTCAGCAATGGCCAGTGCGCTGCTTTCAAGTTCCATCTGCACGGACGTCGCACTAGTCATGCTTAAACCGTTCCCCCACCTCAGCAGCACCATCCTCACTCTCGATGGCCGAAGAATGTCCTTCCACGACCTGCAAACCAACAACGCCACCTGATGATGAGACAAAGTGAAAGACGCTACGATTCTGGACAAGTTCCAACTGCATGTGCCACATCGACCGTTTTTTGTGTTTTTGTGATTTTGATTTGGTGTGTGAGAGAGAGAAAAGAGAACCATATACTTTTTTGTGATTTAGATTTGGTAGGTTTTCTGGGTTGGGTTCAATTGAAGAAAAAGAAAATCAATTGTTTTTCTTCAATTGTAACTTCAATCATAAGTTTTTTATTTTATGTTAAGAAACAGTATGATTCAAAGAGGAATTGAGACTGAGTGTGGACCGAGTAGCAACATTATATAAATGCACTACTCATAAGATATTGAATCGAATCTTTGTGGATATAGTATATGTTGGAGTCTTGGAGAGTAGCTATTAATGTTTTTGGTTTATAAGAGCTTCTCCAACCCCGCGCCAATCACCACACCAATGTCAAGTTGCCGCATAAACAGTCATATTGTGTGACACTGTTCATCTCTACGCAAACCCTATTCACCTATGTTTTTTTTTTGGTCCCCCAACTTTTATAAAATCTTGTTTTAACCCTGTTCTTAAAATCTATTCTAATTATATCCATTATTTAAAGGTTTTGGTTATTCACAGTTTTACCCTAATGAATTAAATTTATTCCAATTTGGTCCTTTTTATTATTTAATAATTTTGTTTTGAAGTAATTATTATTGATATTAACATTTATAATAAACTTATGAAGTGTACAATTAAAAAATTTAAATGCAATTATTTTTTTTAATTTTATGTTTTTAATTTTTTTATTTTATGAAATGTAATGTTTAATTTATTTTAATAATAAATGCAATATTTTACCGAATTTAATTTAATTTCTATTAATGTATTAATTTCATAATTTTGTATTGTATTGCAATATTATATTAATTATGGGGTGAAATGTTAATTGTGGAGAAATATTTATAAAAAAAATGGAATATTCCTTTTAGAGTAAAATTTGGTGTAGTGAGTTGGAGATGGAATAGTGAAATAGTGTGACTGTTGCACTATTTTAGTGCACAAAATGCACTATTCTGGTTGAAGTTGCTCTAATGAATTAAATTTGTTGTTATTACAAAAAGAAATAATGGCCTTCTTGATTATTGTTTTCATCAGAGTATGCTCTAGCTTCTTTTCATTTGTCTTCAATATATGTATATATATATATATATATATATAAATATATCTTAGCATTAATTTTCCTCTTTACAATTATTTGAGAAATTTAAGTTTTCCATTTCCTTGCAACTGAAGCTTGAAGGCATAGATGTTAATTTAGTGTTAATTTTTGTAGAGATCCACCGTATTAATATCATGGGGAAAATGATTATCTGAGTTGTCATTTGAAGTTTGGTTGTCCATTTGAATTTTATTTGCCTATTTGGAAATCTGGAAATCTGGCTTGATGATGATCCATGGATTTGGTGTTGTGTTTCGTTCTTCAATTTCTAGGTTTCTATTTATTCATTTATTTATTTATTAATATCTTAAGGGGTTAAATGGTCATTTTTAGAGCAAATTGAAGGATAAAACGGTCATTTGACCATGGAGATTGACAGTTAACGTGATTTTGGATGGAAAATGTGACAGAAGGGGTTCATTTTCTCTTCTTTCCATTTTAGAGGGAAGATTGGCCAATATGGGCAAACTCTGTCATCACCTTTCTAATAAGGTAAAGGTCAAGGGGCAAAACATCTTCTTTTTTTTCTTCTTTTTTTTCTTAACAATAATCTTTTCTTTTTTAAAAAGAATAAAAAGAAGATTAAAAGTATCTGGGCAAAAAAAAAAGAAGGAAAAAGCAAGAGAGACTCACAAATCACAATAGAAGTCGCCTGAAAAAAGTTGATGCTTGGGCGCTTGGCTGAAGAGGTTTAGGTTGTGGACTTTAAAACAGAGGAGAAAAGTAATAATAAAGCTTGGGCTGGGCCAGGTTCGGGTCAGGTTCCTGAATTTTGTTGAATTGGGTATTGACCCATGTCGCCCAACTTAATGACAATTGCATTTGCATTTGAATTTTTTATTTTATTTTTAAGAAAAGATGTCAAATGGCATATTAATAATTTTTATTATTATTTTAAATATACTGTCAATGGGATTGAAGTCTGCTAGGACTTATCAAGATAAAATATATATATCGACTTCCTTAACATCAAAGAGAAATCTACCTATAAATATCGATAAATATGTATAGTAAAACATAACGTTCTGATGACTTAAAGGGAAGTGTAATTTAAATCATCTAATGCTTATTTCTTCTTTTTGGACATAAAGTATCACAAAGAAAAAATTAACAATTTAAAATTTTATGATATTTATTTGTTTGTTAAACATGTAGATAGTCATTTTAATTGCAGATTAATTTCAGTTTCAAAGGTAAGCATAAGAATTTCTTGAATACCAAAGTAACACGTAACAACTATTGTACATCAAAGTTGTGATACCTTCTGATGACTTAATAATACCTTATTTTCAAGAGTGTTGATCTAATTATATATAATTAAACAATTGAGTTAAATTTTATTGATTTATTTCTAAAACTGAACTTCTTATTTCTATATCAAATTTAATGCATTCAAAACCTGATGCTTCCCTCCCTGTTTCCTATATTTTACTTACCTATTTATTGTGCACTTTTCATAGCATATTTTTTCTACATTTTGATTATATCTTATCATGGAATATTTGAATTTTTGTTTTTTTCAATAGTACCCCATCAAAAATTTTGATATTGTATGTATTAAAGGTGAAAAAAAATAAAAAATAAAATACCTACTTTTTAAAGAGGGAATTTGACCGTGAGGATGACGGGACGACGGCTGTGGCGATGATGGAGGTTTCGACAACGGGACGTGACAAGATGTGATAATAAACCGACTAATCAGTGCTAGAAATCAGGCTAGACAGTCGATTAGTCGGTGCTAGTCTCCGACTAGGTAGTCGGCCGCCTAGTGCTTAGTCTACCGACTAGCACGATTTCTAGAACACTGTCCCACCCCACCCCCCGTCAGAAATCCTGGCTACACCACCATACGCATTAATCAATATGCATAGGGATATTTTATCCCATGTGAGGAAATTAGATATCTTCTCATTGTGAGAGTAGATATCCAAGACACATGTACTACCAGTATTATGGGAATGCATATCTCTCGATGGTGATAGTAAATATTAGGTGTCAAATTTAAAAATAAAAATATAAAAATTCAAGACATCGAAATTTAAAAACACGTCCTTCGTATACTTTAATAATCAATTTTTCGCCGGTAACCCATTTGGACTTTTCATCAAACAAGTGGTGGCTTTACATTAATTTTTCGAATTTACCCATTCCAACAATCACAAACTCACATACTAACAAAATAATAATAATAACTACAAAGCAACAACACAAACATCTACCAGTGTTTTTAGAGTTTTCAAAAGACTAAAAAAAAGATTAAAAGTATCTGGGCAAAAACAAAAAAAGAAGGAAAAAGTAAGAGAGACTAACAATAGAAGTCACCAGAAAAATTTGATGTTCGGGTGAAGAGGTTTTGGTTGTGGACTTTAAAACAGAGGAGAACAGTCATAATAAAGTTTGGGCTGGGCCGATTCAGGTCGGGTTCCTGGTTTTTTTGGGGGGTATTGGGTCTTGGCCTATGTGGCCCAACTTAATGACATTTACATTTGCATTTGCATTTGAATTTTTTTAAAAAAAAATGGCAAAAGGCAAATTAATAATTTTTATTATTATTTCCCTAAAAAAATAATTTTTATTATTATTTTAAATATAATGGCAATGGGATCGAAGTCTTCCGGGACTTATCAAGATAAAACCAAGGAATAAAATATCGGTCTTGGTATTGGTATCGATATTAGGCTTCTAAATTTATGGATATATCAGGGATATTATCAATATCGGTGGACATTAGGTAAAAAAATTAAAAAAATGATGGATATTTACATCTAAAGTTAGAATTTTTTTGTGAAACTTTAGGACAAACTTAAACAAGTAATTATACATCATATTAATCATATTTCAACGATAAATTAGCAAAGTTATGAGTTTATTATAAATTATAACATAGATGGAGTCTGTTTATAATTTTTTTAATTGAGTATTTAATAGAATAATATTTTGTTTCACTTTTACAATATTATATACAATATAAAGTGATTAAATATTTAATAAACAAAATTATCATTAAAAAAAATATATATATATATATATATATATATAGTTCCATACTTCCAAAATTTTATCATAAATCATAATTCATACATACATAATAATACATTGCATGCTTGAAATTTAAAACCAAAATGAATTCCTTCCTAGTTCAAATACATAAGATACATTTCTATCTTGATTCAAACAATAATTTTTCCAGGAAAACGTGCTAGTATAATTTTCAATGTAGTTATTAATATGACACACGTATGTTGCTTGATCTCTTCCAACCGATCTATGAATTAGGTAGTTTGGATTTACCCAACTTGGTGGATATTGTTGATCTGCATACATAGATATTGCATATGACATTACATATGATATTTGTGGAGAAGGATAATCAAATATATTGCAGCCACCATAACTACCATAATATGGTACATGAGAACCTGACATTGTCTACGAATAACCTAAAGAACTATTTTTTGTGTCTATACTCATTCATGAAAGAGTCATATTCAAAGAATCTTTATCAATTTGACTTGTTCCTCCATGTTGTCTACCACGATTTTAATCAAAACTACCTACATGAGCATCCCAACCTACTGCACTAGCATCCCAACATGTTGCACCAGTATCCCAACCTCCGGCACGAACATCCCAACCTGTTGCACCAGCATCCCAACCTCTTGCACCAGAATCCTAACCTCCTTCATCATCTCCATCATCTTTTCCTCCACTATTTCCATCAGAGGTATGATAGTCATCGAAATAGCTGCTAACAGTAACTCCATGATCTACACCAACTTCTTCTCTAATCACATGTTTAACATTTATTCTCATGTCTCGAGCATGTGAAGCAATTTGTGGATCAGGATTTCCCTCATCATCATCCAAATAGGCATGTCTAACCCAGCAAAAAAAGGATTCTCATTATCGTCACCTACTTCAATAGCTACTTGAAGTAGATCCATAAAATCAGTTTCATCTACTTTATCTTTTTCAGTTGTTACATCCTTAAATTTCAACTTCGTATTATAATAACAATAAACAAGTTGTTCAAGCTTAGAATAGGCAAGACTGTTTCTTTGTTTTGTATGGATTAAAGCAAATGTGAACCAATTTCTTTCATAAGCAGAAGATGATATTGTTTGTGACAGTATACGAACTGCTATTGCACGCAATGATGGAACACAATTTCCATACATTACCCACCAATCAGCTGCAATAAAAATTATTAAGTATTATAAGTATGAATATCATTTCAATGATATTATTATTTATTATTATTACATAGATTTTTGTAATAAAACTTATATACCCGGTTGCATTTTACTTCTAGCTGACATGGCTGCTCGTTCACCAAAAGTTTTTTTTCCATCATTAAAGTATATGAACTATATTCATGACTCATGAGATCAGTATGTAAATAAAATATATAAATATGAGTATATAACACAATACTCTCATACAAAGAAGTTATAATATTTGAATTTTAAAATTGATTGTAAGTTGTAACTTTTTACCTCATTTCCAAAATTAGCAATCCCTACAACTTCGGGATCTAATTGTGTATAGACAATAAGTATGGCTTTCAAAAGATCTGAATTACCCCCAATATTGTCTTTATATTAGTACTTTTGGTTCAAATAGTTAGCTAGAAGAATAAAAAATATTAATTTTAGTGTAAATAATTAAATACTATACTAAATATTAATTATAAATGGCAAACAATCTGAAATAAAATTTACCTTGCAACATTTAGTTGGTGATTAAGCATTTTATCCCACCGATTTTGTATAATGTTTAGAATCCATTTAGTATTCACTCTTTATTGTTTTACTGCATCTTTCATCACACGCATCAACTCATTAAGCATCAAACATATGCATTGTATTCTCTATGAATAATTGAAGTACTTTTTGTTTTAATTTTTTAATAGAAATTATGAGTTTTACACGTTTTACACAAACAAATCAGATTGCTTTTACATTTTTTGTCCAATTCTACTTTAGTAATTATACTATTGACTATTGTGTTGAAAAATTTTATAAATTTGTTAATGCTTCTTTTAAAATAATTTTTAATATAGATTATTTGAACAATAATTTAAATGTTTAAGATTAATTTTTAAAAAAAAAATAATTTGCAAAATATCCCTAGATTTCGAGATGAAATTCACAATATTTCGGAAATATCGGAAGATTTTTATGGATATTTCGAAATCGACTAGATATTTGCTAGACATTGGATATTACCCCTATTTCAATATCGATCCCTCCAAAATATGAATATATCAGTGGATATATCGATTTTAAGTTCCTTGGATAAAACACATATATCTACTTTCTTAACACCGGAGAGAAATCTTCCCACAAATACCGATAAATATATATAATGAAACTTAACATTCACCATAAATATAAAAAGGAAGTGTACACCACTCAATTATGAGTGAATATAATATATTAATATAATTCAAAGCACCTAATGAATATTTCTTTTCTTTTTGGACATAAAGTATCAAAAAGAAAAGAGAAACAAAACCACAATTTAAAATTTTATGATACTTATTTGTTTGTTAACTCAAAGAAATCAGAAATGTAGTTGGGATATTTAGATTTTAGACATTTAGATGGTCATTTTTTTTTAATATTTAAATGCCTTTTAAGCAAATTACAGATTGATTTCAGTCTCAAAGGTAAGCAACAATTATTGTACATCAAAGTTGTGTTGCTGATACCTTCTAATGACTTAATAATACCTTATTTTCAAGAGTGTTGACTTGATTATATATAATTAAACAACTGAATTAAATTTTATTGATTTATTTCTAAAATTTAACTTCTTATTTCTTTTTCAAATTTAATGCATCCAAAATCTAACGCTTCCCTCTCCGTTTCCTATATTTTACTTACCTATATTTCACTTTTCATAGCATATTTTTTCTACATTTTGATTATATCTTATCATGGAATATTTGAGTTTTTGTTTTTTTCAATAGTACCCCATCAAAAATTTGATATTGTATGTATTAAAGGTGAAAAAAAAAACTACTTTTTAAAGAGGGAATTGCTTTGATATGATGATGTTTTGAATTATGAAAAACAAATATATTTTAGGATTTAAACGTTAAAAATAAAAATACATTTTTTCAAGTAAACACATTATAAGTGAATATTGTGTTTTATTAAAATTCATTTTATAAGAAAATTATTATTAAATTATATCTCTTTAAGTAATTTCGATAAAGGTGATAAATGCAATATTAAAAGTGAGGTATTATTAAGTCAATAGAGGTGCAGACATTAACTATTGGTTGAATGATTATACATCCCCCTTAGTATTAATGTTGGGGTTTGAGTCTCACATTATTCGCGAGACCTATCCGCAATAACACGAGACACATATGTAATACTTGATCTACTATCTTCGAGAAATATTTCAATTAAAACTATAAAAAAAATTAAAATTAAAATTAAAAGAAAATGGTTTTACTTATTTCATTTAAATACCGGTTCAGTATCTGAAAAAATAATCTCAATTACAAATAAAGATGTCTATGACCCAAACATGAATGACGATCACAACAAAAGCAAGCAAATTAAGCAGGAGAATGGCAAAAAAGAATGATAATATACCTGTCATTATCATATAAATTCAAAGAAGATTTGCAAGAAACCTCATTACATGAAAAGCCTACGAGAGCAGTGCACCAGGACAAACAACACCCTATTTTCATTGACATTGATCCCATTCCACTTACATGTTTTTTGGATCTAAAACACCATTTATGCACACACAAGACAACCCAGATTCCAATCTCTTCGTCTTATTCTTCTTCTTCTTTTTAAAGAATTTTAACTTCAACCAACAATGTCCATTCAACTATGCTTTTTTAATTGCATTTCAATGAATGATAATCAATCAATCAATCATATTTTTCTCTCCATGAATACACAAGAAAGAAAACTCAAGAGAGAGCCAATGCTATGTCTCCAACAGCTTGTCTAGGCCAATCAAGAGCAAGATATCAAGCTTCCTCTCAAAAGAAACTCTCCAAACAGCCATTGATACATGAAGAAGAACACACCCTTTCGCGAAGAAGCTTTGAAACTCACTGTTCTTGACAAATGAAACCATAAACAGAAGGAACCCAATTGCAAACAAGAGCACACCGGAGAACGAATCAGAGGTCTAGATCAAGAACCGTTCATGAGGTGTTGAACCCTGAAGCTTACTTGCAACCTCAATACCATGAACAAATACAGAGATTTCTTCGGTGTAAAGCATCATCAAAGCTCCACTTGTTAGAGCTATAATAGAATGGAGAATGCATATCAAGAAGAACCCAGATGAGCCCATTGACATAAAAATCAAAACTTTAGCTTTAATTCAAATTAGATTCTAAAACAAAACATAACTTTTTGTAAACCCAGATAAATCCCTCCCACTTAAGCTGAAACAGAGATACAGATCAAGAGTCAGGGAAAGAAAACCACAAATAAACCCTAACCCTAATTTTCAATTTAGGTTGTCAAAGAACCAAGATGGACCCATTTAACCAATCAAATTCAAAACCCAAAAACACCATCCCAGCTAACTCAACTGAACACAACAAAACCCTTTTAACCCCTCACAGAAACTTTGACTGTAGTAGACAGAGAGATCCAAGAATGCATTGGATACAAAAACCCTAGTACTAAAGCAGAGACATACAAAGGATATGAAACTTAAAATGGAGGTTTTGAGAGGAGAAATAAAGCCTGAGATTTGCACTAATAATGGGTTGTATAATACATTCATACTAAGGCCAAAATATATATATATATATATATATATTTTATTTAGAGATTCAATTGGGGGTTGAGTTGTTGGGATGATATAATATTATTAGGCTTTAAATGGCAAAAAAAAAAAAAAAAAAAGATAATAAAAATATTGCATAGAGATCACTGAAACTTTCAATGTTCCATACCTCCCATCTTCCCATGCACAAAATATTGTGATCGCTGACCCTTGGTTTGGCTGTGACTCTGCCGTAGCTACAGTAGAGGAAGAACCTTTCAAAGGAAGTCCACCCATTGTCACAAGTGTTTCAAGTATACAAGACGATATGCTGGAAAAACAAAAAGGAATCAAGTATGTCAAATTCAAGGCAGAAAATAGGTTTAGGACGCCGATTGAGTTGTCCAGCAATCTAATCAAATAAATTAAATTTTAAAATGATAACCATAGAAAGATGAAAGTCTTGAGAAAAATATCGACTTAAAGTACGACACCGATATTCAAAGTCAGAAGTTTTTACTTCTACTTTCTATTCATTCTCCACAGAACAAGAACACAGATTGCCGAAGAGAAAATACCAACAAAGTCTGACTTCAAAAGACTACAAAAACATTTCTTTTCAGCCATAACAGCATAAATAGCATTACCAATGAGGAATCATTTTAAAAGACAGAGAAAACCAACTGAGTGACAGACAAAGGGAGTCTACACTTCATCAAGACAATCATCAAATCAACTTGGCTACAGACAAATGGAAAATGCCTCGGTCACAGACTCACAGGCTCTCTCAGAAAGCATGTCTGGTAGTGGGGTAAGGGATTCGTCGATTGGTGTAAGGACTAAGGATAAATAAAACAATTTAGCAATATGATAAGAGTTCTACTTGTTCTAGTATTTCTGTATTTGTTATTCCCTCTAAACCCAAGAAAAAAATCTTGTATTCTGTGTCCATAAATGAGCTTCCCCAAAATATTGCCTGACATTATATAACTTCATGAAGTAACGAAGCTAAAAATTAATAAACCAAAAGCATTACAGAAATTTTTCTTCACTTTTCCCATTTCACCCTATACCAATAAAAAAAAAAACTAGAATACCAAAACAAATAAATCATGCCAATGACATAAAAGGTGAAAAGAACAATAAAATTAAACTGTCAAGTTCCTGCATTAATCGATTCAATTTAAAAAACACATAAAGTAAATAACAAGTCACAATTTAGCAATTTCATAGGTATGTTAGATTTCCATAATTGTTGGAATTTTTATGTTTATGAGGAGTGGAATCTATATTGGTGTATAGAGCCTTACAACCAAAAAGACTAGCTTATTGGGTTGTGGTATCCATTAGTATATATATCATTCTCTTGCTTTTTGTCTTTTCAATATGGGTTCTCTAAACCATTTGCTCTAATGATGGTTGGCTCTAACGATGCAATAGAACAACAGAACCTAAAAAGCTACGCAAATGCCTTAAATTTTTCCCAGATGGTCAGCTCATACAAAAACTAATCAAACTTAGAAAATCAACTCAACCATACTCAGAACTACGCAAAGCATCAAGAAATCTTCATTTTTTTTTTTTTTAAAGACTAATTAACCTAAAATTTTACTCCAACGAAGATTTTGAAATTTAGAAACACATCCTTCGCATACTTCAATAATCAATTTTTCACCGGTAACCCATTGGTACTTTTCATCAAACAAGTGGTGGGTTTGCATTAATTTTTCGAATTACTCATTCTAACCAGCAAAAACTCACACGGTAATAAAAACTTAAAAAAGGGTACAAAGAAACAACACATAAACATCTCATAAGTGTTTTTAGAGTTTTCAAAAGATTAAAAGTATCTTGGCAAAAACAAAAAAGAAGGACAAAATGTAAGAGAGACTCACAATAGATCTCGCCAGAAAAAAGTTGATGCTCGGCTGAAGAAGGTTTTGGTTGTGGACATTAAAACAGAGGAGAAAGTAATAAAGCTTGAGCTCGGAGGTCTGCTAGAATTTGTCAAGATCAGCTCATATATCTACTTCATTAAAACCAGAGAGAAATTTACCCACAAATGTTAATAAACACATGTAGAATTTAACGTCCTCCATAAATATATAGTGTATACCACTCAACTAAGAGCGTATGTAATAAACAAAACCACAATTTAAAGTTTTATTATATTTTTTTGTTTGTTAACTCAAATAAATGTAGTTTTTTTTTTTTATTTTTTTTTATTATTTTTTTTATATATATTAAAATATTACATAAATTCGGGATCTCAAAAGGGTAAAGTCACGAACCCACGACCTTATAACATAGGTGTGAGAGATTTATCATCAGACCTCATCTTGTCCAAAGAAATGCAGTTGGGATATTTAGACATGTAGATGGTCATTTATTTTTTTTTCATATTTAAATGTCTTTTAAGCAAATTATAGATTAATTTCAGTCTCAAAGGTAATCAATACGAATCTCTTAAATACCAAAGTAACAAGTAAAAACTATTGTACTTCAGAGTTGTGCTATTTTCACCATTCTAATTACTTAATAACGCCTCTTGAAAAATGAGTGTTGATTTAATTATGTAAAATTAAATAATTAAACTAAAATTTATTGATTTATTTCTAAAAGAGGTAAAAGAGGAAATAGGGGTAGGGTTGTACATTTTCCCCCGGATCCCCGCTTCCCTATCTCCATTTAGGGGAAATTTTTTGGGGGGAAATGGGGAAATGGGGAAATGGGGGGGGCGGAGGGGATGAAAATTATCCCCAAATTGAAATGGGGAGAGACCCTTCCCCATCCCCATTTCCCCCAAAATATTATAAAAATAATTATATATATTTATATATATTTTGTAATGTATATATATATATATATTTGACATTATTTGTAATGTATTTTCTTTTGTATTTGTAATGAAACTTTTTTTTTTTTAGTTTAATTTGTAATTTTCAACCAAATAGGGGAATGGGGGAACGGGTAAACAGGGAAACGGGGAAAAACGAGGGAAAACAAGGAAAATGAGAAAATGGGGATGATGATAGGGGGTCCTCACCCCAAAACTCCCTCATCCCCATTTTCCTCAAATGGGGAAATGGGGGAAGCGGGTGGGGTGGGATGGGGAAAGGTTTGAGAAGTGGGAATGGGGATGGGGGGACCTACATCCATCACCATTTCCCCAATGTGCAACCCTAAATAGGGGTATGTAGTACTTTTTCAAAATGGATTTATGTAACTACAACCACTTTAAGAGAGCTTCTCCTTACAATTCATAAATTATTTATTTACACTCCAATTTAATTTTTTTTGTTAATGACAATTTTAACTTGAATTAAAATTACTAAACAAGACAAAAAAAATCTAAAGACACTCCAAACTAGTTTTGTTTTAGAAAATAACGTTTTTTTTTTTTTTTTTGACAAACCCTAAAATATTTTTAAATTTTTATTGATTGAGAAGTGATAGAGAATGATATGCAACCAGAAGAAAATCCTGAAGTGATGCATAATTATTTGCAACCGGAAGAAAATTCTGAAGTGATGGAGAATGATATGCAACGAGAAACAAATTCTAAAGTGATAAAGAATGATATGCAAGAAGAAACAAGCAATAATCAAGAAGTATTTAATTATTTTTTAACTTGTAATTTTTTTGTTTTCCTGTTGAATTCCAAGAATTTTGACAAAATATTGGTGTTGTGAAAGTTTAATACTAATTTAGAAAGATATACGTTATTGTTTTTATTTCATTTGTGGATATACTAATTTAGTTTACAAGTTCAATTTCTTGACAGCGTTAAGTTCGACTTGTCCCCACACTACAACAAATATTGGATTTTATAGCACGTGTTGAATGCTATCAAAGACCTCATATAGCATTCAAAAGAACGTCATGACAGTCTGTGTGATTAAAAGTTTTTGTCATATGATAGCATTTTTAGCATGTGATATTAATAAATTCAAAGTGCTATGACATATCCTATTATAGCATGTTTGAAATGCTATTTGGTTTTTATGTGTCATAGTATTTTGGACATGCGATAATTAATAATTCAATATGCTACAACATAATCTTTTATAGCATGTTAGAAATGCTATTTGGTGTTAATTTGTCATAGCATTTTGGATATGTGATATTTACTAATTCAATATGCTATTATAGCAATTCACAAATGCTATTTTGCCACTATTTTTAATAGCATGTTTGTCATGTTATATTTTTCGGTTTTGAAGTGCTATAATATGTCTTATTATAGCATTTGAAAAAGGCTATTTGTTATTTGTTGTCGTAGCATTTTTAGCGTGTAATACTTCTATTTTAAAGTGGTATTGTAAATATTGTTATAGCAGTTTTAAGAAGTCATTTTGTTATCATCTGTAGCATTAGTTAATTGCTACAAATCCCAATAAAAATAATTATAACATTTTATTAAATGCAATTTATAAAATCAGTAAAAAGCTATAATAAATACATAATTATTAATTTAATACTACAAAATGCAATATAATGTACTTTTCTTTTGTTGAGAATAAACCCACAATATTTCACATTGAAATACCATACAAAAAGAACTAATTGTCATTGATAAATGAAAATACTACATTGTCAATCATATTTAAATACTCTATCCACCCATACTCTCATAGCATTAGGTCCAATGGGGACATGATGGACAAGAGCTTTTGGATCACTTGAGGACCAACGACCTTCAGCAACTATTTCTCCTGATCCCATCCAATCAAGTATCTTGCAATTTTTGTTGAGTGGATTCACATTCATAGTCTTTAAAACAAAAACAAAAACAAAATTAAAAAAATTGAAATGCCAAACACAGCAAAACTAAAAAGGCCTAGAACAAACAAATTTATATATATATATATATATATAGATGTTATGGAACATGCAAATCCAAAACAATCAAACAATCAAAGGAAGCTAACTGAAAATAAGATGATCTGATACAGATAAAAGAAGACGAAGGCATGAAAATCATTCTGCCCTTTCTAGGAAATTTTTTTTTTTTGAAACTGCTTTATTATTATAAATAGGAAAAAAGGTCACCCAAATCTTACAACACCAAAGCAACAGCAAACATATTGCCCAATCTGGGAAACAAAAACAAAAAACCCCATCCAACCAACAGCCACCATAAACTGAACCAAAGCCCACAACTAAACTACCCAAAGCACCCAATACATAAAACCCCAAACATAAACCTCAAACAGCATTCCCAGATAGCAATAACAAAAGTCAAAAACAAAGGAATCTAGGAAAAAGAACCCCGAGACAATACAACCCTTAACGAACCGCTAAGTACTTCTTCCCTATCCTCTTTTTCCATGAACTACTAAATTTGAAATACTCAAACCCACCTACAAGTTAAGCATGCTACAATACACTACCTTCGATTTTATATTCCTACTAGCTCTGCTATTGTTGCTCTACTTTTTTGCAAAGGGTTGATAAAGTACTCATTTTGAAATTTGCAAGGAATGTATTCTTACTATTGTTACACTCAAGAAATGAAACTAAAGAAAGACAAAGAAAAAGCTAAGCATATATTTTCATTATATTTGTATCATGCTTAAGACTACAAATCTCATGGACATGGGACATGGGGACTTGGGGTTGATTGAAGTGGAAAATAGAAAATTGATTATCAGCTTGAATCCAGAACACAAGGCATGTAATAACATTATATAAAAAAGGATAATAAAATGACAAATGCTTTCTTTTATTAAAAATTACTAAGATCGATTTTAAATATGAATAGCAAAATTCCATTAACAACCAAAAATTCCGCACAAGTTCAAAACACTCAGTATTTGGAAGAACATATTATGTAAGTACCTTTATGCCATTAAATTGTCAATAATGCAAAGAAACCACTAAATTCTAAATACATGCACCCTTAGCTTGGTGATAAATTAAGACACTATTCTATGGAAATAATATATTCTAGGAAAGATGATTACTTCAACTATCAGGAGAGAACCACCGCAAGAGCACCCCAAGATTTATTACGGCAGGGATCAGCTTGAAAAGCAAAGGTGTAGTCACCTGCACCAATACGGCAATACCTCATTAGGACTATAGTTCAAGAACATCATGTAATTGCTAACAATGAAATGACTAGAAGGGAATTAAAACTACTCTGGAAAATTAGATTCACTGAATTTAGATAAAAGATTTCTTTGTCGATTGATCCTCCAGTTTCACACAGGAAAAATGTTTAATCTCTATTCATTATAGGTCAGTACACCATCTGTAGTAATTTTAACACGAATTCTCAAAAAAGGGGGTAAATTCTAAATAAATCAGCAAAGGTTAACCACAGTGCAAACCCTCAGGGATACCACACAAAGAATACTTTGAGAACCCTGCACTTTAACATTCCTATTACTATTTTGGTAATATGTAATAAGACATCCCACATACTGAGAGCAGTTGTGCTAAAAAGTAAAATAGATTAATGAAGAAAAAAAGAAAACGAAGTAGACTTACCACTAGAGCAACTTCTTCAACTTTCTCAAACTTGTTAACGGTACAAATCACTTCATAAATAAAATATCAGATCATCAGGACATTAGTAACAGTTTTCTTCAGTTGAATAAAACAAAACATGTCAGAAAGAGAATAATATATATTTTTTTGAAACAGCAACAAATATATTAAGAGGAACAGAGGTTCAACCACAAGACAACAACGACACCACAGCCCATAGAGGCGCCAAAAACACAACAAAAAGCAAACAACACAATCAAAGAGAACACACAGCCACATACAGGCCAGGAAAACAGCACCACACACAGCCAAAAACCCCAGAAAACCCGTAAAAACAGAGGCACACATCAATCAGTGCCCCAATGACAGAGATCCAACAATAGAGTAGAATATTTTAATCAAAAACAGAGCAATTACTCCAACACCACACAAAAAGGAACATAAAGAAAGCTTTAAAGAAAATTAGGGTTCATGAAATTGAAACTGATAGATTTTAAAACAATATATAAACTATCAAAACAAGATAAAGATGTAATTTAGAACAAAAAACAGAGAGAATGAAAGCATGTATCTATTACTCTCGATCTGCACCAGGGAGTTCAAAAATAAAATAGGAGAGGGATTTCCAGATATTTGAAAAAGATAGAAAGCAAATTGAGGGGTAGTGGGACTCTTGAAACTCCAAATTTTTCGGCAATCAAATTTGAAGAAGGTGAACATGGTAGATTTCTGATCGAATTGAGGATTGTGAGAAAAGAGTCCAGCGGGAGTGCGAAATTGATTTCGCGCGTGAAAAAGAATATTTGTTGTAGTGCCAGGACTATCTATGTAGTAAATTTGACATTAAGGTAAAAAAAAAAAAAAAAAAAAAAAGAAAGAAGAAGGTCTTTTCGTTTTTTGTCTATTACGTGCAGTTAGTTACTTTCTGTTATTTATTGTTCAGCGGATAGGTGCTTGTTGCCTGCTTTCTTTAGGGGTTTCTTTTGTTGTTTTTGTCTCTTGTTTGCCTTAAAAATTTTATATGGAATAATTTCTTACTTTAGTTTTGCTTGATTAACATTTTTTTTTTCTATTGCAATTGTGAAAGATGATAATATGACGCGTGAGCATATTATTGAAAATGAATTGCACATTGTCGACTGCACTAAAATGGTATACGACTTATTAAGTTTGTTGTTACATTTTTTTATTAAAAAAATGGACAAGTAGTATGACATTAATTTTTAATTTACTATATCCATATTTTCAAGAATAGAGAAGCGTTAATTGAATGGACTTGAGATATCGAAAAGAGAAACGAGTTTGTTATTGTATTAAAAAATTCGTATGTTGCTGCAAAAGGAAGAAAGCCACGGATGAATTTTGCATGCGAAAGAAGTGTTGCTTACAAGCACAAGTATAAAGAAGCTACAACACCAAAACGACCTAAAACAACTGGAACTAAAAAGTGTGGTTGCCCATTTTTATTAAAGGGGCAGAAATTAGAAAGTTATGATTATTGGATTTAGAAAGTGGTTTGTTTAGTTGGATCAAGTGGAGAAGTGATGCCATGAAGTCATTTTCTTTGTTTCTATTGGAGAGTTGCTATCGGTTTTTATTACTTTTCATGTTAGTGATTTGAAATGGAAGACCCCACTAGACACTAGAGTTCCAAATCATTTACTAATTATTTTCGTTTAATTAAATCTAGGGAAAAGCTAGAGTCACGTTTATGGTCGACCTAAAATTAGAAAATTTTGGATAAATCATTCAAAAAAATAAAATAAAACAAATGCCAATATCTCTAGATAAAATTCAACATATTTATAAAGATAATTCCATAACACATAATTTATATTGCTATTTATTATCAATTTAAGTTGAAATATATGGCAACAATTTAAACCGTATTGAATATTGAATTGATGTAATATTAAATTACCAATCAAATTTAAATTTTATTGATTATGATTGTTATCACATGTACGCTTCGTTTAAAGTCAATTTAACAAACAATAATTTGCATGGCCAATATTGAAAATTTTGTATATATATCTTCAATTGGTCAATAATTAGTAGCTGGTAGAATCATGTTGAAATAGGAAATAGAAAATTGTAATTTTTGAAATTAGATTTAAGTATTTTGATAATCCATTTATATAATGTAGTTTTTTTTTTTTGTTTTTTTTTTATTTTTTTTTTAAAATTTAAGTTATATTAATTCAATACGAACATATTTGTTAGCTTGTGCACTACTCAGCACTAACAATATATTTAACAAAATTGAATAAAAATAAAATTATAAAATCTTAATATTTATGAGGAGTTGATGCCCTAAAAATTATTAGTGATCTTTGATGCCCATATATTTATCCCATTTTGGCAATAACAAAATTCCAACTTTAAAAATCAAACTAGTTTTTATGAGTATTTAATGAAGATCATGATCTCATTTGATTTTTTTTTTTTGTTTGTTTTAATGTGGTAGGGAAAGTTTTTCTTATGAGAACATTTTTGTTCACCCCCTTTCAAGGGAGGAAAACATTAACCTCTCCTGCATGGGATGACATGTGTCCATAGAGAGGGTAAATTTGTCCAAACACGATTATCATTTGGACAAATTTACTCTTTCCATGGACACATGTCATCCATGCAGGAGGGGGTAATGCTTACCTCCCTTGTAGGGGGTGAGCAAAAATGCATTCTTTTCTTACACGTTTCGTGTGGGATCAAGATTCTCTTATTGACTTGTTTTTCCTTGACTTTCCATAATTTAATGGTACCTAAGCAAAATACAAAATACATGATTAAGATTGGTTCACTTCTTTCGTTCTTATACAACTTGATATTTGAATTACACTTGAAGAATGCCAAGAAAAAATAAGGACCAATAAGAGGATCTCAACTCTTTGATGTGACTTGTTGCTTCTCCAAATGAAAATTTCATGTGAACACTTTAGACATCATCAGCTTGAGATATTTATGAGACAGAGACTTTTCCTTTTTCGGTTACTTAGATTATAAGTTGATAACAAAGAATCAAAATGTCATCGCCAATTTCAACGGCGGGTTTGAAAAACTTAATTTGAAATACCAATTTAAAAAATTCTTCCTACCTTTGAATTAAAATATAAATATATACATGAATATGAATAATGAATGTATCTATATAGCAGTTTCCAAAAAAAAAAGAAAAAAAAAAAAAAGAATATAACTATATAGCTAGGCATGATTTGGTAGGTATGGTTATCAATCTCATATAAAACTCTTCCTATTAAAATTATATTTAAAAATTGAGTGCTTTTAAAGTTACGGTTAATCTTTAAAAATAAACTATTTAAAATTAATTGTAGTTTTTTTTTTTTTTTTTAAGGTTGCCACGAAAACGAAATATATATGATAGAGAAGAATAAAGATGAACAATGAAATATAGTTTCCATCAATCATTGGTATACATTTAGCAGAAATTTTAATATCAAAAATCTGTCGGGTTCTGACGAAATCAACCGTTATATTGACGGTCCAAAATTTACACAAACTATAAGATCGATACAAAAAATGGTTTTGTTGCAGTGGTGTGTTTGTTCTCAAAGTCATTATATTTTAATGTAATTTTTGATTTTGTCACAACTGACAATTAGAGAATATTATGGAAATCGAGGTTAATTAATCTAGCTGTGTCAGTTAAATAACCTAATAATACAAGTTAGAGACCCAATTGATTGAGCTCAAAAGACGAGACACGTAGTAAATTTAATTAAGTCACTGTTTTATGGGTCTCACATGAGCATGAAATATTTGACTACCTTGTTTGGATTAGCTGTATCTAATCGGCTTTGTCACTAATTAAATTCTTTTAAGTTTCAAAACAAGGAATTAACAATCAACAAGGTATCTTTCTGTCATTTCATTCCCTACTATTATCAATTTTGTGAGAAAAAAGCTCCATTACCCCTTAACGTATATTCATGAACCACTTACATCATATTGCACGATATATATCTTTTATGAGTGGCTATTCATACTATATTATTTAATTTGAAAAGAAAAAAAAATGTTTAATAAAATTCGAATTAAGAAGAGATGTGCATCAACATATGTTTTACGTATCCTTAAAAGGGTCAATTTAATGATTATAAGTTTAAAACTAGTAACTCAATTAATTATTTTTAAATTTGTTTGATTAATTTTTTAATTGGCATCAAGATCAACAAACCAAAATTAGGCTGAACCCATTTTGACACATAGCTTTGGAAACTTAAAGTCCACGACAATAGTAGGTACATTTTGTTTGGAAAAAAAAAAAAAAAAAAAAAAAAGTTGCATGCCCTAATAAAATATAATAAAGTCTTGAATAGAATACATGTATGGAAAACATAGACATTTATTGACTTGTTTTTCATAATTATTATGACCCTTTACCGACGTGGTTAAGGAATGGCTTTAACTCCTTTAAGTGGGGAGGACTAAAATTGTGCTTGTTTGGTCCAAAACATGAATGCAATGTGAGGCTTTGAATTATATTATATTATATAATCAAAGAGAAACTGAAGTACATTAATTTCAATGCAACAAGCCAACAGGCAACAACTTATTAATTAGGTCGGCAGATTTCTTTCTGTTCACCAAAAAAAACTTAATTATATAGCAATGGCTTGGCAAGGTGGTTTTGATAGTACATATGTTTGTTTGTGATTGTGGAAGTGCTTTGAAGTTTCAAATATTTCAACCATCCCAATAATGTAATTGTGGCCAAAGAATTACAAAATTGATCTAACGACTTTTTGACGTGGAGAGGTCAGAAAAGTAGTTCTCGTAAGAGGGGACCATTGGAATAAAAATAAAATGATTATCTGTTTCCATCACAAATACCAAATTGCGTATGTAACTTGTATGATCCTTGAACATATCATATTGAATCTAACTTTTCAATAAAAAAATTCTTTGATTAAATTATTTGCTCAAAACAGACCTATTCATTTTATGATAAGAATGAATCTTGTAAACATGAAAGCATCTACTGATTTTTATGCTCTTCTCCGATAGAGATTCTTTTTATGTATTGAAATCTGACACTGAATGTGTCGGAGTCTATTGAACCTACCAAGATCGAACACTGGGTGCATCGTCAAAATATTTACTCTTGCAATCGAGAAAAAGCTACCCAAACATGCTTGTAAAATATGTGTGACGGAACTCGAACACTCTACCGCTAAAAAAAATAAAATAATGACTTGTGAATCTTGATGGGTTTTAGATGCATTCATGCAAAGATTGCTCAAATTGGGGTAAGATTATTGAGTCATCACGCGTATTCACAATTTCTATCCAGCATCTTTCTTCTTTTACACTTTCAATTGGAATATTTTAGCTTGCATGCTTACCTATTTTTTACTCTAGATAGTGATAGATGAGGAATGTAAGTGGTTCAAAACTTTTATTTGGAATCTCGAATATTGTTTATAAACATAAAAAATTTATTGTAATCAATGATCTTTGTTTCTTCTTCAATTTATGTTTATGCTTTCGTTATCCAATTATTGCTTCCTGCCCAGCAGCAATGGGAGTTATACAGAAAATGAGTTGATATATTCCGTTTACTTTTGTAGTAGATTAGAGTTAAACATACGTATCATCAAACATCCATTAGCATAGTTCAGTAAAAGTGTATAAGTAATTGATTGGGCTTTATTTATTTAATTTATATGCCTCTATGCACATTTGATCCTTGAGAACGCATATCTAATTTGGTAGGCCAAGTATAAAATGAGAAATGCACATTTGTTCGAGTTTTGACAGTATCAAAAACCAAGAAATTGTATTACCTGTTATTGTCCCTTAGATACTTCTCAATTTGTACTAGTACCTGCAAAAATTCAAGATCAAAATTAGTAAAATTAACATATATATATATATATATATATATATATTTATGTATATAAATACTTGATTCTTTCTTTCTTTTTTTTCTTTCGATTTCAAGTGATCGCAATGCATATAGAGAGGTTCGAGATTGAGAAGAAGAAGACCTCAGTTGCTATGGCAGTAGGTGTGATATCCAACACATCAAGTTGCAGGCTGGCTGCAAGAGCTGAAAAAGTAGAAGAAATCAATTGATTTCAACATTAATGCTGAATTTATAAGGATAAATTTAGATGCTGCAACACGGTTACTACTATGTTATATAATTATATATATCCATGGATGATTGAAATCATATGCTTAGGACAATCATTTCATATAAGACCTGCTCCATCTGATACCAAAATTGTACAGAAGGTACAATTCATGGTATGCACTCAAGCAAAACAGGCAACTGCAGCATAAAAAAAGTTTCGAGTTTATTTCAAACAAACTAATAAGCATAAAACAGAATATAAGATATTGGGAAGAGATACTTAGAAGGGAAACAGTAGCATCGGCTTTTGCATATGCCTCAGACCTCTTCTTCGAAAGAGTTAACAGTCGCATAAATGCCTGCAAGGGGGGGATTGTCAAAACCAATAATCATATTTATATCATCATCTTGATGCTACTGAATATAAATTTGCCGTTGGGAAGGATTCAAAATGGCAGAAAAAAAGGCGACCTTTGTATAAGCATCGCCCGAATCAAAATGCAAAAGCGGGCGGGTATGTGTTCCAACAGCATTAATTCTACTTGCCAAGACATCCACGGGTACATCTAGAAAGACAGTGATTCCCTGCCGCATGTATTTCCTGCAAAATAACGATGCAGCTTGATTTAGTATTTTTGAATCCTTCTAGTTATAAACTAAATATAATTGCACCACCCACATACCAGTTGATAGGGCGAATGACTGCACCACCACCAGTAGCAACAACTTGCCGAGGCATCATAGACAACTTCTGCAAGGCTTCAGTCTGTATAAGGTAATATGGCGAAAAAGATACTAATTCAGGAATTAAGATATTACAAGCAATTGAAATTTTGACAAACAAAATGAAGAGTCAAACTAAATGAAAAGCAGAAACAGAACAGATGCAGGCAGCTCTAGAAATGTATTCTTATCTGACAAACCTCATATTCTCTAAAGAAACTTTCACCACCCTGCTTAAAAATTTGAGCTACAGAAGTTCCACCCATAGCCTCTTCAACATAATCGTCACTGGAACACTCATAAACAACATATATCATCTATGTTAATTAAAATTCAGCAACCAAAATTGAATCAACAGGTAGAGAGTAAGAAGCTCCCAAAAAGACACATCCAAGCCAACAGAATAAATGATATCAAAATGCCATAAACCGATAAATTCAACCCATCAACGAAGACACTAACCTGTCATTAAACAAATAACTTAGAGATTCTGACAAAATCTTTCCAACCGTTGTTTTTCCTGATCCCATCATTCCTGGATTTCACACTCCCTTGTTCAAATCATCGACAATTATACAATATAAAGAAAACTTTTCATTTCGAGGAAAGAAACTAACCTACGAGATATATATTACGTCCATTTAAGTATGAGACCACCTCTTTTCCCTTTGTCTGCAATTGTAATAGAATTCAATTACATTGAATTAAGGGATTTGTTTGAATCAACAAAAATACCTATGCTATCTAGTTTGAGCAATCCAACAAATGTTAAAAATTTTCATGTTATACCTTCAACAACCAATTCCCATCAAAAGAAGCACCCAAATTTCCTGATTGTAGAATAGGAGCTACAAAAAACAAAAATATCAGAACAACTTTGATCTAAAAAGTTAAAAAGAAAGAAACCCACATCATTATAATCAAAATTTGACATAGATTTCAAGTAAAAGATTAAAAGGTAAAAAGAAACAGCTGATAGTATTATAAACAGCTTGAGACATAACATCTACACAATTCAAAAGAACAACATATCAGAAATGATCGATAACAATCTTTAATTCTTGTTAACTTACTCTGAGAATCCTTATGACACTGCGAAAGCAGCAATTTAAAGTTTGTGTGGGTTTTCAATTTCAAATCATTCAAATTTATCAGCTGTAGACTGCGTTCCTTCTTGCATTTGTGATTCAATCCAAATAACTTTGGTTGCTCCACTCTAAATTATAGTTTGGAGGACTTACCAATCTGTATTAGATCCCTTGTTGAGGCTGATAAGCCATGCTGTATTAATCCCCATTTTGTATCTTACTTTCATAGACAATAAAATAGGAATATTATTTCCCCCCTATAAATGATAATAGAATGAACAATTTTTAAAGTTAGTGACCTAAAATATATGTAAACATGATTTCTAAATAAAATTTGACTAAAAATCAGAAAAATAAGATATATTTAATGATTTAATTAAATATATCAACTATAGACTGTGTTCCTTCTTGCATTTGTGATTGAATCCAAATAACTTTGGTTGCTCCACTCTAAATTGCAAAGCCGAACAACCACCCATGAAGTGTATTGGTTAAGATTTTTTAAAAGTCTTTAGGTATTGGATCCAGAATCTAGTAGTATTGGATTGGAATCATGATTTATAGGATTTCATGACAAAATGGATTATTCAGACTTTTTCAGTTATTTGAATAAATAGTTGGACTTTAGCTCAGAATAAATTTTAGACTTTTTTTTCACTCTCAACATCAGCTTCATCTCTTCCCAAAGCTTCTCTCAACATCAGCTCCTCTCAAATCTTCTCTGCTCTGCAATTGTCTTGCCCTCTGCATTTTCACAAACACCTTACGATGGCCAACGACGGGGCTGTCACAGTCTACATTGGCAGCACAATCACTTGGCATTGATAAATCAAAATTTGAAGAAATTTCAAGCAAATCCATCATCTTCCTCTCTTAATAGATATGGTGTTGAGACCCATCGATAATGCTCTTCCGACAACTACACCAGAGAGACCCAAATAGCAAGTGCAAATCTCAGTTCCAATCCAAAACTGACCGATTCTACTGTAAACGATGAAAACAAGGCTCCAGTTCCAGATGTCAACATTGATTACGTCTCTTCGGACAATCTCTACCCGATCCTAAGTCCAAATTTCAAGTAAAGTCACTCACTCACTCACTCACTTTTATCAAATGGGTTATCTTTGCATCCGGCTATAATCAATCAATTAGTTATTGGTTTTGGTTGGTTTGTGAAATTTCCAGAGCTTAATTGAAGGGTTGGATTTGAAAGATTGGTGGAGAAGATCAGCTCAACTTCCAAATCCCTAGCAGCCCTATAGCGATCTTCTGCCCCTTCCAATCTCTGGCGGCAGTCTCTCACTTCTTCTTCACCATTTACCACAACACCGTCGTCTCACAGAGCCCCTCGTCTCTTCTCTCACCAAGTCGCCTCCGCTTCTTGTACTGCTACTGCTATCATCCTATATATTATATTAAATTTTTTTAAAAAAATTTCGTTTCTCATTACTGTTATTGTATATTGTATATTTGTATTGCTTTGAAGTAAAACTTTCAATGTAAGAATTCTATTGGTAACTAGTTAGCAACACAAATACAAACATATGAGTAATGGCTATCAGTATAAACAGAATCCCAAAAACATCATAAGTTGAAAATGACAGCTATTTGGATAATGGGTGTTTTACAATTTCTCTGAAACAAACCCATTTGCCGGAACAAAGTAAATTTGATGAAGCAACAATAAACGGAGATAAAATAAGGAGTAGACTTTACATTAATGAAGTACAATATACAATAATAGTAATGAGAAAAGAACAAAATGAAGTTGACGTTGAGAGAGCGAAAAAAAAAATCTAGAAAGTACGGTGGAGAGGCAGTGACAATTTTGAGGTCCAACTATTTATACGAATCATCGAAAAAGTATGAATAATCAATATTGTTATGAAATTCTATAAACTTTGATCCTAATTTAATACCATTGGACTTTAAAAAAATCTTAAAAGTCTAAATTCAATACCCTAAAGGCTTTCAAAAAATCTTAAAAATCTAGATCTAATACCTCAACACTTTTAAAAAATCTAAAAAGTCTAAATTTTCTAATAAAATAATGAACCAATACACACCCTTAGTTTATGTATAATTTATTTATTTTTTCAAGAATTATGTCATTTCCATCCTTTTCACCTATACCCCAAACTACAAATTTTAGGCAACTATCCAATCACAAATCCAACATTAGATTTTAAAAAATATCTAATTAAATACTAAACCCGATAACCAATAGATTGGTTTCGATAATTTAAATAAAGTTAATAATCTAAAGTTACATTTTCATTCAAGACAAAAATTGTTTACAATTTTTAAAGTTAGTGACCTAAAATATGTGTAAACATGATTTCTAAATAAAATTGGAAAAAAAAAAAAAATTTGACTAAAAATCAGAAAAATAAGATATATATTTAATGATTTAATTAAAAAAAATTAAGAGAAATGATAGGGTACTCACTAGGAGACTGCGTGACCCCGTAAGCCGCACCACCAAAATCACAAGATCCAGCTTTACGAGAGTTCTTTTGATAATAACTGTTGAAAGCGTATGATGCGTGGGCCTCCAACGTGTTAGGATCGTAACACGTGGAACCGTCCTGGATCGGACAGCCGTCTTCCCCTCCCTCACCACAAGCGTAATCTATAGCCTTTTGTAGCTTCTCGTCTCCGGCCTTCCCATTGGCCACACACCAAGTCTGGGCCAAGTTCGCCTTCGACACGTCATTTTCATCGCCGCCGGGAGCCGGAGCCTGAGCCTGACTCTTGCTTCCGTTGACCGTTGTTGACTCTCCGTTATCTAGCTCAGCTTGTGTAAACGGAACGTCATACACTTTTTGCTCATTTGGGTAAAAGAACCCGTAATTCCGCTCGGAACCCGGACCCGGTTTCTGATTCTCGTTAAACAGAGCAAACAAGAAGACGTTAAGTGGGTCCTTGGGTCTTAAAGGGGTCCCACCACTTCCGGATAAAACCCGACGGACCAAGTTGCCGTTATACGATGCCGCATTGTCCTCTCCGGCACCGACTTCGTTCTCGTCACCAGCGGAAGGCCAACCGGTCTCGGTGATGACCATTTTCACGTCGTTAAAATTCAACGCTGACATAGCAGCGAAAACGGCGTCGATTTGTGCGTCGAAGAGATTGGTGTATTTCAACCCGTTACCCGAATCCACGTTTCCCGAATTCTCTTTAAACAGAGCGTAGTCGAGAGATATGACGTCGGTGTTGGCTGTGTAAGCGAAAAACGGGTACGCGTTTACCATGAGATATGACCCGGTTTGACGGAGGAAATCGAGCATGGGTTTGATTACGGGTTCGATCAATTCGGTTTTGAAAGATCCAGATGAAGACGGGTACGAGTTTTGCAACGCGCTTAGAGCTATAGGAGAGGAGATTTTAATGGAGGAGTCGAGTTGGTTTTTTTTCAGTGAGTTGTAGATGTTTTTCATGGCAGGTACGAGGTATTTGGTTGTGTTTTTCGGGTCGACGAAGACTTCATTGCCGACTGCAATGGCTTCGATTTTGGTTGATGGGTAGTATTTGGAGATGCTGGCTTGAACCCAGTTGTCAGTAAACGATTGGTCGCCGGCGGCGGAGGAGAGGAGCTCGTTGGGTAGTGCGACGACGACGCTTATGTTTGAGTTAGCGAGTGCAGTGAGTACGGTCGAGTCAGTGTCGTAGAGCTTGATTCGATCGACGCCTTCTGATTTTAATAAAGCCACCACTTTTTCCGGCGTCGGTAAGTTGTTTGCTATGCGGCCGTAGTTGATACCTATCATTCCAGTATCTGAAAACACAACAAAAATGAAAAAAAGTAAACACAATTTAACGTTAATGTAACGAGAAATGAACGTGGAGGTAAGTTTACGTACCTGCAAAAGCGGAGGTTGAGAGGAGGAGGAGGAAGAAGAAGAAGGAATGAGAGACTGTTGAAGCCGCCATTGATGTGCTCTGGTTTTTGGAAGAAAACATAGAGCATTATAGAGAAAATGTTTTGAAGAAAAAGAAATAGAGAGTGGATATTTCTGTTTTTTATAGGGTGGATGCGATTGTGATGTTTTTATCGACCATGAGATTGGGATTAGTGGGCAGACAGGGAGGAGGAGGTTGGTGGTTTGGTCAATACAGTGGAAGAACATATCGCTGTTGATGTTGATGTTCGACAAAAATATTGTTTATAGCAAAGGCGGTTCAATGTTAACTGTTTGGTGTCCATATAGTTAGTTGCAGGGGAAATTGACAAACATTCCCGATAAAATTTTATGAATATAGCAGTTTTGACAATATATATATAAACTTCTCTAAACATTTGAAAATTGTTACATAAACATCTTCAGATAGGTCCGTTAGTCAATGTTCAAATGTGTAAAAAATCTAAAATACCTTTTTTTGTTTAAACAAAATTCAAAATTCAAAAATAAGATAAAAAAAAATTAAAAAATCTTTTAAAAAATATGAATATATCTTAAATCAAAAAGATGGAAAAAAAAAAAATTCACCTTTAAAAAAAAAAAATAGTTTGTGCAATTCCCCCTTGATCTTAAATAAATTTAAAATTTAAAATTTATTTATTATTAAATTATTTTTAAAACTATTTTTTTTATTTGTAAAAATGAATTTTTTTTTTCCAGGTTTCAGATTTAAGATACATTCATGTTATCTAATATATATATATATATATATATATATTTATCTTATTTTTTAATTTTTTAGTTTATTTAAATAAAAATGAAGGGTATTTTAGACTTTTTACACTTTTCACTATTGACTAACGGATCAATCTAACTGCAGAAGATGTTTGTGTAATAATTTTCAATTGTTAAGGGAAGTTTGTATGTATATAGCCAAAATTGCCATATTTATACAATTTCATCAAACCTCGAGGGTGTTTGTGCAATTCCCTCTTAGTTTATGTGTTTTTCATGTTATATGAATGACTTACGTGGCGAAATGTAAAAGTATGACTATTTTCCAAATTAATTATATCACATACTTTATAAAACATGTGATTTCTATGACCGTTACGAAAACAATTTCGGTGGTCAAGATTTATATTTCATTAAATCATAAAATATTGGTTAAATTTTGTGTGGACTATGTTTTATCTTTGTATCTTGAGAATTGGACTTGTAAAACAATATTTATAAGGTATGATGTTATTCAATGACTATCGGTACACAAGTAATGTGTACTGACCTTTGAATATATTACCTTGGGTGATTGGCACCAACAAACAAAGCTACTAAGGGGTAAGAAATTTGAAGTAAATATATCGTGAAAGGAATAAAAGGCCTAAAAAATAGCTTTTATTGGATTAGAAAATACTTATAATATTCCAAAATCATGCAGGTCTTGCTTTCAACATACTTTGTAGAAGGCCCTACAAAATGAAACCTGAATTACCTAATCTTTTGAATTACAAAGAAACTATCAACATAGCTCTCTCTCTCTCTCTCTCTCTCTCTCTCCCTCTCTCTCTCTCTCTTTGTTCCATGGATTCAACTGATACCAAACATATATACATTTGCTTGTATTGATTTCTATATTTTGGGAAACTGCCACTCTGTCCATGTTACAATTCAAAATCATTTGACATATCAACTATCATTCATGACTAATGAATCCTTATGTAATTGAGTGGAATTCCGTGGTCAACTGAAAACAACATAAATGATATCCGGATTGACATTTTATTTTAGTTACCTATTGATTTTCTTCATAATATCATCATCATCTGTAATGGCTTCATGATTTTAGTTGGTATCTGGAATTGCTCCTGCAAATGTATGCAGGGGTTGGATGCACTTGGGCTAGCAACCTTGGATTCTTTTACTTAAGCTGTGGCTACCGGTATACCCTTTGCTTCCTCTTCAGTCTCTTCCCCGACTGAAGAAGACATTATCAATTTGAGGACTTTCCAACGCCTTGTGTTATTATTATCAGGACACCAAAGAAGGGAAAGCTTCAATGGGGTAAGGGCCTGGGTTTCTTTAGCAAGATGTCAAAGTATATCTCGTTGTTCAAAATGAAGATAAATAAAAGAAATGAAATCCTATGTTTCTGTTGGAAATGGACCTGATTTAAATTAATTTCTTTAATTTTAATTAAAAATGAACGAGATTATTGCTCAACCTAGAATGCCTATATGCGTTGGCTGGTAGCCTGGTATATAACCCCTCAAATATGATACGACTTCTACTTTTTAACTTCTCCTCACTTTAGCGAAGATAGTTTGTCCTGATAATTCTACCTAATAGATTTAAATTTAATGAAATCAAGTTTGTAGCTTTAATTGAAAGTTTTATCAGTATAAAATTAAATCTGCAAATGATGAATTCAATTATTATTTTATTTCAAAGTAGATTTTTAATATGTACATATTTTTGGTAGGGTATAAGATTCATTGGTAATGGGTATTATTATGCTTATTTCACCCTTAAGAAAAAAACAAAATTTCTTATGCATGGTGCTAGTTAATCCTAGCTCCAGTGCCCTTTTGTTGTAATGCTATATTGCTAGTTATGCTAGATATAGCACTAGAGAACAATGCTCTCTGTTCTTTCCATCATCTTGTTTTATGAATAATAATAGAAGGGAAACAAAATTAGTAAATGGCAAATTATTGATCAATCCCAGTCAGTAAAGTTGCATGCATGAAATGAACAGAGTGCCAACCGATGCCACAGAATGGGAAAATACTTCGGCATCTCGAATGTTGCTGATAATGAAGATGCCCATATGTTGAAATTAATTATTTAACCTAATTTTATGTTGTAGGAAGTTAAAGAGGTTAGCCCATACATGAATCAAAAAACAAATGCAGTAGAAGAAGCACCGCTGGTCTTTTATCAACTTACATCTGTTCAAGATATTTTACCCATTCTCTCTGTAATCCCTGAGGTAAGAATTATTATTTTTATGCAATAGATTCTAGGTGCAAAACACAAACATATTACACTCCCCATGTGCTCCTTTCCACATGCATCATCAATGCACGCATACACATCTTACATGGTCACATCTTATGTGTGTGCCTGTCCTCATTTTTAGTGCAACCATTGAACCTAGGATTATACTCCAGATTGGTTGGGCGCGGCGCCTTAATGACAATTGTGGCACTTATATTTCCTTTGTATTATGCTGAGGAAACAACGATATTTAAGGAACTTAAAATGGATAAAATTGAATTTTAACATCTAGAACAGTCAACGTGTCAGCTCCTACTGGAAGTGCAACAACAGTTGCTTCTTCTGCTTGGTGATCTGGCTGGAAAGTTGATCTCCCGTTCTGTTGCTAGGACTATCCGGAGGATATTTTTATGATGTCACTGCAAGAATAAAGAGGTTGGCTATACTTGTTTCCTGCATGGATTCTATCATGCTGATCCACACCCAGGACATCTTTTTCGAACATATGATGGGAAACTAGCTTATATAGGTATTGTTGTTACATAGGGTTAATTTACAATGCAAAACCAGGCATTCATTGTTTGTTATAATATGACTAACATAGCTTTTAGATTAATGATGTTGGGAATTGTAACTTGCTATGGCTTCATTTGTTTGTTGCATCTCCGAGAATATCTCTACCTTCCTATTGGGTCACGAATGATTCCTTGTTTGGTGGAGCCCTGATAGAGTTGACTTTGCTTTTAAATAGGTCTCTCAATGGTGGGAAGGAATCCAACTCTGTATTGATTTAAACGACGGCGTTTCAAGATATCGATTGAACTCTGGATCGTGGTAACATCGTGTCCAGGTACCAAGATATCAATTGATGTTGTAGCGGGATACTTGGAGAGTATGGTGTCGAGATACTGGATCTACCAAGTAGCGGGGTTGATCCAAGCGCAAAACTGAATTTAGTATGGGTGAGATTGTAAATTTCTATGTATTTGATGAATTGAAGATGAATAAGAAATAATACAAGGGTGGAAATATAATTTGCCATGAAAGGTGGATGACTTACAACACATGAGAGACATGTGTAAAGTGAGGAAAAAGATATAATAAAAGAAAGGCCTAATTGCACAAACATCCCTAAGTTTAGATGAAATTGCACTCATATGCAACATTTTCATTTATTGCTTAAACATCCCTTGTAAAATGTTGACTAGATGTTGACCAAAAGGGACCCTCACATGAAATTATCATTTCCCCCCTGTGCTTTGTCATATCAGATAAATTGATCTCTCTAGTTTCAATAATAGCAGTCAACCCCCTAAAACACTTTGACCACAAATTAAAAAAAATTATTCATCCTCAACAAAGGTTGAACCTTCAATCTTATGGTTAAAATTCTTATGCCATAACCAATTGAACTACTCAAGCTCATTAATATATATTTGATGATTTAAATATAAATATAAATATATATATATATATATATATATAAATGTATATATAGTTATATAATTTGTTTAAAATAATTTAAATATATTTATATAATTTAAAATTAACTCATATTTAATAATAATATGTATAAATATATTTATGAAATATAAAAAGTAAATAAGAAAACAAAAGGAAAATAATATATAGTTATAGCCTTTGATTTTCTGGGTTTTTTTTTTATCAAATTGAAATAATGTATTTTTTGAAAACAAAAATTTTTTTTTTTTTTTTAAATTACAGACTTCGATTTTCTGGATTTTCGTTTTATTTTATTTTCTTTTTCATTTTCATAAATCTATTTATATATATTATTATTAAATATGAGTTTATTTAAAATATATATTATATATATGAGTTTATTTTAAATTATATAAACATATTTAAATTATTTTAAGGTTTAATTGCACAAAATAATTTAAATCGGTTTCTTTCCATAATTTAAACAGATTTAAAATAATTGTTTTCCTTTTTTTTCTTATTTTCTTTTTATTTTCCATAAATATGTTTTTATATAATATTATTAAATAGGAGTTTATTTTAAATATATATTATATATAAATGAGTTAATTTTAAATTATATGAATATATTTAAATTATTTTAGACAAATTATATAAATATATATATACATATATATATATATATATTTAAATCATTAAACTTCTATCAATGTGTTTGAGTAGTTCAGTTGGTCAGAGCATACTTACTTTTAACCAATCAATTTATTTAATATAACAAAGTTTAAGAGAGGGATGATAATTTCATCCGGTCAACATTTTATAAGGGATGTTTGTGCAATAAATGAAAAGGTTACATATGAGTACAATTTCGTCCAAACGTAGGCGATATTTGTGCAATTAAGCCTAAAAGAAACAAAAGGGGATTTATCCACTCGTTGGACAAAGGAGAAACAAAAATTCAAAGATGAGAAAAAGAAAGAAAGAAAAGAGAAAGAAGAAAGGGGAGAGAGAGAGAGAGAGAGAGAATCGGTGAAGGAAGAAGTGGGAAATGAGAAAGAGAGAAGGAAGAACCGAGATAGAGGAAAGAAGAAGAGAAATGGAAAACAGTAGAGAGAGACTCGGTGAGGAAAAGAAGGGAGAAAGAAGAGAGAGAAACGAGAGAGTTGTATTTGGAGTTCTAGAGTCTCTGTCCAGATTTCTTTTGGGGACATTTCGGAGGTCAATTTGTAGTCCGATCAAGCCCAAATTTGGTCAGCATGTTCTACTCTTGTAGTTCTTGACTCTGGACGGTGGAGATTTCTATTGGAGTTCCCGGTGATGTGATCGGCGGTTCCGAACAGAGCTGGGCAGAAGCTTGGTATAAACATTTGTTGCAAGAACTTGATGCTAGGTAAGTTGATCTCTTGTCAAGGATTCCTTAGACTAATTTTATGAATCATTATTTATGAGAATAAGCATGCATAAGATTGATTTATATTCATTCCATAAGTCATGGTTATTAGCATGATTTTAATTTGGATTTTCGGACCATTATGGAGATTTCTGGAGATCCCCTCTTTTAACTAGATCAGCCAGATTTCGTGATATTGTTTTGGGTTAGTTAATCATAGTTAAAAATTATGAAAATTTATATGAGGGTAGATATATATGTCTAGTATCATTCTGAAAATTTTTATGATTTTTAGATGTGTAGAAATATTGTAGTTCTTGACTCTGGACGGTGGAGATTTCTATTGGAGTTCCCGGTGATGTGATCGGCGGTTCCGAACAGAGCTGGGCAGAAGCTTGGTATAAACATTTGTTGCAAGAACTTGATGCTAGGTAAGTTGATCTCTTGTCAAGGATTCCTTAGACTAATTTTATGAATCATTATTTATGAGAATAAGCATGCATAAGATTGATTTATATTCATTCCATAAGTCATGGTTATTAGCATGATTTTAATTTGGATTTTCGGACCATTATGGAGATTTCTGGAGATCCCCTGTTTTAACTAGATCAGCCAGATTTCGTGATATTGTTTTGGGTTAGTTAATCATAGTTAAAAATTATGAAAATTTATATGAGGGTAGATATATATGTCTAGTATCATTCTGAAAATTTTTATGATTTTTAGATGTGTAGAAATATTGTTATAATTTTCGGAATGGACAGAGGTCAGTATTTGGATTCTGCTGAACAGTTTCGGGAAACCATGAAAGATTGGTATTTTTGTATGATCTAATGACTTCTTATTGATCTGAATATTTTACTGTAGATTAATTGATATGTCTAGAGAAAATTTGCAAAGTTTCATAATTTATACATGAGTGGAGATATTTATGTAAATTTCGGGGTGGATAGAGGTCGGATTTCATTCTCTGCTTGAAAGATTTGAGAAAAGCGAGAAAAGAATGGATGTTTGCATATTCAAATGATCATGGATCAAATTGATTATTTTACTGTAGTATCTCCAATATGTCTAGATTATTCATGTCAAATTTCATAATATTTGGGAGTAATAGAGAATTAATTAAAAATCGTAGACCAGAGGGTGGTCATTTGATTATTAGCTGGAAATTAGATTACTAAGTTTAGTTTAATAAATGTGAAGCCCATGTTGATTTAATTGGCTGTGATTATGAGATTATGACTGAATTGAATGTAATATTTTATAGGTTTGAGTGATTCTTGAATTTCTAAAGCTAGAGTGGATTTGTACGTGTTTGAGGTAAGTAAATTCATCTATAATGTGTTATGTTTTCCAAAAAGTATAGGTATATGTATATGTATATATATATAGACTCATCAACATTTTCAAACATTTATATGGAAAGTGAGTAAATTCATTTATGGAATGTTTGAGTTTCAAATTATCAAACTACTGTTTTTAGTATCCTTACCTGTTTTATACTTTATCGTATTTTGTTAAGGATTTCAATGATTTTAAAGAAAGATTGTTTTTGTAAGTATTTCATATCAAGTGTCTTTGAACTAAATTCGTTATATATTTTGAATACAAATTGATTATTGTTATTTATACTGAAAATGTTATACTGAGAATTCTATTGTTATGTTTACCGACATGCTTTACAAAATACTACTGGTTTATTATATGTGAATATATAAAACCGTTTTGGCTCATCATTCCGTAGTTTCCATTATTGTTATTAGCCCATCTGGGATTTTGTGTGCACACATACTATTATTGATGCGTCACACAGGTACTTGTGACATACTGTTGTCGTGTCACTCGGGTTAATTGTGACATACAGTTGCCGCGTCACTCGGGTTAATTGTGACACTATGGAACGTGAGCTAACTGACATATTGATTATACTGTTTATATTGAAAAGCTATATACTTACTGTTTTATAAAAAGACTACCGTTTATACAGTAAAGCAATGTGCTTACCGTTTTATAAAATTAAAAAAAAAAAAAGAATACCATTTTTACCGTAAAGTTATATGCTTATCGTCTTATAAAAAGAATACCATTCTTATTGTAAAGCTATATGCTTACTATTTTATAAAAAGAATACTGTTTATATTATAAAAACATTGTTTACTGATTTATAAAGTGAATATCCGATTTCGGTGTTTTAAACTATGATTATTAGATGATCTTTTGATTTATATTGTCATACTGTTTTACGAAATGCTTTATGATTTAAGAACATGAACGGATATGATTTAAAATATTGCTTCAACTGTTTTATCAATATTTTCCGAAAGGTTTATGAGATGTTTTGAACGCAAAGGTTTTACAAAGGTTATTTATTTTACATGTTATGTATGAATTTATTTACTGAGTTGACGGCTCACCCCTCGTCACCATCATTTTATAGATTGAGTTCATGGATTTAGAATGGATGGGGTTTGCATTAGCATATGGTTGGATATGTACCGTTGGAGGATTTAATTTCATGTGTATATGTAATGTACGGAATCAATTTATTTAATGTTGTAATTACAGGTAGAATCTGGCAGTTTAGTGTAATTGATGGTATCGGGTTTGGGTATTGTATTTTGGTGGATATATTGTTGATTCTAATTGTGAATATTTATGAATTAAGGTTTTTAAAAGTCATGTTTCATGTAGCAATCCGGTCCATTGGGCCTCGAATTTGGGGGTGTTACATGTGTGGGCAAAGTTGGATAGATTTCTGGTGTCCCCAATTTTTTTTCTTGGCTCAAAGATTTAGAACAATTTAAATTGCCGAGATTATTATTGGACCATTGTGCTATTTCTTTTAAGATGTCAAATTTTAATTGGCGTCCTAGACCTTTTAAATTCAACAATTTGTGGCTAGAAGACAAAGTTCTAATGGGGGAGATCAAGAGGGATTGGAGCCGAACTAGGAAAAAGGGCAACAACAGTGTAGTTCTTCATTCCAAGTTGTGTAGTGCTAGGTGTAAAATCAAGAGGTGGGCTGCTGCTAGAGTTTCTAATAGGGATACAACAAAAAAGTTAGAGGAGAATTTGTGTAACTTAGATGAGTGTGCAGCTATCAACGGGTGGTCGGATAAGATGAGACAAGATAGATTGGAGATTATTTTTGAGTTATGGAAAAATATGAAACGGGAGGAACAACAATGGAGACAATCCTCGAGGGTGAAATGGCTAGTAGAAGGCGATAGAAACACCCGTTTCTTTCATTGTGTGGCAAGCGGTCGGTGAAGAAACAATTTTATTCATAACATTTCTTCTGAGGGGGAGATAAAAATTGCGCCATCTGAGGTTAGAAGTGGAGTTGCAGACTTTTTTGAGAGTCAGTTTAAAAATGTGAAGTGGCGGCGGCCAAGAATTACCGGTCTCCCTTTAAAAGTTCTCTCTTTGGTAGACCATGATATTTTGGAAGAGCCGTTCAGTGAAGAAGAGGTGGGGGAAGCCCTCAAGAGCTCTGATGGGAATAAAGCTCCTTGTCCAGATGGTTTCAATCTCAGCTTTGTCAAAGAGAATTGGTCTGTTATTAAGGGCGATTTTATGAAATTCTTAGAAGAGTTTCATAGTAATGGTGAAATTGTTAAGGACCTTAATAGGTCTTTTATAGCACTAATCCCTAAATGTGTTAGTCCGAAGACGATGAAAGATTTCAGACCTATAAGCCTAGTGGGCTCTCTGTATTAAATCTGGGCAAAAGTATTGGCAAACCGGATTAGAAGGGTTATGGAGTCTGTGGTTGGAGAGACACAAATGGCTTTTGTGAGGAATCGTCACATTTTGGACGGTTTCGTCATTGTTGTGAAAATCATCCATCAGTGGAAAAGAAGTAAAAGTGGAGGCCTTTTAGTAAAGCTCGATTTCGAAAAGGCGTATGATAGCCTGGACCATTCGTATTTGGATTACATTATGTGTGATATGGGGTTTGGGAAGAAGTGGAGGCAGTGGGTTAGGTGCTGTATTTCTACACCTATGTTTTCAGTGTTGGTGAATGGGAGTCCAACGAGACAATTTGGTATGGAAAGGGGTCTCTGCCGAGGGGATCCCCTGTCCCCCTTTTTATTCAACTTGGCGGTTGAGGGATTGAGCGCGTTATTAAAGAAAGCGGAGGTGATGGATTTGATAAAAGGTGTCCATTTGGGGTTATAGAGTACTCAAGTGATGCACTTACAATATACCGATGATACCATTATTTTCCTTCAACCTAGAGAGGATTGTCTGATTAATTCAAGAAGAATCTTAAGGTGTTTTAAGGTGGCCTCATGTTTGAAAATCAACTTTAGTAAGTCTTGTGTGGTTCAGGTAGGAGATTATGGTGTGAGGGAGGTGAATTGGGCCGCAAAATTTAAATATGCTAAAGGGTCTCTTCCTATTTCCTATTTAGGACTTCCGCTAGGCGGAAGGCCTATTTTAAAGTTGTTCTGGAACGATTTAGTCCTTCGTGTTGAAAAGAGGTTGGCTCCTTGGAAGAAAAGTTTTCTTAATAAAGGTGGCAGAGTTGTGTTAATTAAAGCAGTGATGTCTAGCATTCCGATCTACTTTATGTCGGTCTTCAAGATGCCGGTTAGTGTGGCTACAAGGATCGAAAAGTTGCAACGGGATTTTTTTTTGGGGAGATGGCAACGGGAAGTGGAAGATGCGCTCTATTAGATGGGAGACTTTGTGCAAGAGTAAGGATAAAGGTGGTCTAGGAATTGGTTCCATTTTGGACAAAAATAAAGGTCTTCTGGTGAAGTGGATGTGGAGATTTGGGAAGGAGGACTCGTCTCTTTGGAAAAAGGTATCGTGTGACTAGAGTTCCTTTGAACGCTTTGAGATGGGATTGGAAGGTGGGTTCTTTGGGGTCTTTTTTTACAAAAGCTGTGTGTATATTACAACAGGGGTCGGCTATTGCCAAGGTCTTGGAGGACGGGTTTCGGGTGATTGTGGGGAGGGGTGATAGACTAGGTTGTGGGATGACATTAGGATGGATGGAATAAGGTATCTGCCTACTTAAGGGAGGACAAAAATCTATAATCAAGATTATGGGGATAAATGATATCATGCTGCTAAGAGCATGTCATCATATGTGACAGCATGAGTTTCTTTCAACTGTAAAGGATGCAACTGTTAACATAGGTTGCTTTGGAGGTTCAGAAACTCATGTGAAAATTCTTTGTTTTGTAGCTGATTCTCCATCATCTTTCTTATTTTCATTCGTGGTAAAAAATTTAGATTTCTTGATTGTGCACACTTTTACGAGAAAGCTACATTTATAAGGCGGACTTCCAGTTTTGCACAGATACAAACTGTTCTACATCTAGAGTTTTCTCCAGTCGCTCTGAGAATATGAAGGATTTTCGAAATATTAGGATTTCTCTTCTACTGCTTGTGAACCTTACTGTGAACTGCAATATTGGACTACTAAATACATGACTTATAAATCATATATGAGTAATAAGATGATCACATAGCATAGGCTTCAAATTTTATGCAGGCAGAGGCAAATCTAGAGAGCAAAAGAAAAAAAAAAAGAAAAAAGAGAAAAGGGAATTACCAGAGATGTGTTCTTCCTTTCATATGTGCATGTGAGCATGTGTGAAATTCTTTATGGTGTCATTCGTTGTTTTAAATGACCAACTTATGTTTTTTACATTATTTTGCAGGTACAAGTTCAAGTTTCAAATTCCTTCGTATTTTTCTCGTCATTCGGAGGTAGTCATGCTTTACTAAAGAGGGTCGCCTTATTTCAATAGTATTTATTGAGAGTTGTAGACTTTCCATTGATTTATTGTGATTTTCAGATGTTGTGCATAGTTAGAGATATATCTACGTAATTATTTCACTATTTTCCCCCTTTCAGTCTTGCTGTGTTGGAGGGAATCGCTATTGGTGCAGACCCAAATTACAAAGTTTTGAGTAGCACATACCCATGGATTGCTAAAAAAGTACTAACTGACAGCTCACCACAACTGAAGGCTTCTTTGGAAGCTCTTCTTTATAAGGTATCTGTTAAGTTCCTTTGCTTATAGGTGCATTGTTTCCCTTTATTTGGCAATCATGCCATATGTATACTTTATCAGATAATATTTCTGATATCTTGTTTATGTCCTACTGGGAAGGTGTTTTCAGAATTGATCGCCTAGAGTCTCTAGTGACAGAGGTGAAATCTTCGATTCTTACTGATTTTTGTTTTGTTTTGCTAAAGTTAAAATAAGTATATTGGCTGCTATTAAAGTTTTGAACAAGAAAGTATATTTAGCTAAATATCAATGAAGAATTATTTGATCTTGGACATCCTTTGGAATTTTAGTTTTTCTCATAGCTGTTATTGAGACCACACTTGTCACCACCTTCTTCAACAACATCACCCCTCACCCCTCTTCCATGTTACTGTTCCTTGGCTTATTTTATTGAAATAAATCTCGTGGCAGTCCCTTCGTGCCCGAACAGATAAGGCCTTGGTTAAAAAGCAGACAGAAGATAGAGATTCAAGGGTGATAATCAAAGAAGTCCTTTCTTTCACGTTAATTGAGAAGGTATAATGAAATTAATCTGCGGTATAACTCCTGAACTTTGCCTTATTAAGAAAGGATCCTTTTTTTCATTTTTAACTTCTTGTTTTGGCAGGGTACTTTTGTGCGGGAAATCATGGTTCAAGAATTTGCTAAGGTACAATTCTGTGCACTATGTTTTATCTTCGTATCTTGTGAATTGGACTTGTAAAACAATGTTTATAAGGTATGATGTTATTCAATGACTATCAGTACACAAGTAATGTGTACTGACCTTTGAATATATTACCTTGGGTGATTGACACTAACAAACAAAGCTACTAAGGGGTAAGAAATTTGAAGTAAACATATCGTGGAAGGAATAAAAGGCCTAGAAAATAGCTTTTATTGGATTAGAAAATACTTCTAATATTCTAAAATCATGCAAGTCTTGCTTTCAACATACTTTGTAGAAGGCCCTACAAAATGAAACCTGAATTACCTAAACATTTGAATTACATAGAAACTATCAACATAGCTCTCTCTCTCTCTCTCTCTCTCTCTCTCTCTCTCTCTCTATTCCATGGATTCAACTGATAACAAGCATATATACATTTGCTTGTATTGATTTCTATATTTAGGGAAACTGCCACTATGTCCATGTTAGAATTCAAAATCATTTGACATCAACTATCATTCATGACTAATGAATCCTTATGTAATTGGAATTCTGTGGTCAACTGAAAACAGCATAAATGATATCCAGATTGACATTTTATTTTAGTTATCTATTGATTTTATTCATAATATCATCATCATCTGTAATGGCTTCAAGATTTTCGTTGGTATCTGGAATTGCTCCTGCAAATGTATGCAGGGGTTGGATGCACTTGGGCTAGCAACCTTGGATTCTTTTATTTAAGCTATGGCTACCAGTATACCCTTTGCTTCCTCTTCAGTCTCTTCCCTGACTGAAGAAGACATTATCAATTTGAGGACTTTCCAACGCCTTATGTTATTATTATCAGGACACCAAAGAAGGGAAAGCTTCAGTGGGGTAAGAGCCTGGGTTTCTTTGGCAAGGTGTCAAAGTATATCTCATTGTTCAAAATGAAGAAAAATAAAAGAAATGAAGTCCTTGGTTAAAAAGCAGACAGAAGATAGAGATCCAAGGGTGATAATCAAAGAAGTCCTTTCTTTCACGTTAACTGAGAAGGTATAATGAAATTAATCTGCGGTATAACTTCTGAACTTTGCCTTACTATGAAAAGATCCTTTTTTCATTTTTTAACTTCTTGTTTTGGCAGGATACTTTTGTGCGAGAAATCATGGTTCAAGAATTTGCTAAGGTACAATTTTGTGCACTATGTTTTGTCTTTGTATTTTGTGATTTGGCCTTGTAAAACAATATATATAAGGTATGATGTTTGTTGGAAAGGAAAACTAAATCATGACCAAATCAGTTGTGATCTTTACTGACTTGGTCAATGAGGTTTTTTAAGAAATAAATCATGTTTTTATTTTGTACATACTATGCTTTATTGTACTTTCCTAAATTAGAGATTAGGTAGTTTAATTAGTCCTACTCCTACAAGTTAGCTATTGTAATATATAAAAGAAACCTAGTGCTGTATTATTTTAATATGAAAGACACAGAATTTCTCTCTTTCTCAAATCTTCATGGTATCAGAGCCTGGTTCCAACTCTAAGAACTAGGTTATCCTATACGTTCAGAAATCTTGAACTTATTTCTCGATTTCTTTCTTTCCGTTTATTATGTCTGAAGATTCTTCTACTTCCAACCCCATGCCAATGTCCACAAACAATCAACCACCCTTACAACCCCCATCCGATCAACATTCAATACGAATTACTAATATAAAGTTGAATGGTGACAACTTTATCCGCTAGTCACTTTCTGTTAAGATGTATATACGCGAGCGTGGCAAAATAGGGTACTTGACAGGCGAGAAGGCTGAACCAGATGCAAAGGACAGCGCGCATGCAACTTGGGATGCCGAAAATTCCATGGTTATGGCCTGGCTTGTCAACGCTATGGAAAAGGATATCAGTGTGAATTATCTTGGTTATTTAAATGCCAAGGACATGTGGGACAATTTAAATCAGATGTACTCTGATTTGGGTAACCATTCTCAAGTCTATGAATTGCAACTCAAACTTGGAGAGATTAAACAAGGTACGGACACTGTTACCAAATACTTTGCCACTTTGAAATGATTATGGCAGGATCTTGACATGTTTAATGAGTACAAGTGGAAAGATCCAGAAGAGGTGCTTACTATCAAAAGTTACTTGACAATAACCGAGTTTTCCGGTTTCTTGTGGGGTTGAATGTCGAGTTTGATGAAGTTAAGGGGAGAATAATTGGTCGGCAGCCTCTTCCCTCCATTAATGAAGTGTTTGCAGAGGTACGAAAGGAAGAAAGCAGGCGGATGGTGATGCTCGGAAAAAAGGCAGTCGGGTCTCCAAGAGAAACATTAGCTTTTACTACACAGGATGCCTCAGCCAATAAAGTTTCTTTCCCCAAATAGGAGAACAAATCGAAACTTTGGTGTGACCATTGTAACCGACCTCACCACACCCGAGAAACCTGCTGGAGAATTCATGGGAAGTTGGCTAATTAGAAGCTCAAAGACAAGAGGTAGACAACACCCCTTACTGCCAAAGTAGCTGAGCATAATTATTCCAGCAAGGAATAGCTGGATCAACTTTTGAAACTCATCAAATCTGGTCCAGGAAACAGCAGCCTTACACCTAGTGGATCTCTTGCTCAAATCATGTATATTTTCTACTGGTTTATCAAGCAAACTTGTCCCTACACCATGGATCATTGATTCCGGTGCATTTGATCATATGACAAGCAACTCTTCCTTGTTCAAAACCTATTATCCATGTCCTGGTAATGAGAAAGTAAGAATAGTAGATGGCATTTTGTCCCCAATTGCTGGAAAAGTTTCCATTCAAATTTCATCAAATATTGTTTTGAAGTCTGTTTTACATGTTCCTCACCTATCTTGTAATCTCTTATCAATCAGTAAACTATCCCAAGACTCTAATTGTTCTGTAATTTTTTCTCATACAATCTGTGAATTTCAGGATAGGACTTTAGGAACGATGATTGGCAGTGCTAAAATGATGAACGGACTTTACTACTTTAAGGACTCTTCTTCAGTCAATACACCTGCTTTGGGGTTAAAATGTAATGTTCTCTTCCTGTCAGAGAACAGATTATGATTTGGCATTATCGATTAAGACACCCTAGTTTTGCTTATTTAAAACATTTATTTCCTAATCTGTTTAATAAATTATCTCATGAGAATTTCTAATGTAATGTGTGCTGTTTTTCAAAGAGTCATCGCAGTCCATATCATTCAAAAACTTACCGGTCCTCAAAACCCTTCTATTTGATTCATAGTGATGTTTGGGGACCTTGTAAAGTGCCTACTCTAACTAATAAAAGATGGTTTGTGACATTTATAGATGATCACACTAGATTATGTTGGATTTACTTAATGAATAAAAAATCTGATGTTGAAAAATTATTTAAGGATTTCTATACTTTGATTGAAAATCAATTTCAAACCAAAATCAGTATTCTACGTACTAATAATGGTAAAGAATTTTTTTAACCAGTATCTTGGAAAATTTTTGATTGAAAATGGAATCCAACATCAATCTACGTGTCCTCATACACCACAACAAAACGGTGTTTTTGAAAGAAAAAATTGCCATCTTTTAGAAGTTAGTAGAACTCATATGCTTTCTATGAATGTGCCCAAGTATTTATGGGGAGAGGCAGTTTTAACGGCAGCATATTTGATAAATACAATTCCATCTCGTGTTATAAATCATCAAAAACCTTTGAATTTTTAAAAAAATTAATTTCTTGAGAATCGGCTTACTTCAAATCTGCCTCTAAAAGTGTTTGGTTGTACTATGTTTGTTCATATTCCTAATATATCTAGGTCAAAGTTAGACGCTAGAGTTGAAAAATGTGTTTTCATTGGCTATGCACCTAACACAAGGGGATATAAGTGCTTTAATCTTGTTATAAAGAAAACCCATATTAGTATGGATGTGTTTTTTGAGGAACAAACTCCTTTTTTTACTAAAACTCCTTTTCAGGAAGAGCATAAAAAAGAAGATGAGCTTGATATTTTTTTGGGAAACTAACAGTTGTGTTTTACCAAATGTGTTTGTCCCAAATGAAGTTGCCGGTTCCAATTTTTTCTCTCCTAATTATGCTACCGACTCTTTAGAGGCCAAAGAAACTTTTGTGTCACAAGAGAAGGAGGTTGAAAATACTGCAAAATTAGAGCCTAATAAAATGCCAAATTTATCTACTTCAAATTTCAGGATAAAGATCCTAATCTGGAGAAATATCCCACAACCGAGATTAAGGTGTATTCAAGAAGAAAACCTCATGGTAAAAAAGGACAGCCGGATTTGACACAGGCCCAATTGCTGTTTCTAGGTCCTATTCCTGAACCAGTTGTAACTTCGGAGTTGTTATCTGATCCTAGACCAAAACCAAATTTGAACCAGCCAGGTAAGACCTCTGTTCATATTCCTAAGCCTTCTAAAGTTGTAAAAAAATCTTGCCATACTTGCAGCTAATGAAATTACAGACCTTGATGTCCCCATAGCTGTTAGAAAAGAAGTCCGGTCCTATACCACACATCCAGTAGCCAAATATCTATCCTATCATAGATTGTCTGACAATTATAAAGCTTTTGTGGTAAGAAATTTGAAGTAAACATTTAGTGAAAGGAATAGAAGGACTGAAAAAATAGCTTTTATTGGATTAGAAAATACTTCTAATATTCCAAAACCATGCAAGTCTTGCTTGCAACATACTTTGTAGAAGGCCCTACAAAATGAAACCTGAATTACTTAAAATTTTGAATTACATAGAAACTATCAACATATCTCTCGCTCTCTCTCTATATATATATATATGTTCCATGGATTTAACTGATACCAAACATATATACGTTTGCTTGTATTGATTTCTATATTTCGGGAAACTGCTACTCTGTCCATGTTAGAATTCAAAATCATTTGACATATCAACTATCATTCATGACTAATGAATCCTTATGTGATTGAGTGGAATTCCGTGGTCGAATGAAAACAGCATAAATGATATCCAGATTGACATTTTATTTTAGTTACATATTGATTTTCTTCATAATATCGTCATCTGTAATGGCTTCATGATTTTAGTTGGTATCTGGAATTGCTCCTGAAAATGTATGCAGGGGTTGGATGCACTTGGGCTAGCAACCTTGGCTTCTTTTACTTCAGCTGTGGCTACCGGTATACCCTTTGCTTCCTCTTCAGTCTCTTCCCTGACTGAAGAAGACATTATCAATTTGAGGACTTTCCAACGCCTTATGTTATTATTATTATCAGGACACCAAAGAAGGGAAAGCTTCAATGGGGTAAGAGCTTGGGTTACTTTGGCAAGATGTCAAAGTATTATCTCATTGTTCAAAATTTAGAAAAATAAAAGAAATGAACCCCTATGTTTCTGTTGGAAATGGACCTGATTTAAATTAATTTCTTTAATTTTAATTAAAACAGAACGAGATTATTGCTCAACCTAGAATGCCTATATGCATTGGCTGGTAGCCTGGTATATAACCCTTCAAATATGATAGGACTTCTACTTTTTAACTTCTCCTCACTTTAGTGAAGACGGTTTGTCTTGATAATTCTATCTAACAGATTTAAATTTAATGAAATCAAGTTTGGAGCTTTAATTGAAAGTTTTATCGGTATAACATTAAATCTGCAACCGATAAATTAAAATGTAGGTTTTTAATATGTACTTTGTAAGGTTGTCGTTTGCCCTTGATGTTTCATGTCTTCTCCAGGCATTTACAAAAAAAAAAAAATGTATTTATTGTTGGTAGGGTATAAGATTCATTTGTAATGGGTATTATTATGCTTATTTCACTCTTAAGAAAAAAACAAATTTCTGATGCATGGTGCTAGTTAATCCTAGCTGCAGTGCCCTTTTGTTGTAATGCTATATTGCTAGTTATGCTAGATATAGCACTATAGAACAATGCTCTCTGTTCTTTCCATCATCTTGTTTTATGAATAATCATAGAAGGGAAACAAAATTAGTAAATGGCAAATTATTGAGCAATCCCAGTCAGTAAAGTTGGATGAAATGAACAGAATGCCAACTGATGCCACAGAATGGGAAAATATTTTGGCATCTGTAATGTTGCTGATAATGAAGTTGCCCATATGTTGAAATTAATTATTTAACCTAATTTTATGTTGTAGGAATTTAAAGAGGGTAGCCCATATGCAGCTGGTTTTTTATCAACTTGCCTCTGTTCAAGATACTTTACCTATTCTCTCCGTAATCCATGAGGTAAACATTATTATTTTTATGCTATTTTTATAGCATGGATTCTAGGTGCAAAACACAAACATATTACACTGCCCATGTGCTCCTTTCCACATGCATCATCAATGCACGCATACACATCTTACATGGTCACATCTTATGTGTGTGTGCCTGTCCTCATTTTTAGTGCAACCATTGAAACCCAGGATTAACTTGAGATTGGTTGGGCGCCTTAATGACAATGTGGCACTTATATTTCCTTTGTATTATGTTGAGGAAACAATGATATTTAAGGAACTTAAAATGGATAAAATTGAATTTTAACATCTAGAACAGTTGCCTTATTGATCTGTTACAACGTGTCAGCTCCCACTGGAAGTGCAACAACAGTTGCTTCTCCTGCCTGGTGATCTGCTGGAAGGTTGATCTCCCGTTCTATCGCTAGGACTATCCAGAGGATATTTTTATGATGTCTCGACGAATTCACTTGAAGAATAAAGAGGTTGGCTATACTTGTTTCCTGCATGTCTTCATTTGCTTAGTTTACAGAAACATAAACCTGAACCACATTGAAGTAGGACTTGTGAATCTTGATGGGTTTTAGATGCATCCATGCAAAGATTGCTCAAATTGGGGTAATATTATTGAGTCATCATGCATTTTCATGCTTCGTTTTCACAATTTTTTTCCAGCGTCTTTCTTCTTTTACACTTTCAATTGGAATATTTTAGCTTGCATGCTTACCTATTTTTTACTCTAGATAGTGATAGATGAGGAATGTAAGTGGTTCAAAACTTTTATTTGGAATCTCGAATATTGTTTATAAACATAAAAAATTTATTGTAATCAATGATCTTTGTTTCTTCTTCAATTTATGTTTATGCTTTCGTTATCCAATTATTGCTTCCTGCCCAGCAGCAATGGGAGTTATACAGAAAATGAGTTGATATATTCCGTTTACTTTTGTAGTAGATTAGAGTTAAACATACGTATCATCAAACATCCATTAGCATAGTTCAGTATAAGTGTATAAGTGTACAAGTAATTGATTGGGCTTTATTTATTTAATTTATATGCCTCTATGCACATTTGATCCTTGAGAACGCATATCTAATTTGGTAGGCCAAGTATAAAATGAGAAATGCACATTTGTTCGAGTTTTGACAGTATCAAAAACCAAGAAATTGTATTATCTGTTATTGTCCTTTAGATACTTATCAATTTGTACAATTACCTGCCAAAATTCAAGATCAAAATTAGTAAATATATATATAACTTTCTTTCGAGCGATGCATATAGAGAGGTTTGAGATTGAGAAGAACAAGACCTCAGTTGCTATGGCAATTGGTGTGATATCCAACACATCTTCAACTTGCAGGCTGGCTGCAAGAGCTGAAAAATTAGAAGAAATCAATTGAATGAATAAAGTTGAAAGATAAAACAGAATATAAGATGTTGGGAAGACATACTTAGAAGGGAAACAGTAGCATCGGCTTTTGCATATGCCTCGGACCTCTTCAAGAGAGAGTTAACAGTCGCATAAACGCCTGCAGGGGGGGGTGGGGGGTGGGGGCCATTTACTGAATATAAATTTGCCGTTGGGAAGGATTGAAAATGCGACCTTTGTATAAGCATCGCCCGAATCGAAATGCAAAAGCGGTCGGGTATCTGTTCCAACAGCAGCAATTCTCCTTGCCAAGGCATCCAGGGGTACATCTAGAAAGACAGTGATTCCCTGCTGCATGTATCTCCTGCAAAATAACGATGCAGCTTGATTTAGTATTTTTGAATCCTTCTAGTTATAAACTAAATATAATTGCACCACCCACATACCAGTTGATAGGGCGAATGACTGCACCACCACCTGTGGCAACAACTTGCCGAGGCATCATAGACAACTTCTGCAAGGCATCATAGACAACTTGCCGAGGCATCACCAACCTCTACTGTTCTGCAATTCTTACCTTCGTTAACGCAATAGAATTAATTTATAAGATTGTATAATCACATCCACTCTTAGATCTCCGATGCTAAAGTGGTTTGTATACTAATAATTGTTGATTTGGCAACAATGTTAAGAGATTTACTTTCTATATGACATAAAAAATGACTTGATAGACGATCAACTCAAATTTTAGTCTCCAATACTTTCGTTTAAAACACGTCTTTTTTATTTTAAAATCTATCCATTTCTTTTTTCTTTTTTATTGATTTACTTAAAAAAAAAAAAAATTATATATATATATATGAAAAATTAATGTTAACTCATTTGGACTTTTCATCTAATAAGTGGTGGGTTTGCAATTTTGCATTGCTTTTACAAATTACTCATTCCAACAAACACAAACTCACATAATAATAATAATAATAATAATAATAATAATAATAATAATAAACTTAAAAAGGGTACTTAGCAACAACACATAAACATCTCTTTAGTGTTTTTAGAGTTTTCAAAAGATTAAAAAGAAGATTAAAAGAAGATTAAAAGTATCTGGGCAAAAAAAAAAAAGAAAAAGAAGGAAAACGTAAGAGAGACTCACAATGGAAACTCGCCAGAAAAAGTTGATGCTTGGCTGAAGAAGGCTTTGGTTGTGAACTTTAAAACAGAGGAGAAGTAATAATAAAGCTTGGGCTGAGCCCAGTTCGGTTCGGGTTCCTGATTTTTTTTTGTATTGGGTCTTAACCCATGTGGGTCACTCTTTTTTTTTTTTAAAAAAAAATACCAAATTAACAAGTAACAACTATTGTAAGTCAAAGTTGTGTTGTTGATACCTTCTAATGACTTAGTAATTGTGGTAGCCAAAAATGGTCCAGGGGGCCAACATGCCGAGGCCCAGTCCCTGCAAATCAAACCTAGGCCCGTTGCATCGGGTCGACCCAATGCATGCACTAGCAGAGACTACCGTTGAAGACATATTCAAAGCAATCAGTTACAAATATCAATTCAATCGGTTACAAATGTCATTTAACTGCCCATTGAGAGAAAATCTCTCCGAAAATCACGCCCACTATCAAATGTTGACAGTGAACGTTGGAACTATAAAACCCACTATAAATAAGAGGATTCCCTCACTTCAAAGTAGTGGAAATTCTCTCAATCAAAACTTACATATAGCGTATTAAAACTCTGATTCTGAGTGACTCAATCAACCGGAATCCCTTCATCATCCATCTAATCACGTTGCTCAGTCCAAGCACACCTAAGGCTAAGAGTCCAACCCCCACATTCTATTCCTTTTCTTTTATTAAGTTCTTTTGCAGGACCAACAAAGTTCAGACGACAATATCGAGGTAGCAGTCGATATCAATCAACCAACTCAGCTTAGTTGCTTTGGGCCTGATACAATCCGACCCATTTGACGTACCAAGTCGATCGACCACCTACAGTAATACCTTATTTTCAAGAGTGTTGATTTAATTATATATAATTAAACAATTGAATTAAAATTGCATTGATTTATTTCTAAAATTGAACTTCCAAAATTTGACGCTTCCCTCTTTGTTTCCTATATTTTACAGTAAAATATAGGCAACAGGGCGGTCGGGGGAGGAGGATGTTTTACCATCCCTACCTCCCAAAACCATCCCCGTCCCCGTATTAAGAGAACCGGGGTCGGGTGCGAGGATTCCCCGTTGGAGGGGCCTTCTCCATACCCGCCCCATTCCCCGTTTAATATAATTATATATTTAAAAATTACAACTTAAAAATATATATATATAAATTTAGTTATATATTATAAATAATATATATATATTGACAAATGTGGTATCAAAATATTTAGTTGTATACTGTCAAACGTGGTGTCAATATATTAAATATATATTATATTATATATTATATTATAAATATATATATATATATGTATATATAATATATATATCGGGGCGTGGATGGGGCGGGGAGTGCTTCCTCCGTCCTCACCCCGCTTCAACTTCGGGGACAAGACTTTGTCCTCATCCCCATCCCCATCCCCGTCCCCGTCCCCGTCCCCGTCCCTGTTCCTGAATATTATCCTTCATCCCTGTCCCATTCGGGACGGAACCCCGCGGGGCCCCGCCCTCACGGGGAATATTGCCATCTCTAATTTTATTTACCACCTATTTATTGTACACTTATATGGGGAGAGGATACAAATGGTATACATGCATATAACTACTCTCACAATTAGAGAGAGAGAGATGCTCTCAGAACTGGGAGAGAACTCCCCCACTTGGGATTGTATGGCCAAGGTGGGACTAAGAATATATATACAAATATATATGCACTCACATGGCTTTGAACCGTAGTGGCAGAGGCTCCCAGAGAGCGTCCAATCACATTGACAAGAGGCTAAGTGTGTATTTATTGTGCACTTTTCATAGAATATTTTTTTTCTACATTTTGATTATATCTTATCATGGAATATTTGAGTTTTTCTTTTTTCTTTTTTCTTTAGTACCCGATCTAAAATTTGATATTGTATGTCCTAAATATATTTTATGATTTAAACGTTAAAAAAAATACTTTTTTTTTTTTTTCTGAATAAACACATTACAAGTGAATGTTGTGTTTTATTAAAATTCATTTTATATATATAAAAAAAAAAAATTATTACTGAATTATATTAAGTAATTTTGGTAAAGATTATAAATGTAATATTAAAAGTGGAGTATTATTCGGTCAATAGAAGAGCGGACATTATACATCCCTTCCGTATTAATGTTGGGGTTTGACTCTCACTTTATCAACGAGATCTATCCGTAACAACACGAGACGCATATGTAATACTTGATCTACTATTTTCAAGAAACATTTCAATTAAAACTAAAATAAATAAAAAAATGGTTCTGTTTATTTCATTAAATACCAGTTCAGAATCCGAAAGGATAACCTCAAACTACATTTGTAAAAGACGGAGAAATAAAGATGTTTATGTCCCAATCATGAATGATGATCACCACAAAAGCAAGCAAATTAAGCAGAAGAATTGACAACAGCAAACAAAAAAATAAATAAATAATAATAATAATATACCTGTCATTATCATATAAATTCAAAGAAGATTTACAAGAAATCTCATTACATGAAAAGCCTACAAGAGCAGTGCACCAAGACAAACAACACCATATTTTCACTGCCATTGATCCCATTCCACTTACATGTTTTTTGGATCTAAAGCACCATTTATGCACACACAAGGCAACCCAGATTCCAATCTCTTCTTCTTCTTCTTCTTCTTCTTCTTCTTCTTCTTTTTCTTCTTCTTCTATTTAAATTTATTTTAATTCATAGTTCAAGATTCACCCATGAAATTACAGCACAATGCAAGAAAACCCCACCGGCCACTAAACACAGAATTTTCACCAGCTCAAATTCAATCAACAATGTCCATTCAACAATGCTTTTTTAATTGCATTTCAATGACTAATAATCAATCAATCATTCATATTTTTCTCTCCATGAATACACAAGAAAGAAAACCCAAGAGAGAGCCAATGCAATGTCTCCAACAGCTTGTCTAGGCCAAACAAGAGCAAGATCATCAAGCTTTCTCTCAAAAGAAACTCTCCAAACAGCCATTGATACATGAAGAAGAACACACCCTTTCGCGAAGAAGCTCTGGAACTCTCTGTCCTTGACAAATGAAACCATAAACAGAAGGAACCCAATTGCAAACAAGAGCAAACCAGAGAACGAATCAGAGGTCTGGATCAAGAGCTGATCATGAGGTGTTGAACCCTGAAGCTTACTTGCAACCTCAATACCATGAACAAACACAGAGATTTCTTTGGTGTAAAGCATCATCAAAGCTCCACATGTTAGATGAGCCCATTGACATAAAAATCAGAACTTTAGCTTTAATTCAAATTAGATTCTAAAAAAAACATAACTTTTTATAAACCCAGATAAATCCCCCTCACCTAAGCTAAAACAGAGATACAGATCAAGAGTCAGGGTAAAAAACCCCCAAATAAACCCTAACCCTAAGTTTCAATTTAGGTAGTCAAAGAACCCAGATGGGCCCATTCAACCAATCAAATTCAAAACCCAAAAACACCTTCCCAGCTAACTCAACTGAACCCAACAACAAAACCCTTTTAACCCCTCACAGAAACTTTGACTGCAGTAGACGGAGAGATCCAAGAAAGCATTGGATACAAAAACCCTAGCACTAAAGCAGTGACATACAAAGGAAATGAAGCTTAAAATGGGGGTTTTTAGAGGAGAAATAAAGCCAGTGATTTGCACTAATAATGGGTTGTGTAATACATTCATACTAATGCCAAAAATAATAATAATAATATAAATATATTTTATTTAGAGATTCAATTGGGGGTTGGATTGTTGGGAACTTGGGATGATATAATATGATTAGGCTTTAAATGGCCAAAAAAAAAGATAATAAAAAAGATTGCATAGAGGTCACTGCAACTTCCATGTTCCATACCTCCCATCATCCCATGCACAAAATGCCATATCTTTTTCTGCTTGCTTGCTTGTTCTGCAAAGCAATTCAACTTTTGTGGGGTCATCAATTCTTTATTTTTTTTTATAAAAAAAAAAAAAAAACTGTTTTGAATAATTTTTCTTTTTTTATGGATTTGGAATCATGCAAGGAAGATTTTTGTCCCATTTGTCAAGTCATTAAGGCACCGTTGGGCAGCCAGGACTATTTGTGGGATTGGATTATTTTTGGGTTTACAGTCCTAATACGTGTTTTGCGCCTCTAAATGAGATGGGACATACAATCCCAACTCTAAAATAGTCCCGCTGCTGTGGGACTAAATAAACCCTTCCACCTCCATGGGTTTAGTTCCCCTGGGACTAAATTTGTTTCACTCTCTTCCATCACTTCTTTGAATTTCGTTGCGTATCGATCTGGAGGAAACCAACAGAGTGGGTCTTCTGGAGAATGCTCCGATAGATGCTCGCTTCGCCGTCGATTTGGAGGAAGACGTCGAAGTCGGTCATCTGGATCATCCATCTAGCTCTCTCTCTCTCTCTCTCTCTCTCCATCTCGCTTCTCATCTTCACCACACTCCTAAGTCCTATCTCTTTCTCTCTTTAAGCTCTGCAATTCAAATCACAAATGTTCTCAAAATCAAACAAAAATGTTATTTACAGGCAATTTTATTTCTGGGTTTCATGAAATTGGGTTTTTGTTTTGTGTTCGGTGGCTGGAATTTTGAGACTAATCATCCATGCCCAAAATGACATTGGAAGAACATGTGATGGATTTGCCATTTTATTTACTGATTCTTGCATTAGATTCTTTGAGGAGTTACAGATGAGAGGAATATAGAGAAGATGAAGATAATTCTTTTTTTTTTTTAAGTTGAAGATTAGATTTCTGTATTTTGTGGTTGAAGATAAAATGGTATATGTTTTTTTAATAAACAAAAATAAATAAAATGGTATAGCTTTTGTTTTGTTTTCAACGGCATATGGAGATTTGGATCTACTTCTCATGAATTTGGATCTATTTTATTAAGAATATGATTATAAAAAAAATAAGATCTTGCATTATTTGATGTTTAATATCAAATATTATCACACATAATGTGAATATCTTGTAATTTATATTTTATTTAAATCATTTTTATATATTTGTATTTTAATAAAAAAATTATTTAAATATTTTTTATATCAAAAAATGTTTAGTTCAATCCTTTGTAACACCAAATAGATGATAGTACTAATTTAATCCAATCCAATCCAATCTAATCCCATAAAATAGTCAAATCCAATCATGTGCACCAAACTGTGCCAAAAGAATAATTATGTTTCACAATTTGTAGAGCTTGTGATAGTATTTTGCTTCAATAACTTGATTTTCATGTTGTCAATTGCCTTGCTGTTATGAATTGAATTGATTCCATAAATGATGAATTATTATATATGAGATTGTTCTATCATTTAATATGAAAATCATATATGATTAGACATAAACATTTAGTGAGAAAATAACATCTCATATCATATATGATTAGCACTAAAAATCTAATGAGATTGAATCATCTTTAACAATCTCATCCTCTTTTTTTTTTTTTTTTTCACAATAAAATCAAAATTACAAGTTTTCAAGTAAAAGGAAAAACCTATTTATCAAAAAGGCCACTGCAATCACTATCATATTGTCTTTGATAAACACCCATTAACTTCTTTTTTTTTTTTTTTTTTTGAAAGTATTACAATAAATTTCATCACTAACACCAAGAGTCAGGAATCTACTGAGACCTGACATGGTCAAACACTATATGTACGATCCAGATATCTACTCACATAACGGATGATATCTAATCTCACAATACCATAAAAAACTCCTTACACTTATAAAATGAATATGGTAAAACTCGAACCCCCCACCAATTACCACTAATATGGTAAGGGAGGTACACTACCACATATGCTGAAAGATTGGAAGCATATGCAATCAAATCTTTAATCGTGACATGCACCAAACACAAAATTCAGGTGTATATGAATATCCTCAGCTGTCATGATACAGAATAATAATAATTATTCACCACATTTTAAGTTATATATAATAGCCAAAACCCTACAAGTATTATTATATCATTCAAATTGAGATTTACAAAGAGCAAGTTGAGTCTTATAATGAGGAAGCCACCATTGCCCAAGTCTCACCCACACACCTGTGTTAGTAGTGGAGAATCTTTCTGATGATCTAGCAAACTCCCATTAACAATCACAAATTTATTTCAATTTATAAAAAAAATCCAAAAAAAAAAAAAAGAGAAGATGGGTGCAGCAGCTTGTATGAAACTCTTTGTGAGAAGAAGTATTTACAACAATTAAAGAATAGATATTGACAAATTAGTAAACAAAAATTTTGTTACCCATTTTTTTTTTTTTTTCCTGTTTAATGATCCTAAACTTTCAACTAATCAACTCTCCTACTCCATGAGGTATAATTAGAAACGATTAAAAGAAATAAAACTTACACCATCTCCTTTTCATTTTCTTTTCTTTTTCCAAAAAGAGAAACATTTAAAATGAAATGTTGTTATCATTATTACCAGCAACGATCTTACGATGCCGCTTTGAACCAGATTTCTTGTCTCCCTTACCACGCCTAGCAGAACTCGCGGATTCTGAGTTCTAGCAACTCTTGGTGGAGTTGGAACCATGTGCTCCAATAGGTCTCTGTGGTATGCCTGTAGGTAAAAAAACCACACAGTGAGAACAAAGCAAAACTATTTTTAATTGCCAAAGATACAGCAGAAAAAGAAGAAGCTTTATTGTTAGCATTTGACACATTCTGTGTGTTTAAGCACATTAAAGTATAGAACAGAAACACATTAAGATTTAAGCAATTTCCTCCAATCCTTTCATCATCATCATCAAGAGAAGGCATTATCTACTGTAAAGTCTGTAATGACTGCATTATAAAGTATCCACAAAGTGATACTTAAAACACGACATATATATATATATATATATATATATATATATCAAGTGTAAAACGAACAAAACAAAATGCACAAGATGTCCAGAGGCATTCTTTAGCCAACTTCAGCTGATAAAAGAAAAATGAACCTAGACAGGTTTGTATTATAAATCTCCCTCGTGGAGAAGCAAAGCACGCCATCTACATATATGGGTATAAATTGTTGACTTACCTGTATTAAATATATTAAAACTATAGAAAGACACATATTTAAGTACTTTTCAAATCCATTTAAAATTAGAAACAAATAGAGAAAACATAAAAATCTTTATAAAAAAAATAAATAAATAAGCCAGTAATTGTAACGCTCAGAAATCTTCTTCTCATCACAATAAGCAATACAAAATACATACCTGTATCACAAAATTACGCCTTTCACAATCCAGAAACATATTGACACTCCAACTAACTTTTACCATTATCTTGTCTCTAACTGTGGAAAAGCTTATCTGATCCCTTGCAGTAAAACGATCTACTTCATTGAACCATAAGCAGGTGAATAGATTTGTTATGGGACTGTTTTCCCGCACAATGACACAGCCTTCAGGTACATCTGCAGCAACTCAATCACAAGTCAGAAATTCAATTCCGCGACAATAATAGTAATTATAAAAAAAAAATCCAAAACAAGTACAAAAATGCTCTTACCACTAGTTATAGGAAGCTTAGCCTCAGAGTATGGTGTTAATCCCTCACTCTTATAAAACTCAATCTGGTTATCAGTGGAGGAATTATCATACTTTCCTGCCGCTTTATTCGCTTCACAAACACATCAAAGCGTTTGTAGTGTCTTTAGATTGCAAAACTAGCATTCTGGCGCCACAAGAATCTGAAGAAAAGGAGTAGTTTAAGGCAATAATAGAAAAGTAGCTAAGATGGTCAAAGTGAGCTCCAAGCAGTGCTCCATATGCCCCCATATCTTGGGCCTGACAAGTAACTGCTGGATGTACATTAACCATTTTTACATGGACTGACATCCAGAAATCACGTGTTACCAACAGGTGCATTGCTGTGAAACAGCAAAATCGTGACCAATTTCTTAAAGCAATTATTGAAAGAATTCTTCCTAATTTTCAGATGGAAAGTAACTCATAAAGATAAATATATAACACTTTTAACAGTTACAGATTGGTGAAGACAGACAATTCCCATACATCTTATCAGAACAACAGGGAAAAAGGAAACCTTAAAAAGTCAAAGAAGTGCAAAGATCAACGGATGAAGATATGTGTTACATGAACATCATGCCAAACATCAAGTTTTTGACTTTCACATATAAATATATAATTTAAAACATCAGATATTTAAAAATAAAAATAAGAGTTAATGAAAGTTGAAGGAATAGAGAACTTGTAATCAGGTAATCACATACAATAACAGCACTTGGCAATCAACATTCTAATGATAAATAAAAAATCAGATCCACACAGAGATGTATAGCTGTATCATGACTAACTAGAGAAGCAATCTCATCAGTAAAACTAAAAATTTCATAATGTGAAGTGTTCAATAGTCCTCTTCTTTTAGTCATACCACTTCAAAAATTCAGCAATACCTGAAGGGATAATGCAAACAAAAAAATGGCTGTACCTTTCAAGAATTTGATATGGATCCACAACAAGCTTGACCTTTCCATCAATCCATGTAGAATATCTGACATCGGGGAAGATCCTATGCAGAAGAAGTTTTGGAATCTTCCACATATACATGCCAGGCCAATAACATGCAGAAAATTAAAAAATTTTGAAAACACAATAAACAAAATCCATATCACCTAAAAGTACTTTTATAGAAATTGCGCAATTTTTATAATCACAGGTATCCACGCCGCAGTATTCTGACATGACTCAATTTTAACTTATAAAAGTCAAGTTTTAATCACCTCAGCAAGGGAAAGGTGATAATACATCATTCTTTTTAAGGAATCCTTTCATGGAAAAAGCTTTCAGGACAAGATGCCATAATTATCATAGCCCCAAAAAGCTGCAAATTAACAACTTATAGGAACTCACTAAAATTACGTCCCTCTGACTAGTTATTCCATGTTGCCCACCAAGTGAACGAACACAAAATTAGAAGAACAACAATAAAAATTGGTCAATGACAATGATAAAACAAAGGTCATTTACTGATTTTAGATTATCATGTGTTGTAGGTTAACACAATAGATATTACTACTGGTGCAATTCTAATACATGTTTGTGACCGCTAAAGTTTTATTGTCCTATCGCCTATGCTTACAAGGAGAAAAGTCTATATAAACACACATTGTATTAGCTCCATTGGTAAAAATTTAAACTAATAAAATCTCACTTCATTCTCTGGTAAATACCAGAATTCTATTCCTCACATATTCATGGATCATATTAACCTAGTACAATATATTATTTTAATCTAGAATGATATCTGGTGCACCTTCACTCTTGTGCGGCATCAGAATGTATCCATTGATATACAATCTAATAGCCACTATGATTGATTGTAAGTTTGACTTCCAACAATCCCTCACTTGTGGACACTCACACCTACCCATGTACTTATGCTCTACTCAATACAGAAGAGACATGCAATTGACCAATGTAGTAGGGATTTAAGGCTTACTTACGCCATGGTGAATTGAAAGCTTCAGATTTTCTTATGTTATATTCTAACTCTCAGCTTCACAGTAAACTAGGAAATTTTCGTATGTTTCACTTCATCTTATGATTTTCACAAAGAATCAACGCTTGACTTAACAAGTGGCGGCATTTGGTTCTGTTAGAAGCTGACAGCGCTAAGTACGAGGAACCTTATCCATCCTAGCTTCTTTCAGGGAATTCTAAACCAAAACACCCCCTGCTCCGTGTACAGCTTCAGCTCATCATCCAACAATCAAAGAGACTTTTGACCGAGATACTAAATTTCCTCCACAAGGGGATCTATAGTCTGAGGGAAATTATACCCAACTATAATCCTCAACACAAAAATGGCATAAGCAACCCAAACCATGAGCCAAAATGCTCTACTGATTTAAGAAATCCTTAAAAACTACTCCATCAGATGACATGCCAGAACTTCCAAAAATATTCTAAGCCAAAATAGTCCTGCCTAACCCGAATTATAGGTAAAGTTACATTTGGGTTCCTGTGAACTTAGTATTCCAAAAATCAAGAGAAAACACCACCAGACTGAATGCACCAAGACGTAATTAACGATCTTGAAGTTTAAATACAAGGTTCATGTCACATACTGTTGGAGTTTTGTGAAGAATTTCAAGTCAACAAATGAAAAAAAACAAAAAGCAAATTAATTATCCTTTTTTTGTCTTTTGTGAAAATAAAATGCAAAGGTACGTAATTGTATTGTTGGGATCGATGAAGAATGATAAGCAAAGTCAACAGAGGAAGCAAGAATGAGAAATTAAGAATGCTTTACGTTGTGTCTTTCACAGCGTAGTGTGAGAGGGGTCCACAATTGTGGTGAGCACTGTGCATGACGCTTTTGACAGCGATTTGGACAGCGGTCAGACATTGGAGCTTCATGCTGTGTGTTGTGCTGTGAATTTCGACAGCGTCTTTGAGAGCGGTTTTGTCCCAAAGGTTCACGCTGTGATGAGTGCAATGAAGAGCACTGTGGCATCTAGAGCAGTCACGCACAAATCTGTGTGCGATGAGATTTGCACAGTGAAGAAAGAGGAAAAAGTAATAGACTCCAAATAGGATTTGGCCAACCCTAGTGCTCCCATATAAATACAACCATTATGTAAACCTTAATGTGTGTGAGAAAAATTGCTAGAGAGATAGAAACCAAATTGTAGAGAAACTGAGAGAGAGACAAAAAGATTGTAATCAACTTTGAAAGTAGTGGATTGAGTACGGTGCGCTCCATGGACATAGGCAAATTGCTGAACCACGTAAAATATTTGGTGTCGTCCAAATGGTATAAGAGCCCTAGGTTGGGGCTGGTTATTTTTCACACAAATCTAGGTCTTTCTCGAAGTCAACGATTTTGTCGCAGAGATGAGATCGGAGAATGATTCTCAAAGGATTGAGAAATTCGATGGGACGAATTTCAGTTTCTGAAAGATTCAAATGGAGGATTATCTATACCAGAAAGATCTGCATTGGCCGTTAAAAGAGAAGCCTGAGGGTATAACCGATGTATATTGGCCAAAAAAGCGGATGCATAAGAATATAGATGAAGAGGATCTCGAACTTTTGGACAGGAAGGCATTGGGAGCAATTCGTCTCAGTTTGATGAAGCAGGTTGCTTTTAACGTAAAGGATAAGCAGACTGCCAGAGATCTGATAAAGACTTTATCAAACCTGTATGAACAACCTTTTGCGGAAAGGAAGGTCCATCTTATCAAGAAGATATCAAATTTAAAGATGACTGAAGGTTAGGGTTTCAGAGAGTATCTAAACCAGATCAATGAAGTGAAGGATGGGTTAACTTCTGTATCTATAGGTTTCGATGAAGAATTCTTAGCAGAATTTATGCTCACCCAATTGCCAGAAAGTTGGAAGATGACATGTCAGTTAATTACCAACTCGTTCGGGAAAGAGAAATTATATTTCTCACAGGTTGTGAATATGATCATGACCGAAGAGATTAGGATGCGTGAAGAGGGATTTGGAGCGTCTATATCTTCAACACTGAATATGGAAGGTAGAGAAAGCAGAAATAGAAATCGGAACACGAATCAATGAGGAAGATCAAAGTCAAAAGGTAAGTCTAAATCCAAGTATCAAGTCAATTATCTGGGAAACCAGCAACGAAACAAGAAAGATTTAGAGTGCTAGAATTGTGATAAGAAAGGCCACTTCTCGTATGAGTGTAGATATGAGAAGAAAGATAAGGGCAAGGGTAGTGCGAACTGTGTGTCAGAGGAGTCAAATGACTGTCTCATCTGCTCGTTGGAAAGTAAGACGGAGTCCTGGGTTCTAGATTCAGGAGGGTCATTCCATGCTACACCTCACAGGGAGTTATTCGAGAACTATGTCTCCGAAAAATTTGGGTAAGGTATATCTTAGTGACGATCAAGCATGCAACATTACCAGAAAGGGAGATGTGAAAATTCAGCTGAAAGGGTCAGTTTGGAAGCTCAACAATGTGAGTGAGGCACATACCGGATTTGAGGAAGAATTTGATATCTATTAGGCAACTAGCGTCAGAGGGTTACGTGACGACTTTTACATATGATAAGTGGAAGATTTCGAAAGGTATTATGACAATCGCCCGAGGAAATAAGAATGGGTCGCTTTATATAACCACAGATGGTTGTGGTTCAATCGCTATGGCGGAAGGTAAAGATGATCCGAACTTATGGCACCAAAGGTTTAGGCACATGAGTAGTCAGAGGCTGAAATGTCTACATTTGAAAGGTAAGTTGCCAGATTTGAAGAGTGTTGAGGTTGATTTCTATGAGAGCTGCGAGTTAGGAAAACATAAGCGAGTGAGCTACAAGAAGACCGGAAGGGTACCGATAAAGGAGAAGTTGGAACTAGTGCACACCAATGTTTGGGGTCCATCTTCAGTCTCGTCAGTCGAAGGTAAACAGTATTTCGTCACATTTATTGACAACCACTCTAGAAAGGTATGGGTTTATTTTCTAAAACACAAGTCTAAGGTGTTTTATGCTTTCAAGAGATGGAAAGCCAGGGTTGAGAATGAGACAAGGTTAAAGATCAAAAAGCTGCATTCAAACAATGGTGGAGAATATGAAGACAGTGAGTTTAAGAGGTTTTGCTATCTGAACGAGGATAAAGCTCAGTAGAACGGTTCTTGAAACCCTACAACCAAATGGAATAGGAGAACGGATGAACAGATCATTGACTGAGAGAGCCAGAAGTATGAGATTACATTTAAAGTTACCAAATTAGTTATAGGCAAAGACAGTCAATATAGCAGCATATTTGATGAACAGAGGACCATCAAAGCGTTTGGATCTCACTATACTAGAGGAAATCTGGACTGGGAAAAAGGTAAAAATTTCTTATCTTAAAGTGTTTGGGTTTGTTTTTTATGTACATATAGGTGATTATGCGAGGAATAAGCTAGAGGCCAAATCAGTGAAGTGTACTTTGGTGGGCTATTTAGAAGATGAATTTGGTTACAAGCTATGGGATGACCAAAACCGCAAGATGATCAGAAGTAGCGATGTTGTCTTCAACGAAAAGGTTATGTACAAAGACAAAAACACACAAGTGTCTAAGCTGGAAGAGCCAGAGTACTTTGGGATGAATGATGTGTCAGATATCAAGATCGTGGAACCAATTAATCAGAATGATGATGAACAAGGTGTCCTGCTCAGGTTATAGATCATATCCCACATAGAGACGTTCCAGCGACACAGGCTTAGAGTGCAGTGAGAAGATCAACTCGAACTCCTATACCAAATAGGAAGTACTTGTAATACATGTTATTGACAAATGCAGGGGAACCTGAGTGCAATAATGAGGCATATCAAGGAAAAGATTCGAGCAAGTAAGAGCTTGCAATGAAGGATGAGATGAAGTAGTTGATTTCTAATCAAACTAGGAAGTTAGCCAAGTTGCCTGAAGGAAAGAAAGCCCTACATAATAAATGGGTGTTTCGGATCAAAGAGGAACATGATGGTTCCAAGAGATACAAGGCACGACTAGTGGTCAAAGGCTTCCAACAAATAGAAGGTATTGGCTACTCTGAAATATTTTCTCCTGTTGTTAAACTAACTACGATCCGCTTAGTATTAAGCATTGTCGCAGCGAAAAGGTTATATTTGGGGCAGTTAGATGTGAAGACTGCTTTTCTTCATGGTGATTTTGAGGAAGAAATATACATGAAGCAACCGGAGGGGTTTGTGGAAGAGGGTAAGGAAGAGTTGGTGTGTAGGTTGACAAAGAGCTTGTATGGTTTAAAACAAGCTCCCCGACAGTGGTACAAGAAGTTTGATGGGGTTATGCAAGGCAATGAATATTTCAGATGCAATGCTGACCACTGCTGTTATTTCAAAAAGGTTAAGTCAAGTTTTATTATCTTGTTACTTTATGTTGATTAGATGTTAGTAGCTAGTGCAGATTTAGAAGAGATTAACAATTTGAAGAAGCAGCTCTCGAGTGAGTTCGAGATGAAAGATTTAGGTGCATCAAAACAGATTCTTGGAATGAGAATTAGCAGAAATGAACATGAAGGTACATTGAAGCTTTCACAAATAGAGTATGTTCAGAAGGTATTGCAAAGATTTAGCATGGGTGATGCGAAATCGGTAAGAACACCTTTGGTTAGTCATTTCAGGTTGTCCAAGGACCAGAGTCCGAAGACGGAAGAGGAGAAGGACTTCATGGCTAGAGTTCCCTATGCTTCAGCCATTGGAAGCTTAATGTATGCCATGACTTGCATAAGACCATATATTTCCCATGCAATGGGAGTTGTGAGCTGATACATGTCAAATCCAAGCAAGTTTCACTAGGAGGCTATGAAGTTGATCCTAAGATACCTGTAGGTACGATAGAGAGATGTCTAACCTTCAGAAGAGATTGACTCAAGCTGGAAGGTTATGTGGATTCAGATTTGGCTAGGGAGGTGGATCATAGAAGAAATACCACCGAATATGTTTTCACAATGGCTAGTACCACGATTAGTTTGATTTCCAGTTGTAGAAGATAGTGACAATCTCTACAACTGAGGCAGAGTATGTGGCTGTGACAGAATCAAGCAAGGAGGTGATATGGTTACAAGATTTGTTAGTTGAGTTGGGATTCGATCAAGTGATGAATGTGTTGCACAGTGACAGTTAGAGTGCAATAAATTTGGCCAAGAATTCGGTGTTCCATTCTAGGACCAGGCATATAGACCCGCGCTACCACTTCATTCGGTTGTTAATCGAAGAAAGAGTGTTGAAGTTAGTGAAGATTACAGGAGCTAAGAATTCAGCTGATATGTTAACCAAGCCAGTCACTACTGAGAAGCTGGAGCTCTACGTAGCTTCAGTGGGTCTTCAAGAGTGAAAACGTGGAGGATGAGTGCACAATTATTTATCCGTTAAGTCATCGAGGAAAGATGGAGAACGTCTATTGAGTTTCAGTCTTCAAATGAAAGATTATTGGAGTTTTTTGAAGACTTTCAAGTAAACAAATGAAAAAAAAAAACAAAAAAACAAAAAAACAAAAAGCAAATTAATTATCCTTTTTTTGTCTTTTGTGAAAATAAAATGCAAAGATAATTGTATTGTTAGGATTGGTGAAGAATGATAAGCAAAGTCAACAAACAAAGTAAGAATGAGAAATTAAGAATGCTTCACGTTGTGTCTTTCACAACGTAGTGTGAAAGCGGTAAACAATTGTGGTGAGCGCTGCGCATGGCACTGCGTATTTTGACAGTGATTTGGACAGCGGTCAGACATTAGAGCTTCACGCTGTATGTTGCGCTGTGAATTTCAACAGCGGCTTTGAGAGTGGTTTTGTCCTAAAGGTTCACGCTGTGACTAATGCTATGAGGGCACTGTGGCATCTAGAGCGGTCACACACAAATCTGTGTGCGATGAGATTTGCACAATTAAGAAAGAGGAAAAAGTAATAGACTCCAAATAGGATTTGGCCAACCCTAGTGCTTCCATATAAATACCACCATTATGTAAACCCTAATGTGTGTGAGAAAAATTGCTAGAGAGATAGAAACCAAATTGTAGAGAAACTGAGAGAGAGAGACAGAGAGATTGTAATCAATTCTGAAAGTAGTGGATTGAGTGTGGTGCGTTCCATGGACGTAAGCAAATTGCTGAACATGTAAAATATTTGATGTCGTCCTTTTCTTCTTATTGCTTTCATATTATCTATGTGTGTTTAGATTTGTGTGTGTGATTTTTTCTTAAAACAAATGGTATAAGAACCCTAGGTTGGGGATGGTTATTTTTCACACAAATCTTGGTCTTTCTCGAAGTCAGCAATTTTGTCGTAGAGATGGGATTGGAGAAAGATTCTCACAGGATAGAGAAATTCGATGGGATGAATTTTAGTTTCTAGAAGATACAAATGGAGGATTATCTATACCAGAAGGATCTGCATTTCAGTTTCTAGAAGATACAAATGGAGGATTATCTATACCATAAGGATCTGCATTGGCTGTTAAAAGAGAAGCATGAGGGTATGACCGATGTATATTGGCTAAAAAAGCGGATGCAGAAAAACATGGTTGGTGAGGATCTCGAACTTTTGGACAGGAAAGCATTGAGAGCAATTCGTCTCAGTTTGAAGAAGCAGGTGCTTTTAACATAAATAATAAGCAGACCGCTAAAGATCTGATGAAGACTTTATCAAACATATATAAACAACCATCTGCTGAAAGAAAGGTCCATCTTATCAAGAAAATATCAAATTTAAAGATGACTGAAGGTCAAGGTTTCAGAGAGTATCTAAACCAGATCAATGAAGTGAAGGATGGGTTAACTTCTGTATCTATGAGTTTCAATGGAGAATTCCTGGCAGTGTTTATGCTCACCCAATTGCTAGAAAGTTGGAAGATGACATGTTAGTCAATTGCCAACTCTTTCGGGAAAGAGAAATTGGATTTTTCACAGGTTGTGAATATGATCATGACCGAAGAGATTAGGATGCGTGAAAAGGGATTTGGTCTATATCTTTAGCACTGAATATGGAAGGTAGAGAAAGCAGAAATAGAAATCGGAACATGAATCAACGAGGAAGATCAAAGTCAAGATGTAAGTCTAAATCTAGGTATCAAGTCAATTATTCAGGAAACCAGCAACGAAACAAGAAAGATGTAGAGTGCTGGAATTATAGTAAGAAAGGACAATTCTGATATGAGTGTAGATCTGAGAAGAAAGGTAAGGGAGAAGGCAGTGCAAACTTTGTGTAAGAGGAGTCAGATGACTGTCTTGTCTGCTTGTTGAAAAGTAAGACGGAGTCCTGGGTTCTGGATTCAGGAGGGTCATTCCATGCCACACCTCACAGGGAGTTATTTGAGAACTACGTCTCTGAAAATTTGGGTAAGGTGTATATTGGTGACGATCAAGCATGCAACATTACCGGAAAGGGAGATGTGAAAATTCAGCTGAAATGGTCAGTTTGGAAGCTCAACAACGTGAGACACATACTAGATTTTAGGAAGAATTTGATCTTTATTGTGCAACTAGCGTTAGAGGGTTACGTGATGACTTTAACAGATGATAAGTGGAAGATTTCGAAGGGTATTATGACAATCCTCTGAGGAAATAAGAATGGGTCGATTTATACAACCATGGATGGTTGTGGTTCAATCGCTATGGCGGAAGGTAAAGATGATCCGAACTTATGGCACTAGAGGTTTGGGCACATAAGTAGTCAGAGGCTGAAATGTCTGCATTCAATAGGTAAGTTGCCAGATTTGAAGAATGTTGAGGTTGATTTCTGTGAGAGCTACTTGTTAGGAAAACATAAGCGAGTGAGCTTTAAGAAGACCGGAAGGGTACCAGTAAAGGAGAAGTTGGAACTAGTGCACACCGATATTTGGGGTCCATCTTCAGTCTCGTCAACCGGAGGTAAACAGTATTTTGTCACATTTATTAACAACCACTCCAAGAAGGTATGGGTTTATTTTCTAAAACACAAGTCTGATGTGTTTGATGCTTTTAAGAGATGGAAAGCTAGGGTTGAGAACGAGACAGGGTTAAAGATCAAAAAGTTGCATTCAGACAATGATGGAGAATATAAAGACAATGAGTTTAAGAGGTTTTACTATCTGAGCGGGATAAAGCTCAGTAGAACGGTTCTTGGAACCCCACAACATAATGGAATCATAGAACAGATGAATAGATCATTAACTAAGAGAGCCAGAAGCATGAGGTTACATTCAGGGTTACCAAAATAATTTTGGAAAGAGGCAGTCAATACAGCAGTATATTTGATCAACAGAGGACCATCAAAGTCTTTGGATCTCGCTATACCAGAAGAGATCTGGACCGGGAAAGAGGTAAAACTTTCTCATCTTAAAGTGTTTGGGTGTGTTTCTTATGTACATATAGATGATCATGCGAGGAATAAGCTAGACGCCAAGTCAGTGAAGTGTACTTTTGTGGGCTATGGAGAAGATAAATTTGGTTACAAGCTGTAAGATGACTAAAATCGCAAAATGATCAGAAGAAGAGATGTTGTCTTTAACGAAAAGGTTATGTACAAAGACAGAAACACACAGGTGTCTGAGTTGGAAGAGCTAGAGTACTTTGGGCCAAATGATGTGTTAGATATCAAGATTGTGGAACCAATTAATCAGAATGATGAAGAACAAGGTGTGCCGCTCCAGGCTATAGATCATATCCCACATAGAGACGTTCTAGCGACACAAGCTTAGAGTGCAGTGAGAAGATCAACTCGAACTCCTACACCAAATAGGAAGTACTTGCAATGCATGTTGTTGACAGATGCAAGAAAACCTGAGTGCTATAATAAGGCATATCAGGGAAAAGATGCGAGCAAGTGGGAGCTTGCAATGAAGAATGAGATGACAGAATAAATGGGTGTTTCGAATCAGAGAGGAACATGATGGTTCCAAGAGATACAAGGCACGACTAGTGGTCAAAGGCTTCCAACAAATAGAAGGTATTGACTGCTCTGAAATATTTTCTCCTGTTGTTAAACTAACTACGATCTGCTTAGTATTAAGCATTGTCGTAGCGAAAGGGTTATATTTGGAGCAGTTAGATATGAAGACTGTCTTTCTTCATGGTGATTTGGAGGAAGAAATATACATGAATCAACCAGAGGGGTTTGTGAAAGGTGCAAGGAAGAGTTGGTGTGTAGGTTGATAAAGAGCTTGTATAGTTTAAAACAAGCTCCCCGACAGTGGTACAAGAAGTTTGATGGATTTATGCAAGACAATAGATATTTCAGATACAATACTGACCACTGCTGTTATTTCAAAAATGTTAAGTTAAGTTTTATTATCTTGCTACTTTATGTAGATGACATTTTAGTAGCTGGTGCAGATTTAGAAGAGATTAATAATTCGAAGAAGCAACTCTCGAGTGAGTTCGAGATGAAAGATTTAGGTGCAGCAAAGCAGATTCTTAGAATGAGAATTAGCAGAAACGAACATGAAGGTACATTGAAGCTTTCACAAATAGAGTATGTTCAGAAGGTGTTGTAAAGATTCAGCATGGGTTATGCGAAATCGATAAGAATACCTTTGGCTAGTCATTTCAGGTTTTCCAAGGACTAAAGTCCGAAGACGGAAGAGGAGAAGGACTTCATGGCTAGAGTTGCCTAGGCTTCAGCCATTGGATGCTTAATGTATGCCATGACTTGCACAAGACCATATATTTCCCATACAGTGGGAGTTATGAGCCGATACATGTCAAATTCAAGCAAGCCTCACTAGGAGGCTGTAAAGTGGATCCTAAGATACCTGTGGGGTATGATAGAGAGATGTCTAACTTTCAGAAGAGACGAACTCAAGTTTGAAGGTTATTTGGATTCAGATTTTGCTGGGGAGGTGGATCATAGAAGAAGTACCACCGGATATGTTTTCACAATTGATAGTACCACGATTAGTTGGATGTCCTGGTTGCAGAAGATAGTGAAAATCTCTACAACTGAAGCAGAGTATATGGCTGTGACAAAATCAAGCAAGGAGCTGATATGGTTACAAGATTTGTTAGCTGAGTTGGGATTCGATCAAGTGATGAATGTTCTTCACAGTGACAGTTATAGTGTAATTAATTTGGCCAAGAATTCGGTGTTCCATTCTAAGACCAAGCATATAAACTCGTGCTACCTCTTCATTCGGTTGTTAATCGAATAAAGAGTGTTGAAGTTAGTGAAGATTACAAGAGCTAAGAATCCAGCTGATATGTTAACCAAGCGAGTCACTACTGAGATAGAGAACGTCTATTGAGCTTCAGTCTTCAAGTGTGAGATTGTTGGAGTTTTGTGAAGACTTTCAAGTCAACAAATGAAAAAACAAAAACAAAAAGCAAATTAATTGTCCTTTTTTTGTCTTTTGTGAAAATAAAATGCAAAAATAATTGTATTGTTGAGATTGGTGAAGAATGATAAGCAAAGTCAACAAAGGAAGCAAGAATGAGAAACTAAGAATGCTTCATGCTGCGTCTTTCACAGCGTAGTGTGAAAGCGGTCCAATAATTATGGTAAGCGTTGTGTTTGGCGCTGCGTATTTTGACAGCGATTTGGACAGCGGTCAGACATCAGAGCTTCACGTTTTGTGTTGAGCTGTGAATTTCGACAACGGCTTTAAGAGTGGTTTTGTCCTAGAGGTTCATGCTGTGATGAGCGCTATAAGAAGCGATGTGGCATCTAGAGTGGTCACGCATAAATACGCCGGCGATGAGATTTGCACAATGAAGAAAGAGGAAAAAGTAATATACTCCAAATAGGATTTGGCCAACCCTAGTGCTCCCATATAAATACCACCATTATGTAAACCCTAATATGTGTGAGAAAAATTGCTAGAGAGATAGAGAGCAAATTGTAGAGAAACTGAGAGAGAGACAGACAGAGAGATTGTAATCAACTCTAAAAGTAGTGGATTAAGTGCGGGTGGATTAAGTGCGGGGCGCTCCGTGGACATAGGCAAATTGCTGAACCACATAAACTCTTTGATGTCGTCTTTTTCTTTTTATTGCTTTCATATTATCTGTGTGTGATATTTTCTTACAACACATACAACATAGGACAATTACAATTTTAAATTAACAAATGGATCAATTTTGAAGGATAACTAAGAATGATATTCTGCTGAATTTATGACTCATGCTGCTTTAGGTTGTTTAAGTTTTGTAGGTGATGCAGCTACAAAGATCAATACAGTTAATTATGTCTTTACTAATATAACATCATTTACAATTGACATGCTTCAAACAAACGAGGACCAACTCGACTAAACTTCAAACAAAAAGGACCGCAACAAAGCTTAAATTATCAGGAAATGACTGGTCAATGATATTTAAGCATTCTAACGATAACTAATTCATTTGTTACATGAATTTTTTTAACTTATTTAGGGAGCCAAGGTGGTTCCTATTCAGTATTCCCCCTGCCCCCACAGGTCCCATCTATTATCTGGCGAACTTCATCTTTTTCATCTCACAAGACCATGCCACGTTAACCTCAAAGTTTTAGTTTTATGATATGTACCATCAGCTTTACTATGTTAATCTTCAACTTTTAAAGGTTAAAACCTCTAAAATTAAATATTTCCCCATGCTGTTAGTTAGCATTTTATTCAAGACACTAGAATTCTTCATATATGCCTCGTGAGATAATAAGATAAGATAAAATCGGATCTATCCACATTTATACGTGGAAAAAGCAAACACATAAGATTATTCTTATTTTAATGGTTTATAAGTGCGGACTATAAAACCTACCATAAATAAGAAGGTGCAGCAAAGTCTTTGCCACTAAAATCTGAATATTTTTGAAGCTATCCCATCGATACCTCAAAAAAATCAGATGTAATTCGATGCTCTATTTATCTTCAAAGTTTTGCATGAAAATTTGTGCCACATCTAAGTGAGTTGACATATTGTCTTTGATTTCCGTGCCACGTACAATTCAAAAAGAAAATTCCATCTTTCTTTTTCGGCCTTGGCTATGGTACAAATTTTCTTTCCTCTTTCTCTCTCTGAGAAAAGTGTAGAGGTAGTATTGTCCTTTAGGTCTGTGTCCTCTCCTTTCAGAGGTAGTGGTGTTGGATAAAAGAGCATCGCAGATTTCTATCTTGGTTTTTTTCTTCTTTGTGTAGTGGCTTGTAACTAAGTGTTAATCTAAGTTTTTAAAAAAATGAGTGAAGCACATATAACTAAGTTGCACGAAAACCTCTCCATAGCAGATGAAGACAGAGCGGTTCATGAAATGGCAGAGGAAGTTAGAGAAGAGGGAGTAAAGGATGTGGAAAGTAGTCTAGTAGGGAAAGTCCTTGCCGGGAAAAAAGTGAACAGAAAGGCTTTTAAAGGGCTAATAGAGCAGATCTGGAATCCTTTTGGCTAGGTGGATATCAAGCTAGTCAGTGACAACATCTTCATGTTCAACTTCACCAATCTGGAGGACCGAAATAGGGTTTGGCACAGGGGCCCGTGGCACTTCGGGAACAGCCTGATAGTGCTTGAAAAACCAGCTAGTTCCGGTAACATTTCTCAGTTGAGTTTCAACAAGGCAGATTTCTAGGTACAAATTCACGAAATACTTATCCTGTGTATGAATCGGAGAACGGCTAAGTGGTTAGCAGAACAAATATGAGAGGTATCAAGGGAATGTTAGGGAAAGTATCTGAGAGTAAAGGTGAGATTAGACATTTCGAAACCCTTGAAACGGTGGTTGAGGCTGAAATTGGGAAAAACAGAAGAAATCACAAGAGTAAGCTTGAAATACGAGAGACTACCTGAATTTTGTTTCGCTTGTGGCAAAATTGGCGATGGTATTAAGGTTTGTGTGGATGAGGAAGCTAGGAAAGCGGCGTTAGAAGGATCTCCTAATAAGTTTGGCTCTTGGCTAAAAGCGCCAATTCCAGACAAATCAAAATCCAGAGGTATAGGGCAGGTGAATGTGAGTTCTTCGAACAGGTCGAGGTCTACAGAGGTGTCACGGGAAATTGAAGGGGAAGGGTCTGTAAGTCAGAGATCAGATTCCAAAATGTCTCACAAAGAATTCCCGGCAAACTCCATGGCGGCTCCTATTGTGATGAGGAAGGAAATAGTGCAGCAAACCCTAACCAAGTTAGAAGGTACTGGAATCCCACAAACCAGTGAAATGTGCATTGATGGGCCCGGAGCAGGAGTTGATGGGTCATCATCAGATATGGGCCTACCGCCCATTGAGCCCAAGATAAGCCTTTCCAAAGAGCTAGTGATAGTGAACAATCCAACCCAAAACAGCCAAGCAAGCTTAGACCAATCAACGAATACTAGCCCAACCAAAGTGGTAGGTTCTTCCTCTTAACCTATGGAAGCAGAGTCACCAAAAAACTATTATTCTCCAAACAAGAAAAAGGCAAAGCGCTGGCAAAGAGCAGCAAGGGAAGGGAAAAAACCATTAACAGCATGGCTAAGCTCTAGTCCTCTCCACAGAATGTTGGAGATAAATAAATTGTCCAGGAGGTCTCCAAAAGGAAACAAAAGGTCTCCCTCAACAGCAAAGGCTAGGATTTCAGTGAACAAAAAGAAAAGCCCCCCAAAGAGCAACACAACTTTCTGAAAGTATTGATAGTATGCAGAGTGAAGACTTGAATTCCCGGGAAGTGTTGATAGGTCAAGTTTGTAAAAGGAAGGTGGTTTTTGATCTTCCGAAAGAAATAAATAGAGGAACCAAGAAAGGGAAAACTTCATCCCCCAATTCCATTGTAATTATATCGGTGGAGTTTGAGGCACAGGCTCGCCGAGAGCAATGATAGGTCTTTCTTGGAACGTCTGTGGGTTAGGGAACCCACGTGCGTTTGCGGCCTTGTCAAGGCTGCTCAAAAAGCATTCCCCGGATATCATTTTCATCTCGGAGACGAAATTAGATGGTTATAGGTCAGGTAAATGTAGTTGTCTAGTTGGTTATAATAATCACTTCTGTGGACAGTGTGGGTAGCAGCGGTGGTCTGCTTCTGTTATAGAAGGAAAGTAGTGTCGTCACGGTTCTTTCGTTTTCCTCTAGGCACATAGATGCTCGGGTTATTTCAGAAGATGGGTTTTGTTGGAGGTTCTCGGGGTTTTACGAGGATCCGATTACCTACAAGAGGCAGGTTTCTTGGGCTCTGCTCCGTCGGTTGAAGGAGGTCGATAACCTTCCCTGGATTTGTGGTGGCAACTTCAACGAGGTGCTGAGGATGAACGAGAAAGAGGGAGGCTCGATTAAATCCTTCACAGATATGTACAATTTTAGCCAAACTATTGAGGATTGCAATTTGTCTGATCTCAGTTTTTCTGGTCCAAAGTATACATCGAACAATAAAAGGAAAGGTAGTAGCAACATTCAGGAAAGGCTTGACAGATTCCTAGCTAATGATCTTTGGAGGGATCATTTCAGAAATGTGAAGGTGACCCATCTCGACTTCAACTCGTCTGATCATCGGCCCATTCTAATTAGGTGTGACTCGGATTTCCCGTTTCTGTGAGTTAGAGAGTGGCGATTCCGCTTTGAGCCCTTTTGGTTGAAGGAAGATGACTATGACAGTACCTTGAGAAAGGCTTGGAATGAGGCTGGTTCCTCGGATCCTAATAATAATCTGATTTCGAAGCTTTGAATGGGTGGAGTAAGGTTAGGTTTGGAAATCTTGGGAAGCAGATTGAGGTGAAAACAAATGAGATTGAAAGACTGTACAAGAATAGTGGGAAGCCAGGGGTTATGAGTTCAATTAAGCATATGGAGAAATCTGTTGAGGGCCTGCTAGAGTGTGAGGAACTGTTATGGAAACAGAGATCTAGAGTGGATTGACTCAATGCAAGCGACCGTAACTCGAAGCTTTTAAATGCCAAGGCCACGGCAAGAAAGAAGAAGAATTTTGTTTCTGGTCTTTTGGATTCGAATGGTAACCTGCAGGACTCTGAGGAGGGTATAAGGAATATCATTTCTGATTTCTTTTCATCCATATTCAATTCCTCTAATCCGTTTGTTCTAGACATTCATAAAGCTACGAAAGCTATTAAGTCAAGACTAACTGAGAGTATGGGTGGGGCCCTTAGCTCCCCGTTTACAGCTGAAGAAATGAAGGCAGCAGTGTTCGGGTTGAGTCCAACGAAATCTCCTGGTCCGGATGGTTTCCATGCTATATTCTTTCAGAAAGCTTGGGGGATTATTGGGGGAGATGTAATCAATGTCTGTCTTGGCATCCTCAACGGTGAAACTTCTATGAGACCCTTCAATAGTACTAATGTGGTCCTAATTCCAAAAGTAAAGAACCCAGTTCTTATCCAAGAGTTTCGCCCCATCTCTCTGTGCAGTGTGGTATACAAAACAATCACAAAGGCTATGGCCTCAAGACTCAAGGATATCCTTCCTCACATCATCTCTCTTTGCCAATCTGCTTTTGTTCCCGGAAGATAAATTTCGACAATATGCTTGTAGCCTTTGAAATTCTCCACTCAATGAGTCGTAAGAAAGCTATTAAGAAAGGTCATATGGCAGTTAAGATTGACATGAATAAAGCTTATGAGAGGGTTGAATGGCCTTTCCTGTCAGCGGTTATTAGGAAGATGAATTTCCCGACATCTTGGATTAACTTGGTTATGGATTGTATCTCCACGACTACCCTCTCTTTTCAGCTTAACGGTTCAGACGCAGTTTCGTTATCACCTTCCAAAGGTCTCTGCCAAGGCTGCTCTCTCTCCCCCTATCTCTTTCTCTTATGCTCGGAAGCCTTTTCGAGCTTGATTGTGAACTTAGAGAGAAATGGCCGTGAGATTGGGATTAGGAGTAGTAGAGATAGTCCCCTCATCAGCCACCTCCTTTTTGCTGATGACTGTATGCTCTTTAGCTAAGCTTCAAAGTCAAGTAATACTAGCATTCGGAAAATTATGGACACTTACGAAAAAGGTTCATGGCAGAAAATTAACATCAACAAATCTATCATCACTTTCAGTCCTAGGGTGCCGGGTGCTACTAGAAGTGAAATTCAGTGAGTGCTTGAAATTGGGGTTGGTAACTCTCATGACAAGTACTTGGGGCTCCCTATGATGGTGGGTAGAAATAAGAGGAAACTCTTTAATGATGTAAAAGAAAGAGTTAGGAATAAGTTACGGGGGTGGAACGGAAAGAGTTTCTCTTTTGGTGGGAAAAGGTTCTAATCAAGGCCGTAGCTCAAGCTATTCCAACTTACTCGATGAGTATGTTTCGTATCCCTATAGGTATTTGTAACAAGCTTAGTGCGATGTCCTCGAAATTTTGGTGGGGTGCTAGAGATGGCAAACGGAAGATTAGTTGGATAAGTTGGCGGAAAATGTGGGTTAGGTTTTAAAGACCTTGGCCTTTTCAATCAAGCTCTGTTAGCCAAACAAGCTTGGCACACCCTCGTTCTTCTAGGTTTGTAGGCAGCACGTGTGCTCGAAGCAAAATATTTCAGAAGTGGCGGTTTTATGGCTTCTGACTTAGATGGGTGTTCCCACCTCTGGAGGAGCCTATTGTGGGGAAGGGAGTTGCTGGCTAAAGGTCTACGTTGGAATGTAGGTGATGGAGATAGAATTGATGCCTTTAAAGACAAATGGATCCCTTGCCCGAGCACTTATAAATTAATAACTTTTGATCCTGGGTCAAAACTGCTTGTCTCGGATCTGATGGTTAGGTCTCGTCGATGTTGGGATATGCAAAAGCTTAATAGGTTCCTGCTTCCGATCGATATTGCAGCTGTCCTTTCAATCCCTTTAAGCTGGAATGGTGATCAGGACTTCCAAAGCTGGCATTTTGATAAGAAAGGTGAATACTCAGTTAAGAGTGGATATAATTGTGCTCTTCAGGACACCCTTATGGCGACCGCCCCCTCATCTGAAGTTAGCAAGTGGTAGGTTACTCTATGGAGACTCAAGATCCCTCCAAAGGTAAAAATTTTCATTTGGTGCACATTTTCGAATGCTGTCCCTTCTTTGGAGAATTTGTGGAAAAAAAATATTGTTAATGATCCTAGATGTCCTCGATGTGGTTCGACTGTGGAAACTGTGGAGCATGTAGTGTGTGGTTGCAAGCATGTAGTGTGTGGGCGGGAACTAGGTTTAACAGCATTATCAGAAATCAGAATAATCACCTTCTCCAAGATGTTCTCCTTTCTCTAGCTGGGAGTTTAAATCTTGAGGATTTGAGTCTGGCCTGTATGCTGGCGTGGGGGATATGGGAAAACCGTAACTCTTTTGTGAATAGTGGCAGAGCTATAGAGACTGATTGGGTTGTCACTCGGGCTAGGAATTTGCTGGCGGAATACAATAATTCCCAGCTGGCCCTTTCAGCTCCACCTCCTAGTCCAAGTTTTAGATCCCCTTCTGATTGGCTTGCTCCTCCTCTAACTGAAACTCAACACTTGTGCAGCCTTTAGAAGTACTTCTCGGAGCATTGGTGTAGGAGCTGCGATCAGAGACTCAAATGGGAGAGTGTTAGCTGCGCGTTCAAACTGTCTGGTGGGGTCTTTTCCAAAGAGGTAGGTCATCTGTTGGCTCTTCGTGAAGGGCTTATGATGGCCAAATTTTATGATTTCCCTATCTCAATAGCTGAGTGCTCTTCACCTGATATGAAGTCCTTCCTCAGCAGCACTGTGTCTTTTCTAGGGGACACACATTTTATCATCAATGATATCAAGGCTCTTTGTTCAGATGTTGGAATCTGTAAATGTCAAGCCTTCTCTAAGAAGGGGAACTCCTTGGCTTTTAATCTAGCTTCAATCGCCTTCTCCTCTGTTAGGGAGAGTCTGTGGCTGGATCCCAGCCCTTTTAATGTTTTCCTTGCTGTGTAATTTTCCCTATCTATCAAAAATAAATAAATAAATAAATAAGGATATGGTACAAATAATATATATTTGTTGTACTGTACAACACTTGAAAAAGCTAACAAAAAATAATAATAAAATATATATTAGTGCATGACTACCCAAAAAAGCAACCGGTTGAAACCGGTTTCTGCGGGTATAATATTTTATATATATATATTAATAATATAATTATATTATATTACATAATAATTAATAAAAATGATATTTTATAAAAAAATATGAAAAATAATTTTTAATATGTGAAAATTTTGAAATAAAAAAAATAATATATTATTTGAAAAAATAAGTTTTAAATAAAATAAAATAAAAATTTTGAAAATTTGAATTTGAAGAAAGAGTTCAATGTAGGTTGAACGTGTTTAACGTTCATCATAACATTAAACTTGTTCTGTGAACAAGTCAACGTAAATCTTTATAAACAAGTTAACGTAAATCTTCATGAACAAGTTCAACGTAGGCTGAATAAGTTTAACGCTTATCCTAACATTAAACTTGTTCACTAAACAAATTAACGTAAACCTTCATGAACAAGTCAACGTAAACCTTCATGAACAAGTTCAACGTAGGCTGAACGAGTTCAACATTCATCATAACGTTAAACTTGTTCTGTGAACAAGTTAATGTAAACCTTCATGAACAAGTTCAACGTAGGTTAAACAAGTTTAACGTTCAACCTAACGTTAAACTTAAACTTGTTCAGTGAAGAACAAGTCAACGTAAACCTTCATGAACAAGTTCAACGTAGGTTAAACAAGTTTAACGTTCAACCTAACGTTAAACTTAAACTTGTTCAGTGAAGAACAAGTCAACGTAAACCTTCACGAATAAGTTTAACGTAGGTTGAACAAGTTTAACGTTCAACCTAACGTTAAACTTGTTCAGTGAAGAACAAGTCAACATAAACCTTCATGAATAAGTTCAACGTAAGCTGAACGAGTTTAACGTCCATCCTAACGTTAAACTTGTTCAAGAAACAAGTCAACGTAAACATTCATGAATAAGTTCAACGTATGTTGAACGAGTTTAACGTTCATCATAACGTTAAACTCTTTCAGGGAACAAGTTAACGTAAACCTTCATGAACAAGTTCAACGTTGGTTGATCGAGTATAACGTTCATCCTAACGTTAAACTTGTTCTGTGAACAAGTCAACATAAACCTTCATGAACAAGTCAACATAAACCTTCATGAACAAGTCAACATAAACCTTCATGAACAAGTTTAATGTAGATTGAACAAGTTTAACGTTCAACCTAACGTTAAACTTGTTCTATGACGAACAAGTCAACGTAAACCTTCATGAACAAATTTAACGTAGGCTGAATGAGTTTAACGTTCATCCTAACATTAAACTTGTTCGGTGAATAAGTCAAAGTAAATTTTTTATAAAAATGATTTTTTATAAAAAAAAAATTAATGAAATGAAGTATATGAAAATTAAAAAAAAATTTAGAAAATTTGTATTTCAAGCACGAGTTCAAGGTAGGTTGAACAAGTTTAATGTTCCTCTTATCGTTAAACTTGTTCGACGAACTAGTTAAAGTAAATCTTTTTTTAAAATGATTTTTTTTTTAAAAAATATATGAAAATTTAAAAAAAAAAATTGAAAATTTGAACTTCATGAATGAGTTCAAGGTAGGTTGAACAAGTTTAATGTTCCTCCGAACGTTAAACTTGTTCGGTGAACAAGTCAACGTAAACCGTCATGAACAAATTCAATGTAGATTGAACGAGTTTAACGTTCCTCTGAATAGTAGACTAAATTAAATAGTAATAAGGGCAAAAGTGTACTTTCACATGTTTTAAAATAGTTGACTTTCAAATATTTGGTCAAATGGACTAAAGTGATGAGTTTTGGAAAAAATAGGGACTAAAGTTATGAATATAGAAAGACATTTATAAAGGTGACAAATTGCCAAAAAAGTATGACTTATGTGAAATTTTTCCAAAAAAAATTATCTCTCCTAAATCATTAGATTAAATATTACATATTAAACTCTCTCTCCTAAATATGTTATTACCATATTAAACATTCTCTTCTAATTAATCTCTTTCCATTTTTCAAAAAAAAAAAAAAATTATATTTTCATACTTTCTTGATCAATCTCTAATTAATAGTTATAGAAAAAAAAAAAAAAAAACTTATGAATATTTTAGTTTTTTACTAACAGTAATATATATATATATATATATATATATATATATATATTAAAAAGTCAATTTAAAAAAAAAAAAAAAAAAAAAAAAAAAAAAAAAGAAAGATATATGAAAGCTTGAATTGTTTCAACTATATTCGATTAAACTTAAAATTTCTAAGACTAATGAAAGAATTAAAGTTCTCTAGGCAATCACAAACCTACATCACTTTAGGGGAGTATTAGTTAAAAAATAAAAATAAAAATAAATAAAAATAAATAAAAATTCTTAACTATTAGTCTTGCTTGAGATATGTATTGGAGGAAAGAGAGTTTAATATAGTAATTAAAAATTTAAGGAAGAGTATTTAATATATAATAATTAATCTAATGATTTAAAATAGATAATTTCTTTTTTTAATAATTTAATTTTAAAAAGATAAAATGAATAATCTTGTAACAACATGAAGTGGCTTTAGAATTTTTAAAATTTAAATTTTGAGAATGGAATGTTTTTAAAAAGAAGTGTAAAAATAAAAAATTGGATTGTCAAAAAAAGCTCTCTTTTTTTTAAAGGAAAATTAGGGTATTACTAGGTTTAGCACCCTTAATACATTAACTCTGATTGAATGATTTTACATCTTCCCCTTTGTATTAATGTTGGGGTTTTGAGTCTCACCTTGTTCGCCGGACCTCTACGCTTGGGATGGGTGTTTCCCCATGGGGCCCCATCCCCCACTGGCCCCCATTGGATTTTGGGGGTAAATTTTGCCCCCAAATGGATTTTGGGGGGTGGGAGTGGGGCCAAACTTTGCCCCCAAATAGATTTTAAGGGAGGTGGTGGGCGTACTCCCCCCTAAACCCAAAACCCCATTTCTCCTAAAATAAAAATATATATATATATATATTATTTTTATTTTTATTTTTATATAAAAATTTTAACAATTAAAAAATATTATAAATTATAATATTAACATTAGCATTTAACTACTTGGGATTGTTGCCTAGATTTTGTGCCTTGTATTGTATTTTGAATTGACAATAACAAATTGTATTTTACGATTATTTTGGATTTTATATTATATTTTTATTATATTTTGGATTGAATATTTTAATAGTGTCAATTTAAAGATTGGAATGTTCGGATTCCAAATTTCAAATTCCAATTTTCGAATTAGAAATTGAAAATTTAGATTTAAAATCAAAAAGAAATTGGAGAAATGAGTTTTAGGTGTGGGGGAGGGGGGACCTGCCCCCACCCCTATCCCCCCAAATGGATTTTAGGGGAGGTGGTGGGGGGAGGTTTGAGAAATGGGGGTGGGGGTACCCTCCCCGGTCCCATCGGGCCCCCACACCCATCTCTATTCTACGCAATTATACAAGATATGTATATAATATTTGATCTACTATCTTCTAGAAACATTTCAATTAAAACAAGAACTAAAAATGTTTGGGTTTATTTCATTAAATACGGGTTCAAAATCTGAAAGAGTAACCTCAACTATATATATGTAAAGGGCAAAAGGTGGATTAATAAATAAAAATGTTTAAGACCCAATCATGAATGATGATCATCACAAATGCAAGCAAATCAAGCAGAGGAATTGAAAAAAAAAAAAAAAAAAGAATGAGAGTATATATATATATGTCATAAACATATAAATTCAAGAAGATTTACAAGAAATCTCAATACATGAAAAGCCTACAAAAGTACCTTAACATGTGTAGAACAAACAACAGCATAGTCTTTACGGTAGGGACTAAAAAAGTCCCTGCTTCTTGCAAACAAATTTTTTTAAAAAAACTTCACTTGGAACAGCCGGCATGAAACCGGTTGTTCCCAATTTTTATTAAAATAATATTATTTATTTATTTTTTTAAAAAAAAATGATTTAAAATAATAAAAAAAATATTAAATAAAAAATATAATAAAATATAATTAAGTAATAAAATTTATTTTATAACTACATTTACGGGTTTGATAACTACGTTTATGGCTTCGGTAACTATTTAATGGTTTCTTCAAATTTTGTGTGTACTACGTTTATGCTATGATAATTACATTTTCGGCTTTGGTAACTACGTTTACGGCTACAGTAACTACGTTTACGGGTTCGGTAACTATTTATTAGTTTTTTCAAAGTTTTGCTTGTAACTATGTTTACGGCTATGGTAACTACATTTACGGATGGTTTCTTCAAATTTTGCTTGTAACTACGGTTACGGGTTTAGTAATTACATTTACGACTTCAGTAACTATTTAATGGTTTCTTCAAAATTTTGCTTGTAACTACGTTTATAGCTACGGAAACTACACTTACAATTTCGGTAACTACGTTTACGGGTTCGGTAACTATTTATTGGTTTCTTTAAAAAAATTCTTGTAACTATGTTTACGGCTCCGATAACTACATTTATGGCTTTAGTAACTACGTTTACGGGTTCAGTAACCATTTCATGGTTTCTTCAAAATTTTGTTTGTAACTACATTTACGGCTACGGTAACTACATTTATGGCTTTGGTAACTATTTAATGGTTTCTTCAAAATTTTGCTTGTAACTACGTTTACAGTTACGGTAACTACATTTACGGCTTTGGTAACTACATTTACGGCTTCGATAACTACATTTACTGTTTTAGTAACTATTTAATGGTTTCTTCAAAATTTACTTGTAACTACATATACGGCACAATAACTACATTTATAGGTTTAGTAACTATGTTTACTGTTTCAGTAACTGTTTAATGGTTTCTTCAAATTTTGCTTGTAACTACATTTACGACTCTGGTAACTACGTTTACAGCTTCGGTAACCATTTTATGGTTTCTTCAAAATTTTGTTTGTAGCTACGTTTACGGCTACGGTAACTACATTTACGGCTTTTAGTAACTACGTTGATGGGTTCAAAAACCATTTTATGGTTTCTTCAAAATTTGCTTGTAGCTACGTTTACGGCTACGACAACTAGATTTATGGCTTCTGTAACAATTTAATTATTTCTTCAAAATTTTGCTTGTAAATACGTTTACGGCTACTGTAACTACATTTACGGTTTTAATAACTACGTTTATGGCTACGGTAACCATTTCTTGGTTTCTTAAAAAATTTGCTTGTAACTACATTTACAGCTATGGTAACTTTCTTTACAGGTTTTGTAACCACTTTTACGGTTTCGGTAACCATTTCATGATTTTGTTTTTCAAAGTTTGACTCGCAACTATTTTTATGGTCTTGGTAACCACATTTATGACTTTGATAGCCACATTTACGGCCTTAGTAACTATTTCACGATTTCTTCAAAATTTGGCTTGTAACTATGTTTACTATCATGGTAATATGTTTACGGGCTTGGTAACCACCTTCACAGTTTCGGTAACCATATCATGATTTAAAAAATAAAAAAAATAAAAAAAAGACTAATAACTACGTTGACGACATTGGTAACAAATTTTGCAGCTTTGGTAACCATATAATACTACAACTATATATTTCATAATAACATTATTTATTATAAAAATGTATCAATTTTATTAGTGAACAACCTTTATAAACTAAAATCACATCCAAAATTTGTATATCTTGATATAGTATAATACTAAATATCATCAAACTTGTGTAAGAATAATACACTCCAATTAAGTCTAATCCAATACAATCAAATGTTGTAATGTTATAAATAAACGGTATCTACTGTGTTCAAATATTAATCAAGTGTGAAATTAATCTTGTAGTGTTTGGAGATGCAATAATTCTAGCCGAGATCAAATGCCGTAAGCACAATCCGGATGTCTACTTCCATAATCAAAAGAGGTTGGCTCCACACACTTATTGTGGTTTTATAGATAATGATGAGACAATATATACAAGATGTCAATGTTAAACTTTATGGATTGATGGAGAGTGCAAGTCTCTGGTCACTTAGACAACGGGCATTTCACATAATTATTTCTTTCTAGTTTTAGGATTTATGCAGCAGCTTAAAGTATCTAATGGGCACCCATGATCATTCCAATAGCATAGCACATGTTGTTAAGATTTCACTTGTGGATCAGTTGAATTTCCCTTCTATGGTATCTGGACTGATACCTAGTTGTGAATTTGACTGGCTAGTAAGTAGTACTGGAGATGATCAGCTATCCCAAGTTCACATTCTTTAGAGGAATCTCTCTTGATTTACATTTATTTTCGGTCTACAAATTGATCCAATAGTGAAGTTGATTCTCTGTATATGCCAATGCTTGATATAAAATATATTAGGACGAAGAATGTGGACCATTAAATTTACACTTGTCAAAACTTCTCCATAATCTGTGATCCACATTCTCCGTCATGATATATTTTATATCAGGACGAAGAATGTGGACCATAGATTATAGAAAAGTTTTGACAAGTGCATACACTTTGAGTCAAATTATGTAAATCTAATGGTCAACATTCTTCGTCCTGATATATTTTATATCAGGACGAACTGACAATAGAAATAGAAAAACTGTATATATATATATATATATATATATAATCGTGTATTCTATTAAACGGGTATACACCCAAAAAAAAAAACCAATGGAGACATGAAACAGTAGAAAAAAATTGAAATTTCTTTATTAAAAGAGCCATAAAATAATAATAAAGTTGAAAAAATTCTCTAAAAGAGGAATAAAAAATTCATACCAGAGAGATGTACTAACTTGTGGAAGAGTAGAAGATTTCCAGAAACCCTGATCCTGAACGATGGTAGAGGCTAATGAAAATCTTTTGAGAGAAAGCTAGACTTGCTATGGCCTTTAATATTTATACCTCTCACCATCAAGTCCACCAAAATCCAAGACCTAAGAAAATCCTTTAAAATCTAGCCTCAATTGAATACACCTTGATTTTTATAAACATTTTTAAACTCCTAGTTCAATACACTCGGATTTGGAAAGATTATTTAAAAGTCCATAGAAATCTAAATAGAATACCACTAGATTAATATAGACTCTTTTAAAGTCTTTACTAAATGTCCGAATTGAATAAACCATGATTTATGAAGTCTTTAAATGTCCTCGAGAATCATAATCCAATGCATAGCCCCCACGAAAAAAAAAAAAAAAATCAACTTAATCCACTGTTCACACACTGACCCACCACTTCATCTTTCCCATTTCATCACCCAACTCAAAACCCTAAAACTGGATATTTTTTTCAGCAATGGCCAGTGCGCTGCTTTCAAGTTCCATTTGCACGGACGCCGCACTAGTCGTGCTTAAACCGTTCCCCCACCTCAGCAGCACCATCCTCTCTCTCGATGGCCGAAGAATGTCCTTCCACGACCTGCAAACCAACAACGCCACCTGATGATGAGACAAAGTGAAAGACGCTACGATTCTGGACAAGTTCCAACTGCATGTGCCACATCGGCCGTTTTTTGTGTTTTTGTGATTTTGATTTGGTGTGTGAGAGAGAGAAAAGAGAACTATATACTTTTTTGTGATTTGGATTTGGTAGGTTTTCTGGGTTGGGTTCAATTGAAGAAAAAGAAAATCAATTGTTTTTCTTCAATTGTAACTTCAATCATAAGTTTTTTATTTTATGTTAAGAAACAGTATGATTCAAAGAGGAATTGAGATTGAGTGTGGACCGAGTAGCAACATTATATAAATGCACTACTCATAAGATATTGAATCGAATCTTTGTGGATATAGTATATGTTGGAGTCTTGGAGAGTAGCTATTAATGTTTTTGGTTTATAAGAGCTTCTCCAACCCCACGCCAATCACCACACCATCGTCAAGTTGCCGTAGAAACAGCCTCCAACCTAGCGCCAACGGTCAGGAGGTGAATAGCGTCGTACAATATATTGTGTGACACTGTTCATCTCTACGTAAAGCCTATTCACCTATGTTTTTTTTTGGTCCCCCAACTTTTATAAAATCTTGTTTTAACCCTGTTCTTAAAATCTATTCTAATTATATCCATTATTTAAAGGTTTTGGTTATTCACAGTTTTACCCTAATGAATTAAATTTATTCCAATTTGGTCCTTTTTATTATTTAATGATTTTGTTTTGAAGTAATTATTATTGATATTAACATTTATAATAAACTTATGAAGTGTACAATTAAAAAATTTAAATGCAATTATTTTTTTTAATTTTATGTTTTTAATTTTTTAATTTTATGAAATGTAATGTTTAATTTATTTTAATAATAAATGCAATATTTTACCGAATTTAATTTAATTTCTATTAATGTATTAATTTCATAATTTTGTATTGTATTGCAATATTATATTAATTATGGGGTGAAATGTTAATTGTGGAGAAATATTTATAAAAAAAAATGGAATATTCCTTTTAGAGTAAAATTTGGTGTAGTGAGTTGGAGATGGAATAGTGAAATAGTGTGACTGTTGCACTATTTTAGTGCACAAAATGCACTATTCGGGCTGAAGTTGCTCTAATGAATTAAATTAGTTGTTATTACAAAAAGAAATAATGGCCTTCTTGATTATTGTTTTCATCAGAGTATGCTCTAGCTTCTTTTCATTTGTCTTCAATATATATATATATATATATATATATATCTTTGCATTAATTTTCCTCTTTACAATTATTTGAGAAATTTAAGTTTTCCATTTCCTTGCAACTGAAGCTTGAAGGCATAGATGTTAATTTAGTGTTAATTTTTGTAGAGATCCACCGTATTAATATCATGGGGAAAATGATTATCTGAGTTGTCATTTGAAGTTTGGTTGTCCATTTGAATTTTATTTGCCTATTTGGAAATCTGTAAATCTGGCTCGATGATGATCCATGGATTTGGTGTTGTGTTTCGTTCTTCAATTTCTAGGTTTCTATTTATTTATTTATTTATTTATTAATATCTTAAGGGGTTAAATGGTCATTTTTAGAGCAAATTGAAGGATAAAACGGTCATTTGACCATGGAGATTGACGGTTAACGTGATTTTGGATGGAAAATGTGACAGAAGGGGTTCATTTTCTCTTCTCTCCATTTTAGAGGAAAGATTGGCCAATATGGACAAACTCTGTCATCACCTTTCTAATAAGGTAAAGGTCAAGGGGCAAAACATCTTTTTTTTCTTCTTTTTTTTTCTTAACAATAATCTTTTCTTTTTTAAAAAGAATAAAAAGAAGATTAAAAGTATCTGGGCAAAAAAAATAGAAGGAAAAAGCAAGAGAGACTCACAAATCACAATAGAAGTCGCCTGAAAAAAGTTGATGCTTGGGCGCTTGGCTGAAGAGGTTTAGGTTGTGGACTTTAAAACAGAGGAGAAAAGTAATAATAAAGCTTGGGCTGGGCCAGGTTCGGGTCAGGTTCCTGAATTTTGTTGAATTGGGTATTGACCCATGTCGCCCAACTTAATGACAATTGCATTTGCATTTGAATTTTTTATTTTATTTTTAAGAAAAGATGTCAAAAGGCATATTAATAATTTTTATTATTATTTTAAATATACTGTCAATGGGATTGAAGTCTGCTAGGACTTATCAAGATAAAATATATATATCGACTTCCTTAACACTAAAGAGAAATCTATCTATAAATTTCGATAAATATGCATAGTAAAACATAACGTTATGATGACTTAAAGGGAAGTGTAATTTAAAACATCTAATGCTTATTTCTTCTTTTTGGACATAAAGTATCACAAAGAAAAAATTAACAATTTAAAATTTTATGATATTTATTTGTTTGTTAAACATGTAGATAGTCATTTTAATTGCAGATTAATTTCAGTTTCAAAGGTAAGCATAAGAATTTCTTGAATACCAAAGTAACACGTAACAACTATTTTCAAGAGTGTTGATCTAATTATATATAATTAAACAATTGAGTTAAATTTTATCGATTTATTTCTAAAACTGAAATTCTTATTTCTATATCAAATTTAATGCATTCAAAACCTGACGCTTCCCTCCCCGTTTCCTATATTTTACTTACCTATTTATTGTGCACTTCTCATAGCATATTTTTTCTACATTTTGATTATATCTTATCATGGAATATTTGAGTTTTTGTTATTTTCAATAGTACCCCATCAAAAATTTTGATATTGTATGTATTAAAGGTGAAAAAAAATAAAAAATAAAATATCTACTTTTTAAAGAGGGAATTTGACCATGAGGATGACGGGATGACGGCTGTGGCGATGATGGAGGTTTCGGCAACAGGACGTGACAAGATTTGATAATAAACCAACTAATCGATGCTAGAAATCAGGCTAGACAGTCTATTAGTCGGTGCTAGTCTCCGACTAGGTAGTCGGCCGCCTAGTGCTTAGTCTACCGACTAGCACGATTTCTGGAACACCGTCCCACCCCACCCCCCGGTCAGAAATCCTGGCTACACCACCATACGCATTAATCAATAAGCATAGGGATTTTTTATCCCATGTGAGGAAATTAGACATCTTCTCATTGTGAGAGTAGATATCCAAGACAAATGTACTACCAGTATTATGGGAATGCATATCTCTCAATGGTGATAGTAAATATTAGGTGTCAAATTTAAAAATAAAAATATAAAAATTCAAGACATCGAAATTTAAAAACACGTCCTTCGTATACTTTAATAATCAATTTTTCGCCGTTAACCCATTTGGACTTTTCATCAAACAAGTGGTGGCTTTACATTAATTTTTCGAATTTACCCATTCCAACAAACACAAACTCACATACTAATAAAATAATAATAATAACTACAAAGCAACAACACAAACATCTACCAGTGTTTTTAGAGTTTTCAAAAGACTAAAAAAAAGATTAAAAGTATCTGGGCAAAAATAAAAAAAGAAGGAAAAAGTAAGAGAGACTAACAATAGAACTCACCAGAAAAATTTGATGTTCGGGTGACGAGGTTTTGGTTGTGGACTTTAAAACAGAGGAGAACAGTCATAATAAAGTTTGGGCTGGGCCGATTCAGGTCGGGTTCCTGGTTTTTTTTGGGGGTATTGGGTCTTGGCCCATGTGGCCCAACTTAATGACATTTACATTTGCATTTGCATTTGAATTTTTTTTTAAAAAAAAATGGCAAAAGGCAAATTAATAATTTTTATTATTATTTCCCTAAAAAAGTTATTTTTATTATTATTTTAAATATAATGGCAATGGGATCGAAGTCTTTCGGGACTTATCAAGATAAAACCAAGGAATAAAATATCGGTCTTGGTATTGGTATCGATATTAGGCTTCTAAATTTATGGATATATCGGAGATATTATCAATATCGGTAGATATTAGGTAAAAAAATTAAAAAAATGATGGATATTTACATCTAAAGTTATAATTTTTTTGTGAAACTTTAGGACAAACTTAAACAAGTAATTATACATCAAATTAATCATATTTCAACGATAAATTAGCATAGTTATGAGTTTATTATAAATTATAACATAGATAGAGTCTGTTTATAATTTTTTAAATTGAGTATTTAATAGAATAATATTTTGTTTCACTTTTACAATATTATACACAATATAAAGTGATTAAATATTTAATAAACAAAATTATCATTAAAATATATATATATATAGTTCCATACTTCCAAGATTTTATCATAAATCATAATTCATACATACATAATAATACATTGCATGCTTGAAATTTAAAACCAAAATGAATTCCTTCCCAGTTCAAATACATAAGATACATTTCTATCTTGATTCAAACAATAATTTTTCTAGGAAAACGTGCTAGTATAATTTTCAATGTAGTTATTAATATGACACACGTATGTTGCTTGATCTCTTCCAACCGATCTATGAATTAGGTAGTTTGGATTTACCCAACTTGGTGGATATTGTTGATCTGCATACATAGATATTGCATATGACATTACATATGATATTTGTGGAAAAGGATAATCAAATATATTGCAGCCACCATAACTACCATAATATGGTACATGAGAACCTGACATTGTCTACGAATAACCTAAAGAACTATTTTTTGTGTCTATACTCATTCATGAAAGAGTCATGTTCAAAGAATCTTTATCAATTTGACTTGTTCCTCCATGTTGTCTACCACGATTTTAATCAAAACTATCTACATGAGCATCCCAACCTACTGCACTAGCATCCCAACATGTTGCACCAGTATCCCAACCTCCGGCACGAACATCCCAACCTGTTGCACCAGCATCCCAACCTCTTTCATCAGAATCCTAACCTCCTTCATCATCTCCATTATCTTTTCCTCCACTATTTCCATCAGAGGTATGATAGTCATCGGAATAGCTGCTAACAGTAACTCCACGATCTACATCAACTTCTTCTCTAATCACCTATTTAACATTTATTCTCATGTCTCGAGCATGAGAAGCAATTTGTAGATCAGGATTTCCCTCATCATCATCCAAATAGGCATGTCTAACCCAGCTAAAAAAGGATTCTCATTATCGTCCCCTACTTCAATAGCTACTTGAAGTAGATCCATAAAATCAGTTTCATCTACTTTATCTTTTTCAGTTGTTACATCCTTAAATTTCAACTTCGTATTATAATAACAATAAACAAGTTGTTCAAGCTTAGAATAGGCAAGACGGTTTCTTTGTTTTGTATGGATTAAAGCAAATGTGAACCAATTTCTTTCATAAGCAGAAGATGATATTGTTTGTGACAGTATACGAACTGCTATTGCACGCAATGATGGAACACAATTTCCATACATTACCCACCAATCAGCTGCTATAAAAATTATTAAGTATTATAAGTATGAATATCATTTCAATGATATTATTATTTATTATTATTACATAGATTTTTGTAATAAAACTTATATACCCGGTTGCATTTTACTTCTAGCTGACATGGCTGCTCGTTCACCAAAACTTTTTTTTTCCATCATTAAAGTATATGAACTATATCCATGACTCATGAGATCAGTATGTAAATAATATATATAAATATGAGTATATAACACAATACTCTCATGCAAAGAAGTTATAATATTTGAATTTTAAAATTGATTGTAAGTTGTAACTTTTTACCTCATTTCCAAAATTAGCAATCCTTACAGCTTCAGGATCTAATTGTGTATAGACAATAAGTATGGCTTTCAAAAGATCTGAATTACCCCCAATATTGTCTTTATATTAGTACTTTTGGTTCAAATAGTTAGCTAGAAGAATAAAAAATATTAATTTTAGTATAAATAATTAAATACTATACTAAATATTAATTATAAATGGCAAACAATCTGAAATAAAATTTACCTTGCAATATTTAGTTGGTGATTAAGCATTTTATCCCACCGATTTTGTATAATGTTTAGAATCCATTTAGTATTCACTCTTTATTGTTTTACTGCATCTTTCATCACACGCATCAACTTATTAAGCATCAAACATATGCATTGTATTCTCTATGAATAATTGAAGTACTTTTTGTTTTAATTTTTTAATAGAAATTATGAGTTTTACACGTTTTACACAAACAAATCAGATTGCTTTCACATTTTTTGTCCAATTCTACTTTAGTAATTATACTATTGACTATTGTGTTGGAAAATTTTATAAATTTGTTAATGCTTCTTTTAAAATAATTTTTAATATAGATTATTTGAACAATAATTTAAATGTTTAAGATTAATTTTTTTTTTAAAAATAATTTGCAAAATATCCCTAGATTTTGGGATGAAATTCATAATATTTCGGAAATATCGGAAGATTTTTATGGATATTTCGAAATCGACTGGATATTTCGAAATCGACTAGATATTTGCTAGACATTGGATATTACCCCTATTTCAATATCGGTCCCTCCAAAATATGAATATATCAGTGAATATATCGATTTTAAGTTCCTTGGATAAAACACATATATCTCCTTTCTTAACACCAGAGAGAAATCTTCCCACAAATACCGATAAATATATATAATGAAACTTAACATTCACCGTAAATATAAAAAGGAAGTGTACACCAATCAATTATGAGTGAATATAATATATTAATATAATTCAAAGCACCTAATGCTTATTTCTTTTCTTTTTGGACATAAAGTATCAAAAAGAAAAGATAAACAAAACCACAATTTAAAATTTTATGATACTTATTTGTTTGTTAACTCAAAGAAATAAGAAATGTAGTTGGGATATTTAGATTTTAGCCATTTAGATGGTCATTTTTTTTTTAATATTTAAATGTCTTTTAAGCAAATTGCAGATTGATTTCAGTCTCAAAGTTAAGTATAAAAATTTCTTAAATACCAAAGTAACAATTATTGTACATCAAAGTTGTGTTGCTGATACCTTCTAATGACTTAATAATACCTTATTTCCAAGAGTGTTGACTTGATTATATATAATTAAACAACTGAATTAAATTTTATTGATTTATTTCTAAAATTTAACTTCTTATTTCTTTATCAAATTTAATGCATCCAAAATCTAACGCTTCCCTCTCCGTTTCCTATATTTTACTTACCTATATTTCACTTTTCATAGCATATTTTTTCTACATTTTGATTATATCTTATCATGGAATATTTGAGTTTTTGTTTTTTTCAATAGTACCCCATCAAAAATTTGATATTGTATGTATTAAAGGTGAAAAAAAAAACTACTTTTTAAAGAGGGAATTGCTTTGATATGATGATGTTTTGAATTTCTTCTGTAATAAGAGTGTGTATGAAAAACAAATATATTTTAGGATTTAAACGTTAAAAATAAAAATACATTTTTTCAAGTAAACACATTATAAGTGAATATTGTGTTTTATTAAAATTCATTTTATAAGAAAATTATTATTAAATTATATCTCTTTAAGTAATTTCGATAAAGGTGATAAATGCAATATTAAAAGTGAGGTATTATTAAGTCAATAGAGGTGCAGACATTAACTATTGGTTGAATGATTATACATCCCCCTTAGTATTAATGTTGGGGTTTGAGTCTCACATTATTCGCGAGACCTATCCGCAATAACACGAGACACATATGTAATACTTGATCTACTATCTTCGAGAAATATTTCAATTAAAACTATAAAAAAAATTAAAATTAAAATTAAAAGAAAATGGTTTTACTTATTTCATTTAAATACCGGTTCAGAATCTGAAAAAATAATCTCAATTACAAATAAAGATGTCTATGACCCAAACATGAATGACGATCACAACAAAAGCAAGCAAATTAAGCAGGAGAATGGCAAAAAAGAATGATAATATACCTGTCATTATCATATAAATTCAAAGAAGATTTGCAAGAAACCTCATTACATGAAAAGCCTACGAGAGCAGTGCACCAGGACAAACAACACCCTATTTTCATTGACATTGATCCCATTCCACTTACATGTTTTTTGGATCTAAAACACCATTTATGCACACACAAGACAACCCAGATTCCAATCTCTTCGTCTTATTCTTCTTCTTCTTTTTAAAGAATTTTAACTTCAACCAACAATGTCCATTCAACTATGCTTTTTTAATTGCATTTCAATGAATGATAATCAATCAATCAATCATATTTTTCTCTCCATGAATACACAAGAAAGAAAACTCAAGAGAGAGCCAATGCTATGTCTCCAACAGCTTGTCTAGGCCAATCAAGAGCAAGATATCAAGCTTCCTCTCAAAAGAAACTCTCCAAACAGCCATTGATACATGAAGAAGAACACACCCTTTCGCGAAGAAGCTTTGAAACTCACTGTTCTTGACAAATGAAACCATAAACAGAAGGAACCCAATTGCAAACAAGAGCACACCGGAGAACGAATCAGAGGTCTAGATCAAGAACCGTTCATGAGGTGTTGAACCCTGAAGCTTACTTGCAACCTCAATACCATGAACAAATACAGAGATTTCTTCGGTGTAAAGCATCATCAAAGCTCCACTTGTTAGAGCTATAATAGAATGGAGAATGCATATCAAGAAGAACCCAGATGAGCCCATTGACATAAAAATCAAAACTTTAGCTTTAATTCAAATTAGATTCTAAAACAAAACATAACCTTTTGTAAACCCAGATAAATCCCTCCCACTTAAGCTGAAACAGAGATACAGATCAAGAGTCAGGGAAAGAAAACCACAAATAAACCCTAACCCTAATTTTCAATTTAGGTTGTCAAAGAACCAAGATGGACCCATTTAACCAATCAAATTCAAAACCCAAAAACACCATCCCAGCTAACTCAACTGAACACAACAAAACCCTTTTAACCCCTCACAGAAACTTTGACTGTAGTAGACAGAGAGATCCAAGAATGCATTGGATACAAAAACCCTAGTACTAAAGCAGAGACATACAAAGGATATGAAACTTAAAATGGAGGTTTTGAGAGGAGAAATAAAGCCTGAGATTTGCACTAATAATGGGTTGTGTAATACATTCATACGAAGGCCAAAATATATATATATATATATATAATATAAATATATTTTATTTAGAGATTCAATTGGGGGTTGAGTTGTTGGGATGATATAATATTATTAGGCTTTAAATGGCAAAAAAAAAAAAAAAAAAGATAATAAAAATATTGCATAGAGATCACTGAAACTTCCATGTTCATACCTCCCATCTTCCCATGCACAAAATGTTGTGATCGCTGACCCTTGGTTTGGCTGTGACTCTGCCGTAGCTACAGTAGAGGAAGAACCTTTCAAAGGAAGTCCACCCATTATCACAAGTGTTTCTAGAATACAAGACGATATGCTGGAAAAACAAAAAGGAATAAAGTATGCCAAATTCAAGGCAGAAAATAGGTTTAGGACGCTGATTGAGTTGTCCAGCAATCTAATCAAATAAATTAAAATTTAAAATGATAATCATGGAAAGACGAAAGTCTTGAGAAAAATATCGACTTAAAGTAAGACACCGATATTCAAAGTCAGAAGTTTTTACTTCTGCTTTCTATTCATTCTCCACAGAACAAGAACGCAGATTGCCGAGGAGAAAATACCAACAAAGTCTGACTTCAAAAGACTACAAAAATATTTTTTTTCAGCCATAACAGCATAAATAGCATTACCAATGATGAATCATTTTAAAAGACAGAGAAAACCAACAGAGTGACAGACAAAGGGAGTCTACACTTCATCAAGACAATCATCAAATCAACTTGGCTACAGACAAATGGAAAATGCCTCAGTCACAGACTCACAGGCTCTCTCAGAAAGCATGTCTGGTAGTGGGGTAAGGGATTCGTCGATTGGTGTAAGGACTAAGGATAAATAAAACAATTTAGCAATATGATAAGAGTTCTAATTGTTCTAGTATTTGTTATTCCCTCTAAAGGCTAAAACCTACCCAAGAAAAAAAATCTTGTATTCTGTGTCCATAAATGAGCTTCCCCAAAATATTGCCTGACATTATAACTTCATAAAGTAACAAATCTAAAAATTAATAAACCAAAAGCATTACAGAAATTTTTCTTCACTTTTCCCATTTCGCCAGATACCAATAAAAAAAAACTAGAATACCGAAACAAATAAATCATGCCAATGACATAAAAGGTGAAAAGAACAATAAAATTAAATTGTCAAGTTCCTGCATCAACCGATTCAATTTAAAAAACACATAAAGTAAATAACAAGTCACAATTTAGCAATTTTATAGATATGTTAGATTTCCATAATTGTTGGAATTTTTATGTTTATGAGGAGTGGAATTTATATCGGTGTATAGAGCCTTACAACCAAAAAGACTAACATATTGGGTTGTGGTATCCATTAGTATATATATCATTCTCTTGCTTTTTGTCTTTTCAATATGGGTTCTCTAAACCATTCGGCTCTAACGATGCAATAGAACAACAGAACCTAAAGTGCTACGCAAATGCATTAAATTTTTCCCAGAAACCATTTGCTCTAATGATGGTCAGCTCATACAAAAACTAATCAAACTTGGAAAATCAACTCAACCATACTCAGAACTACTCAAAGCATCAAGAAATCTTCATTTTTTTTTAAAGACTAATTAACCTAAAATTTTACTCCAACGAAGATTTTGAAATTTAGAAACACATCCTTCGCATACTTCACTAATCAATTTTTCACCGGTAACCCATTGGGACTTTTCATCAAACAAGTGGTGGGTTTGCATTAATTTTTCGAATTACTCATTCTAACCAACAAAAACTCACACGGTAATAAAAACTTAAAAAAGGGTACAAAGAAACAACACAAAAGGAGGTGTATACCACTCAACTAATAAACAAAACCACGATTTAAAGTTTTTTTATATTTATTTGTTTGTTAACTCAAAGAAATGTAGTTTTTTAAATTAAAATATTACATTAATTCGGGATCTCAGAAGGGGGAGATCTCAAACCGATGATCTCATGACGTAGATGAGAGAGATTTTTCTATCTGACCTCATCTTGTCCAAAGAAATGTAGTTGGGATATTTAGACATGTAGATGGTCATTTATTTTTTTTAATATTTAAATGTCTTTTAAGCAAATTGTAGCTTAATTTCAGTCTCAAAGTAAGCCATAAGAATTTCTTAAATACCAAAGTAACAAGTAAAAACTATTGTACTTCAGAGTTGTGCTATTTTCACCATTCTAATTACTTAATAATGCCTCTTGAAAAATGAGTGTTGATTTAATTATATAAAATTAAATAATTAAACTAAAATTTATTGATTTATTTATAAATTAAATATACTTTTTCAAAATGGATTTGTGTAACTACAACCACTTTAATAACTCATGTTTTATTAGCACCAAAGTAGGTGATGAGACCAAAATGCCCCCACTTGCAAAATTTTCTTACTTATGATTGACTAAGGTTCGGGTCATATGCTGACCAACCGCACCCTATACCGCTATAGTCACTTGAAATTACATCTCTTAGAAACCTACGATCCATTCGCTAAAATGATCCTCATTCTTTCGTTATTTTGGTCTTCGAACCTCTCTCAAACAACACAATTCCAACTTTGTTTGGTTAAATTGGGTTCATTCGAGAATACGTGTCAAAACCTAACAGTTGACGGGTTCATAAACCATTTTATGGTTTCTTCAAAATTTGGTAACTACATTTACAGCTACGACAACTTGATTTACGGCTTCGGTAACAATTTAATTATTTCTTCAAAATTTTGCTTGTAACTATGTTTACGAGCATGGTAACTATGTATATGGGTTTGGTAACCACCTTTACGGTTTCAGTAACCATATCAAGATTTAAAAAAAAAAAAAATGACTTATAACTACTTTGATGACATCGGTAACAAATTCTGCCGCTTTGGTAACCGTATAATACTACAACTATATATTTTATAATAACATTATTTATTTTTAAAATGTATCAATTTTATTCGTTAACAACCTTTATAAACTAAAATCACATCCAACATTTGTATATCTTGATATAGTATAATACGAAATATCATCAAACATGTATAAGAATAATACACTCCATTTAAATTTAATAAAATACAAGCAAATGTTGTTACGTTGTAAATACACGGTATCTATTGTGTTCAAATATTAATCAAGTGTGTAGTTAATCTTGTAAAGTTTGGAGATGGAATAATTCTAGCCAAGATCTAACATTGTAAGTACGATCCGAATGTTTACTTCCATAATCAAAAGAGGTTGACTCCACACATTTATTGTGGTTTTATAGATAATGATGAGACAATATATACGAGGTATCGATGTTAAACTTTATGAGTTGATGGAGAGTGTAAGTCTTTGGCCACTTAGGCAACGGGCATTTCACATAATTATTTCTTTCTAGTTTAAGGATTTATGCAGCAACTTAAAGAATCTAATGGGCACCCATGATCATTTCAATAGCACAGCTTAAAGAATCTATGCACATGCTGTTAAGATTTCACTTTCACTTGTGGATCAGTTGAATTTGACTGATACCTAGTTGTGAATTTGACTAGCTAGTAAGTAGTACTGGAGATGATCAGCTCTCCCAAGTTCACATTCTTTGGAGGAATCCCTCTTGATTTACATAATTATTTTCAGTTTACAAATTGACCCAATAGTGAAGTTGATTCTCTGTATATGCCAATGCTTGTTAAGAACCGACAGATGACCGCAACACCTTACATCAAATGATTTAACATAAGGAGCAAAAACAGAGCCACGAAAACAAGCCAAAACAAACGCCAAGAACAGTAACAAGACAGCTCCCACGCTGACAAAAGAAGACTAAACTTCACAAACAGCCAACAACCAACAGCGCGACACCCAGACCACCAAGACACAAAGCAAAAATCGACAAGCTACAAGAACGAAGCAGCATCAGACAGTGCCCCAACCTGTCAATAGTCCATCCTCAGCATAGTAGGTGGAATTCCTCTTCCTTCATGTCCAGCATACACGTCTTTGGTTTAATGTTTGAGTGGGCTCCAAATCGGCCACAGCCTTTGCCTTTTATCTTAATTATGCACTCAGAAAGTTCTATGATCCAATTCATAGTATCCACAGCTCCTCCTGAATTCTACATGTCAAGCAACCCTATCTGAGCAAAAAGAAGTTTCTGACCAAATTCCTGTCCAGATGATTCACAAGTGATTGCCATTAGACTTCATACAAGGATAATTCACAAAACAACTCCAACATAGTAACTACACACCACAATTTACATACCCCATTGGTAGTCCATTTCCAAGCAATGTGGCATCTTACAATAAGGAGTGTGCGGTTGATTTACTGACCTTAATTGGAGAGACAGTTCATTAATGTCTGACACAGCAAATCATAATCATATATATATATATATATATATGTTAAACTTACTCAAGGAATCCAAGACTAAAAACATGGTGAGAACTTTGAGTTGTTGAAGTTGCACCAATGAAAGCAGAAGAGTCCATGAGGCAGCAACTTATATTAAGCAGAGGACACTAGCCGGAGAAACAACAACATTTTGAGGAACTTGGGTGAAAACCACCTTGCCTCTGACCATGAGGCAGCTATCTTTGATGCAAGGCGAGGCTGTGATCATCATCTCTATCAATCAAAGCTTGACAACAGAAACACAACACCAGCTTTTGATGTAGACCCAAAAACACAGCTTTCTATGTTTGATCACAATGACCAATAGAACCATGTGAAAAGATTTACTTAGAATGGATAATGGAAGAAGGAGAGAGTGTTCATGGGATAAATCAGCTCAATATACACAAAAAAAATTAAAAATAATAATAATAATTAATTACAAAAAAATGATAAATCATTATACATACCAAGCTTTTGCCGTCAGAAAAGACAGTCTCTGATGGAGGGCAGTAACTTATATTAAGTAGAGGACACTGGCAAGAATATCCATTTAACATGCTTCAGCAGCAGCTCCAGCAAGAGAAACAATGCAATCATGAATCAAATATCTGAATGACAACAAAATGCTTCTTAAATTAATTAATGTTTAAATTAAAATTTGATTATAGAATTAGCACACTGCATCTCTAGATCGAGCTAATTAATTAATGTTTCTTAAAAAATAAACCAAGGATTGGATTGTATAAAATTCTTTTCTTCATCCTTTTTGTTTTCCTTTCATGCCCAACAAAATATAGAAAAACCCAGAAAACCTCTCTTTAATTTACAATGCCTCTTGAAATCTAAATTAAATCACGAAATCCACGACATAAATGATCAAAGAACAATAAGACAATGGTAGATACTAGATAGGATTCAAAATGAACAAAACAAGATGAAGGGTCTTGATTGCTGATTGGGAGCAACAATTTGGTTGGGTAGTGCGAATTCTCTTAGGATGTGGTACCACTTGCTCCTCATTATCATCAGATCTGCCGCTTCTCTTTCTACTTGTTTCTCCGATATCTTCGATGGTGGCACCAATTACCTCTATGGGCTTTGCATATATTGGATATACCCCACAACATTTCACTTTGTAAGGTTGGATGCCGGTATTGAACTCAAGTGGGATATCTACATAGTCACTACCATTGTGCTTCTCAAGGTTTTGAGATAACTTATAAAATTTAGAAAATGGATGATACCATAGTAAGATGTGATCCGACTTGATGGATATTTCATCATAATCATAACAATTTAATGGGTTGACACCTATATGATCATAACTTATATGAAAATGACAAGAAACATTGACCCCAAGCCAATTATGAGGATGAAATTCCTCAAACTCCACAACAGCACATATTGCAAATCCCATGAACTTCCTATTTACCAAAGCTTGCCAAAGCACTGGAATATTTACCGAAGATCCAGAACTTCGATAGCTGAAGCAGTTAGGAATTTCACTTCCTGGTAAAAAAATGGAGAATTGAGTCGGTGATTCTTCAGATCCCTGTAACAAAAAATATAAATGTTATCTCTAATGTGAGAGAGATGAGGAGGAAGAAAGAATGTATTAAGTTATAAGGGAGAAATAACCTTGAGTGATTCTTCAAAAACGTTGTTGACTGCCTTATGATCAAGATTAAAGCAGTTAAGAAAATTGAAATTCAGATGTGTAAAAGGAATTGATGATGGAATAGGATGTTTAGAATGAATGCAGAGCTTAAATTCAGATGCATCTGGTAATGCTTGGCACAGCTGCTTGCAATTGATTGCTTCCAACACTTGTAGAGCTACTGGAAGCTCTGTTAATGATCGAAGCATATTGCAATCCTTTAATAACAGATACCTCAACCTAGAAAGATGTCTGATGCTTTTGGGTAGACTCTCAAACTTGTTTCCGCACATCTCTAACCATTTCAATGAGGATAAACAGCCAATATCTTCTGGGATTTCCATTAGATTGTACTTATTTAAACATAGTTTATTTAGAGAGCGTAAACCTGATAAACGAGGTAATATTGTCAAACCCCTGCATTCAGAACTATACAGTCCTTTAAGGTTCTCCAATCTTGTATTATAGTATGGCCGATGAGATACAGCATATCGATGATAGTATGGCGAATGACCTACAGCATATCCCTTAACTTTGAGCTCCTTCAAAGATTTTAAATTTCCCAAGTTGTCTGGCAATTTATCCAGTTTTGAGCAATTAGAAAGACCAAGATGTTCTAGAGATGTCAAATTACAGATGCTACTTGGAAGCATCTCAAGATTTCTGCAATAAGACAAATATAACCCTTGAAGCCCATTCAGATTTTCAATTGAAGGGGGTAGCTCTTTAATTGCCGTTGCACTTAACTCTAGAGATTTCAAAAATTCCATCTTCTCCAAGATATCTGGAAAAGTCTCAAGTTCAAAGCAACCTTGAAGATGTAGAAAACGAAGAGATTTCAATTTACAAATGCTGGTTGAAATATTCTTGAGCCTTGTGCATTCTAATAGATCTAAGTCAATAAGGTTGGTTAGACTTTGAATTGATGAGGGAACTTCCTCTATCGCAGTCCTTCCCAAATCCAACCTTACTATACTCCCTGAAATCAGTGGAAATTTTGTGACATTGCTACAGCCCCTCAGATTTAAAACCCGAAGGTGGTTGAGCTGTTGAAAGGAGGGACAATCAACCAAGCTCTTGCAGCCTTTAAGATTTCCCTCCTCAAGAGAAAGAAAACATGAGAGGTTTGAAATTTCGGTGAGACGTCGACAATTCTGAAGAAAAAGCCACTTTAATTTCGGAGTATACCGTTAAAAAAATAATAATAATAAATAGTAAAATGACTGGACTAAGTAATAAGTTATTTGTGAAGTAGACTAAATATATTTAAAAAAAATGAAACATTCGATTAAAGATAAAATTATACCTTAATTCCTTCCCAAAGTTGTTCAATATTGCTATCAGAAAGGTCAGGTTTAACAAGCTTCTCTGGATCAAATTTTGATGGTAGCTCTCTCAAAAGATATTCAGGCCATTGGAGAATCCTTAATCTCTCTGGAAGATAATTTAGACCATTGGAAAGATGCAATTTGATGGATGTACAGGTATAATTATAAATTTTCTTAAATAAGAGAAACTTGAGATTGTGCATTTTATCGAAGACTTGACAACTCAAATATACATCTTGACAACTCAAGTGGACTTTCTCCATATCTAGGGATATCCCTTCAACTTCTTCGGTCCCCTAACAACCAAAAGTAAAGTGTAAGTTATCGCATAGAATGCAAAAAGACTACGGAAAAATCATCTACGGCCAAAATTATTATGTATGCAGAAGTGAAGGTGCATTGAATATTCAAGAATGTTTAGACTCTGCTTCTTGTTTTTTAGAGAGTAAAATGCAAGTATTAAGAGTGAGGATTTGATAGTGGAGCATGGTACAAGAATGTGAGTGACTGTGATTAAGAAGTCAAGGTACACTAGTGATTGAATTTTCTTGTTTTTTAGGGACACCTGATTGTAAAAAAAGATACAAAATAATTATAATACTTACAGTATCATTCCTCAGTGTGCTAATAACATCATCTTGCTTCCACAGCCTGCTGCGCTTGCATGGGTTCTTTTCGGATTCTCTATAAACAATTTCCCTACCCGTTTCTTGCAATAGGTCATGCATTTCTATAATACCTTTCTTTATTGTTATCAATGACTTGGCAACGAGGACACCCAGATGATATATACAATCTAGCAATTTTGCTATATCTTCTTCACAACAACCTTTAAAGAAACATGCAACGTCCAAAAATAAAGTCTTCTCTTCATGACTTAATGTATCATAACTCATTTTTAAAACTTCAAACATTCCGGAATTTACAATTCTTTTTAAGTTATCCAATGCACTTTCCCAATGTTCTTTACTCATTCCATTCAAAGATGATCCCAACACTTCAAGAGCTAACGGATTACCTTTGGCATAATCTACTATCTGTTTTGAGAGTACCATACGATCTTCGGTAGGATGGTTTAGTATAAAAGCTTTATTACAAAAGAGCTTAAAAGCTTCATGATAGTTTAATCCCTCAACCTTATATATATTTTGATCATTCACGCTACAATTACGAAATACTTGTCTACCTCTAGAAATTATTATGATTTTACTTCCCAAGCCAAACCAATTATTAAGAAGTTCAGCAAAAGTTGTCAATTTCAAACAACTATCCACATCGTCAAAAACAACGAAAACTTGTTGTCGATTGAGCTTTTCCTTGATAAATGGGGAAATGGCAGGAGTGTCTAATTTTAGATTTGGTTCATCTAATACATTAGAAAGAACTTCACGTTCCAGACAATATTAAATAACAACCTGGTCTCTGTTTTGAAAAGGAAAAAGGAATTAAATAACGTGAAAATATTAAAATATGAATTTAGATCCACTATTCTTCAAAAAAAGATGAGTTGAGGACATTTGTTTACTTATTTTCAACATAAATTAGTAAATTAAAGTAAAGAGTAGATTTACCTTGTTACAAATGTATCCCATCCAGATGAATTGGATGCTTCAGTCAAAGCTTCTCTCCATTTTCGAATCTCTTCTTGTGATTCATTTTTATGCTTAGCAAAGGAATCCTCGAAACTCCCTTTCTTTTTTCGTAAATCGGATACATTAACCTCGTAGAAAACAGGCATGACAATTTTCTTGCACCTGATGGTCTCTACAAGCTTACGCAAACACCATTTGGAAGAAGCATAGTCTTTTGAGAAAATGACCACTGCAATCTTTGATCCTTCAATAGCTCTCGAAAGAGCCAGCGAGATTTTATCTCCTCTTTAAAGTTCATGATTATCAATGAAGGCTTTTATTTGTTTATCGCGCAAAGCTTTATAAAGATGACTAGTAATACCTTTGCGGGTATCTTCACCTCTAAAACTGAGGAAGACATCATACTTTTTTGTGGGGGTGGTGGTAGTGGAAGAAGAAGCAGTTGAGAATAAATTGGCCATAGAGACGAATTGCAAGACTAAATTTGAGCAGCAAAAAGTTGCAGGACACAAATACAGTAGATTTTCAGAGTAGATGGATAGATGCAACACTAAACAATATTAAAACTAGTAGTATCAAAATCGTGTAATTTCTGCCCCATTACAAAAACTCTTCCACAAACTTTCTTGCCACTTTCCTGTGACTTTCCGGGAACCAGCAGAACTTTAATTAATTTTCTTGCCTCCTTCCTCCATGTGAGCAAAAAGTAAAAACATAATGGGTCTGGGTATCATCAAAATCCATCCTTGTCAAAGCTGTTACTCTTTGCTTTTTTTACTTCACTGATGCAGAAAACCGAAGAGAAACACGGTTTCCAAAAACCGAGTAAAAGCTTTTGGTCAAGTGCACCACTTTTTCATTCTTCAATAGGATAAGGTGTAATCGTACAAATATCCCTTGAGATTTTGATAAAATGACATACGGCAGTTTTGGATAAAGATTGTATAGACTTTCTCTTGAAGTTTGATAAAGTGGGAATCGTACAAATACTCCATTTTCTCTTGAAGTTTGAACAACATTGTATAAACGGTTAGTTGGGATCGGTTAACTCTGATAATTAAAGGTTAAAAGTGTAAAAAGATTTAAATACCTCTATTTTTTATTTTTAAGAAAATAAAAAAAAAATTAAATCTATAAAAAAAAAAAATGCATGAGTAACTCATCTTCATCCACCGAAATATTTACCTCATAGGATAAATACATTGAAATCAAATGTGTAGCTTCATTATGAAATCTTGAACAAGCCAAGGGGCTCTCTTAAAAAGTGCTTCTTTTTTTTTTTTTTTTTTTTTGCAATTCTTACCTTCTTTATCCACGTTAACGCAACAGAATTAATTTATAAGATTGTATAATCATATCCACTCTTAGATCTCTAATACTAAAGTGATTTGTATATTAATAATTATTGATTTGACAACAATATCAAGAGATTTACTTTCTATATGACATAAAAAATGACTTGATAGACGATCAACTTAAATTTTAGCCTCTAATGTTTTCGTTTAAAACACATCTTTTTTTTAAATCTATCCATTTTTTTTTCTTTTTTATTGATTTCCTTAAATATATATATATATATATATATTTAATGTTAACTCATTTGGACTTTTCATCTAACAAGTGGTGGGTTTGCAATTTTGCATTGCTTTTTCAAATTACTCATTCCAACAAACACAAACTCACATAATAATAATAATAATAAACAACTTAAAAAGGTTAATTAGCAACAACACATAAACATCTCATAAGTGTTTTCAGAGTTTTCAAAAGATAAAAGAATTTTGTTGTGAACTTTAAAACAGAGGAGAAAAGTAATAATAAAGCTTGGGCTGGGCCCGGTTCGGGTCGGGTTCCTGAATTTGTTTGTATTGGGTCTTAACCCATGTGGCCCAACTTAATGACAATTGCATTTGTATTTGATTTTTTTTTTCTACATATTGATTATATCTTATCATGGAATATTTGAGTTTTTCTTTTTTCTTTTTTCTTTTTATCAATAGTACCCGATCTAAAATTTGATCTTGTATGTACTGAATATATTTTATGATTTAGACGTTAAAAAAAATACTTTTTTTTTTCCGAATAAGCACATTATAAGTGAATGTTGTGTTTTATTAAAATTCATTTTATAAATATATATATAAATATATATATTATTGAATTATATTAAGTAATTTTAGTAAAGATTATAAATGTAATATTAAAAGTGGAGTATTATTAGGTCAATAAAGGAGCGGACATTACACATCCCCTACATATTAATGTTGGGTGTTTTGAGTCTCACTTTATCAGCGAGATCTATCCACAACAATACGAGACGCATATATAATACTTGATCTATTACCTCCGAGAAACATTTCAATTAAAACTAAAAATAAAAAAAATGGTTTTGCTTATTTCATTAAATGCCAGTTCAGAATCCGAAAGAATAACCTCGACTACATCTGTAAAGGGAAAAAGGTGGAGAAATAAAGATGTTTATGTCCCAATCATGAATGATGATCACCGCAAAAGCAAGCAAATTAAGAAGAAGAATTGACAAAAAAAAAAAAAGAATGATAATATACCTGTCATTATCATATAAATTCAAAGAAGATTTACAAGAAATCTCATTACATGAAAAGCCTACAAGAGCAGTGCACCAGGACAAACAACACCATATTTTCATTGACATTGATCCCATTCCACTTTACATGTTTTTTGGATCTAGAACACCATTTATGCACACACAAGACAACCCAGATTCCAATCTCTTCTTCTTCTTCTTCTTCTTCTTCTTCTTCTTCTTTTTAAATTTATTTTAATTCATAGTTCAAGATTCACCCATCAAATTACAACACAATGCAAGAAAACCCCACCAGCCTCTAAACACAGAATTTTCACCAGCTCAAATTCAACCAACAATGTCCATTCAACAATGCTTTTTTAATTGCATTTCAATGACTAATAATCATTCAATCAATCATATTTTTCTCTCCATGAATACACAAGAAAGAAAACCCAAGAGAGAGCCAATGCAATGTCTCCAACAGCTTGTCTAGGCCAATCAAGAGCAAGATCATCAAGCTTCCTCTCAAAAGAAACTCTCCAAACAGCCATTGATACATGAAGAAGAACACACCCTTTCGCGAAGAAGCTTTGAAACTCTCTGTCCTTGACAAATGAAACCATTAACAGAAGGAACCCAATTGCAAACAAGAGCAAACCGGAGAACGAATCAGAGGTCTGGATCAAGAGCTGATCATGAGGTGTTGAACCTTGAAGCTTACTTGCAACCTCAATACCATGAACAAATACAGAGATTTCTTTGGTGTAGAGCATCATCAAAGCTCCACTTGTTAGAGCTATAATAGAATGGAGAATGCATATCAAGAAGAACCCAGATGAGCCCATTGACATAAAAATCAAAACTTTAGCTTTAAATCAAATTAGATTCTATAAAAAAAAAAATAAAAAAACATAACATTTTATAAACCCAGATAAATCCCCCTCACCTAAGCTGAAACAGAGATACAGATCAAGAGTCAGGGAAAAAAAAAAAACCCCGAATAAACCCTAACCCTAATTTTCAATTTAGGTAGTCAAAGAACCCAGATGGACCCATTTAACCAATCAAATTCAAAACCCAAAAACACCATCCCAGCTAACTCAACAACAAAACCTTTTAACCCCTCACAGAAACTTTGACTGTAGTAGACAGAGAGATCCAAGAAAGCATTGGATACAAAAACCCTAGCACTAAAGCAGAGACATACAAAGGAAATGAAACTTAAAATGGGGGTTTTGAGAGGAGAAATAAAGCCTGAGATTTGCACTAATAATGGGTTGTGTAATACATTCATACTAATGCCAAAAATAATAATAACAAATATAATTTAAATATATTTTATTTAGAGATTCAATTGGAGGTTGGGTTGTTGGGATGATATAATATTATTAGGTTTTAAATGGCAAAAAAAAAAAAGATAATAAAAAGATTGCATAGAGATCACTGCAACTTCCATGTTCCATACCTCCCATCTTCCCATGCACAAAATGCCATATCTTTTTCTGCTTGCTTGCTTGTTCTGCAAAGCAATTCAATTTTTGTGGGGTCATCAATTCTTGATTTTTAACTCATTTTGTCCGATAATATTTTACTTCTCATTATACCCACGGGTGTAAATAAAAAAAAAATAATACTGTTTTGGATAATTTTTCTTTTTCATGGATTTGGAATCATGTAAGGATGATTTTTGTCCCATTTGTTAAGTAAAGTCATTAAAGAATAATTGTGTTTAACAATTTGTAGAGATTATGATAGTTTCTTTCTTCAATAACTATGAATTGAATTTTTCAATTGCCTTGCTATTATAAATTGAATCGATTCCATAAATAATGAAGTATTATATATGAGATTGTTCTATCATTTAATATGAAAGTCATATATGATTGAACATAAACATTTAGTAAGAAAATAACATCTCATATCTTTGTATTAACAATTTAAGTCTTCTAATTTTTAGTTAAATCCATGTAAACAAATGAAGTAGAAAAAATTTTCCAAATCAATTGGTGTTTTTTATTTTATGAAAAGAATCAAGTTGTGTTAATACTAGTAAAACCAATTTTAATTTTTGTTTGTTTGTAAAATTTTGATATTGAAATCAATCGTAAAGGAAAAACCCCTTTCTTTTTCACAATAAAATCAAAATTACAAGTTTTCAAGTAAAAGGAAAAACCCTAGTTATCAAAAAGGTCACCGCAATCACTATCATATTGCCTTTGATAAACACCCATTAAATTTCGTCACCGACACCGAAAGTTAGGAATCTACTAAGACCTGACATGGTCTAATACTACATATACGATCCAGATATCTACTCCCATAACGGGAGATAACTAATCTCACAAAACCATAAAAAAAAAAACACTCCATACACTTATAAAATGAATATGATGGAACTCGAACCCCCACCAACTACAACTAATGTGGAAAAGATGGAAGCATATGCAATCTTTAATCGTGACATGCACCAAACACAAAATTCAGATGTATATGAATATCCTAAGCTGTCATGATATAGAATAATAATAATTCTTCACCACATTTTAAGATATATATAAATTGTCAACCCAAAACCCTACAACTATTATTATATCATTCAAATTGAGATTTACAAAGAGCAAGTTGAGTCTTACAATGAGGAAGCCATCATTGCTCAAGTCTCACCCACACACCTGTGTTAGTAGTGGAGAATCTTTCTCATGATCTAGCAAACTCCCATTAACAATCACAAATTTATTTCAATTTATTAAAAAAATATCCAAAAAAGAAGAAGACGCAAACATGCTCACAAAAGTTATCCCAAAAAAAAGAGAATGCCTCCTCTCTTCACAAGAAATCTACTTACCTCTCCCCTCTTCCACCTGAATTATGTTGTTAGATGACAAGAGGAAGATGGGAGCAGCAGCTTGTATGAAACTATTTGTGAGAAGAAGTATTTACAACAATTAAAGAATAGATATTGACAAATTTGTAAACAAAAATTTTGTTACCCTTTTTTTTTTTTTTGTTTCTGTGTTTAATGATCCTAAACTTTAAACTAATCAACTCTCCCTCTCCATGATGTATAATTAGAAACGATTAAAAGAAATAAAACTTACACCATCTCCTTTTCATTTTCTTTTTCTTTTTCCAAAAAGAGAAACATTTAAAATGAAATGTTGTTATCTTTATTACCAGCAACAATCTTACGATGCCGCTTTGAACCAGATTTTTTGTCTCCTTTACCACGCCTAGCAGGACTCTTCTTCCGTGGATTCCCTACATTAGTATCGGGCAGAACTCGCAGATTCTGAGTTCTAGCAACTCTTGGTGGAGGTGGAACCATGTGCTCCAATAGGTCTCTGTGGTATGCCTGTAGGTAAAAAAAACCACACAATGAGAACAGAGCACAACCAAAGATACAGCAGAAAAAGAAGCTTTATTGTTAACATTTGACACATTCTGTGTGTTTAAGCATACATAAAAGTATAGAACAGAAACGCGTTAAGATTTAATACAGCAACTTCCTCCAATCCTTTCATCATCATCATCATCATCATCATCATCAAGAGAAGGCATTATCTACTGTAAAGTCTGTAATGACTGCATTATAAAGTATCCACAAAGTGATACTTTAAACACACACACACACATATATATATATATATATATATTAAGTGTAAAACGAACAAAACAAAATGCACAAGATGTCCAGAGGCATTCTTTAGCCGACTTCAGCTGATAAAAGAAAAATGAACCTAGACAGGTTTGTATTATAAATCTCCCTCATGGAGAAGCAAAGCACGCCATCTACATATATGGGTATAAATTGTTGACTTACCAGTATTAAATATATTAAAACTATAGAAAGACACATATTTAAGTACTTTTCAAATCCATTTAAAATTAGAAACAAATAGAGAAAACATAAAAACAACTCAAATTATTTCTTTATAAAAAAAATAAATAAATAAGCCGGTAATTGTAACGCTCAGAAATCTTCTTCTCATCACAATAAGCAATACAAAATACATACCTGTATCACAAAATTACGCCTTTCACAATCCAGAAACATATTGACACTCCAACTAACTTTTGCCATTATCTTGTCTCTAACTGTGGAAAAGCTTATCTGATCCCTTGCAGTAAAACGATCTACTTCATTGAACCATAAGCAGGTGAATAGATTTGTTATGGGACTGTGTTCCCGCACAATGACACAGCCTTCAGGTACATCTGCAGCAACTCAATCACAAGTCAGAAATTCAATTCCGCGACAATAATAATAATTAAAAAAAAAAAAAAAATCCAAAACAAGTACAAAAATGCTCTTACCACTAGTTATAGGAAGCTTAGCCTCAGAGTATGGTGTTAATCCCTCGCTCTTATAAAACTCAATCTGGTTATCAATGGAGGAATTATCATACTTTCCTGCAGCTTTATTCGCTTCAGCTTCAACAAACACATCAAAGCGTTTGTAGTGTCTTGAGATTGCAAAATTAGCATTCTGGCGCCACAAGAATCTGAAGAAAAAGGAGTAGTTTAAGGCAATAATAGAAAAGTAGCTAAGATGGTCAAAGTGAGCTCCAAGCAGTGCTCCATATGCCCCCATATCTAGGGCCTGGCAAGTAACTGCTGGATGTACATTAACCATTTTTACATTGACTGACATCCAGAAATCACGTGTTACCAACAGGTGCATTGCTGTGAAACAGCAAAATCGTGACCAATTTCTTAAAGCAATTATTGAAAGAATTCTTCCTAATTTTCAGATGGAAAGTAACTCATAAAGATAAATATATAACACTTTTAACAGTTACAGATTGGTGAAGACAGACAATTCCCATACATCTTATCAGAACAACAGGGAAAAAGGAAACCTTAAAAAGTCAAAGAAGTGCAAAGATCAACGGATGAAGATATGTGTTACATGAACATCATGCCAAACAGATCTAATCATGTCAAACATCAAGTTTTTGACTTTCACATATAAATATATAATTTAAAACATCAGATATTTAAAAATAAAAATAAGAGTTAATGAAAGTTGAAGGAATAGAGAACTTGTAATCAGGTAATCATATACAATAACAGCACTTGGCAATCAACATTCTAATGATAAATAAAAAATCAGATCCACACAGAGATGTATAGCTGTATCATGACAAACTAGAGAAGCAATCTCATCAGTAAAACTAAAAATTTCATAATGTGAAGTGTTGAATAGTCCTCCTCTTTTAGTCATACCACCTCAAAAATTCAGCAATACCTGAAGGGATAACGCAAACAAAAAAATGGCTGTACCTTTCAAGAATTTGATATGGATCCACAACAAGCTTGAGCTTTCCATCAATCCATATAGAATATCTGACATTGGGGAAGATCCTATGCAAAAGAAGTTTTGGAATCTGCCACATGTACATGCCAGGTCAATAACATGCAGAAAATTAAAAATTTTGAAAACACAATAAACAAAATCCATATCACCTAACAGTACTTTTATAGAAATTGGGCAAATGTTTATAATCACAGGTATCCACATCGCAGTATTCTGGCATGACTCAATTTTAACTTATAAAAGTCAAGTTTTAATCACCTCAGTAAGGGAAAGGTGATAATACATCATTCTTTTTAAGGAATCCTTTCATGGAAAAAGCTTTCAGGACAAGATGCCATAAGTATCATAGCCCCAAAAAGCTGCAAATTAACAACTTATTAAAATTACTTCCCTCTGACTAGTTATTCCATGTTGCCCACCAAGTGAACGAACACAAAATTAAAAGAACAACAATAAAAATTGGTCAATGACAATGATAAAACAAAGGTCATTTACTGATTTTAGATTATCATGTGTTGTAGGTTAACACTATAGATATTACTACTGGTGCAATTCTATTACATGTTTGTGACCGCTAAAGTTTTATTGTCCTATCACCTATGCTTACAAGGAGAAAAGTCTATATAAAAACACATTGTATTAGCTCCATTGGTAAAAATTTAAACTAATAAAATCTCACTTGATTTTCTGGTAAATACCAGAATTCTATTCCTCACATATTCATGGATCATATTAACCTAGTACAATATATTATTTTAATCTAGAATGATATCTGGTGCACCTTCACTCTTGTGCGGCATCAGAATGTATCCATTGATATACAATCTAATAGCCACCATGATTAATTGAAAGTTTGACTGTATTTCCAACAATCCCTCACTTGTGGACATGCACACCTACCCATGTACTTATGCTCTACTCAATACATGCCACACTTGCTCAGTGTAAAAGTAAACACTCACTGTCTTAGAAAGCATATCCCAATCGATATAATATATTTTTAAGAATTACAAAATCATCCAATATTTTCTTGGTAACTGCCTTCTTCATCTAATGAGAACTTTACCCTAAAACCTTCACTATGGAAAAAGAATCATACTATCTAACAGCGCATTCTGCCATATTAAAATAATAAAATTAAAATCATAATACCATATGACTCCCCCGTTCTTTTACTACAGAAAATTTATCACCATAGGTCCACACACTAAGTAACAGAAGAGACATGCAATTGACCAATGTAGTAGGGGTTTAAGGCATACTTAGGCCATGGTGAATTGAAAGCTTCAGATGTTCTTACGTTATATTCTAAATCTCAGCTTCACAGTAAACTAGGAAATTTTCCTATGTTTCACTTCATCTTATGATTTTCACAAAGAATCTACGCTTGACTTAACAAGTGGTGGCATTTGGTTCTGTTAGAAGCTGACAGTGCCAAGTACGAGGAACCTTATCCGTCCTAGCTTCTTTCAGGGAATTCTAAACCAAAACACCCCCTGCTCCATTTACAGCTTCAGCTCATCATCCAGCAATCAAAGAGACTTTTGACCGAGATACTAAATTTCCTCCACAAGGGGATCGATAGTCTGAGGGAATTATACCCAACTATAATCCTCAACACAAAAATGGCATAAGCAACCCAAACCATGAGCCAAATTGCTCTACTGATGTAAGAAATCCTTAAAAACTACTCCATCACATGCCATGCCAGAACTTCCAAAAATATTCTAAGCCAAAAATAGCCCAGCCTAACCCAAATTATAGGTAAAGTTACATTTGGGTTCCTGTGAACTTAGTTTTCCAAAAATCACAAGAAAACACCACCAGACTGAATGCACCAAGACATAATTAACGATCTTGAAATTTAAATACAAGGTTCATGTCACATACAAGAAAGGACAATTACAATTTGAAATTAACAAATGGATCGATTTTGAAGGATAACTAAGAATGACATTCTGCAGAATGTATGACTCATGCTGCTTTAGGTTCTTTAAGCTTTGTGGGTGATGCAGCTACAAAGATCAATGCAGTTAATTATGTCTTCACTAATATAACATCATTTACAGTTCACGTGCTTCAAACAAACATAGGACCAACTCGACTAAACTTCAAACAAAAAGGACCGCAACAAAGCTTAAACTATTAGGAAAGGCCCAATCAATGAAATTTAAGCACTCTAACAATAACTAATTCATTTGTTACATGAATTTTTTTAACTTATTTAGGGAGCCAAGGTGGTTCCTATTCAGTATTCACCCCGCCCCCACAGGTCCCATCGATTATCTGGCGGACTTCATCTTTTTTCAGCTCACAAGACCATGCCCCGTTAACCTCAAAGTTTTCATTCTATGAAATGTAACCATCAACTTTACAATGTTATTCTTCAACTTTTAAAGGTTAAAACCTCTAAAATTAAATATTTCCCCATGCTGTTCGTTAGCATTTTATTCCACAAGTAGCTAAATGCTAGTTTTCAATCAAATCTTGTAAAACTGTCTCATCTCCTCTTAACGAGTTAACGGTACTTTTATTCCAAATAAAATTAATGACCTCTTATACGCAACTTACATAGGAAAAGATTACAAAATTGCTGGTCATTTGAACCATCTTCTGCTTTAAGAGTTGAAACAAAAGAAGCAAATCAACCAAACCAAAGTATACTAACCTTTCCATTACGTCTTGCATCACTGTAAGGAATGTTATGGACAACAATAATTCTCCACAACCCAATTCTCTTATTGCTATCCAAGACACTAGAATTCTTCATATATGCCTCTGTCTCTTCATCAATAAACATATAAAAAGGAATATTTTTTGTTGCTGCTTCACTGATGTTCTTGGGCTGTTGTACCACATCATAGTTTCCTGCCCAAAACACCATGATGAGGAAAAGGGAATGCTTAAATGCAAAAAAAAAAAAAAAAAAAAAAAACATTATAGAAGTTCATTTACTCAGCTGTACCAAATATTGCTGATGCAACAATGACCTCGTGGAACTGATCCAACTGCTTCAGGTCGGATTCATCAATATCAAATCCAGTACGGTGACCAGGTGTACTTCCTTTTACAAAACTATTAAAAAAGGATATAGACCATAAAAAAGGCAGAATAAATTACATTCATGTTAACATGAAGGAAGAAACAAAATAAATCTGTTACAGGCATCATAGCTAAAGAACTAATGATAATTATATATAAAGCTGATAAAAGACTATAATCTTCAACAGTGGCAAGACTATCATATTAAACAGCAAACACAAATAAAACCTACCCACAGTGCACTGTCATGGACTCCTTTATGTCATACGAATCTTTCCTTTGTTTCAAAGAAGGATATCCACCAAAATCAGAACCACCATGTGATTCAGTGTTAACCGGGTTTTCATCCAGAACATACGTCAGATTCTGGAGCACTGGGGATGCTGATGGGGAGCTTGGCATACTAGCTATTGCCTGCTCCACAGGGAGGTAACATACCGGACATGCTGCATAAATGGATGAGCAAGAACAAAATCAGAAACATGGTAACATGATACATGTGATAATTGCACATTAGCTGCTAGCCTGCTACAACTAAAATTACAACTTTGTGTATATGAGCCCATGCACATCTCAAAGCTTGGTACAATTCCTTGATAACTTAAAAAATGGTATCAATAACAAGTACTATAACATCTCAGACTTACGCCGTGGACCAGGTCGTCGAAAACCAGGCGGAGGGGGAGAAGGAAATGCAAAACTCTCACATGGATGGGGTGATAGAGGATGATGTACTCTATTTTCATTACTTTTTCGCTTATCATTCTGCATAGAAGAATTTCTATACTTCGGGGTATTATCCACTCCAGGAGTAACTAGAGCAGGATTGCTTGCCACTTGCTTGCCATAAGGATCTATGTTTCCCATATGTTGATTAACATTCGGAGTGGTATTTTCTGGAACACCAAATATAGAAGAAGCAAAATCACAAGCATATTATTATCTCAAACAAATCAAATCAACAAGCTGACTGTACAAAGATGAGTTAACAGCTATTGATTATATTGAGTAAGAAATATTCCTTTTCTTATTACTTAATATCAGAATAAAAGATAATGCCATCTTTCAAACCAAGGCTTGAAATAACTCAACTCTATAGGCAAATAACTTGAGAACCAGGTATAAAGTAACGTCATCTTTCAATCTAGACAATAATCACATCTATTTAATTGTATAGATTAACAGTTATTCCCATTTTTAACATGTTGAAATCCAAATAAAAACTAATGTCATCTCTCAATCAAGCCTGCACTCAAGATAAGTGACCCAATGCTTGCTTTAAAAGCTAGTGCCATCTTCTAATCAAGTCGACTCTCAAAATTTTATTGACAATGTAAAACAACGATTGTCAAATCCCTTATTAAATTAGAATGAAGCAAAAAACACAGGATACAAACCTTTATTAACTATAAGGGAACCCAATGTAAAGACCAAGAGAGCAAGGACACAAAGCAGCAGCATCGCAACCTTTCTACGGCCTAGAAATAAGCAACAAACAAATGGGAGAAACCTTTCTTTCTCCCTGGGACCTGAAAAGAGCATCTTCGCTGACGTCTTTCTTGCAATAGGTTTACCGTTGTAGTTAAAGTTGATGTTGTTGTTGTTGTTGAAGATGCCGGGTAGTTGCAGTGACCCATAACTTCCGGTGCGTGGAACCAATGACCCTCCAGTCATTGTATCTCAAATCCTTCAGCTAGTGCTAGTCTCATCTCCTTGTTTTCGAATTCCCTCTCATTCACAATTGCTCCCAAACAAAAACTGTGCCCAAATCAATTCTTACATTTCAATAAATAAACCCAACAAACAAGGAAAATCAATTCTCGAAACTTCACTATCTTGACAAAACTTCAATTCATTTAATCAAAACCTCAAAAAAAGTCAATGACCTAATCCTTGAAACTCCAAATAGAATGCTCAACAAACCAAATTCAAGTTGTCAAAAAATCCAGCAAAATTCAAAGACCTAATTCTTCAAACTTGACGACAATGCGTTGATCCAATCAACCAAAAAACAAATAGAAAGGACAAATCAATTACCCAATTATAGAAAGTTCGCTATAATTCTAAAAATACCGTCAAATCAAGCCTTGAATCAGTCGCATTAATATTCAAACACCAACCCACCACGAAAAAGAAAACACCTGCAAACAACAACGAATCAACAATGTCGCTTCGATTAAAATTCAAATTTGAAAAGTAAGTGATAAATCAGTTTCTATTATTCTTAAGCAAGTTTGACCCAAATTAGAATTCAAATTACAAAAATCAAATCCTAATCAAACCAAAATTAAAATTCAAAATAGAATGTAAAAGAAAAAGAAAAAGAAAAAAACAAATGACAATGCAACAAAAAAATAAAATTATAAAATAAAAATCCCGTACCTGTTTTAAAGGTGTTTGTTGAATTTAATCTGGATATTGTAAAACTTTGAAGGTGAATTTTAATTGGTTCAAAATTCCCGTGAAAGGGTTTTTGTAGGAATTCGAATAATTTTGTGGATTTTAGTGTCAATGATAAACGTGACAAACTTTCTTTATTTATTAATATTTTTTATTATTATTATTATTATTGTTGTTGGAATTTCATTATTTTATTTTATTTTTCCATAAAAGACAAAATTAGAGAGGTGATCTAATAAAGTGATTTCATGATGTAATCATGGGGTCAATGCTTGCAATGAAATTAATCAAATAATTAATGACGCTTTGGATATTGATGGAAAGATTAAAGATCTATTGAGTTTTTATTATTATTATTTATAATTTATTATAATTATTGTATGTTTTCTATTTATTGTTGATCTTGGATCTCCCCTTTTTATTTTTTTTATATAAATGATTATTATTTTTTGGAAAAAAATATAATTAATTAATTATATTTACTAAATTAAGAGGTGTATTGGATTGGGATTTTAATAGACAATTTTGGAAAGTAAAAGACGTAGTATTAGATTGAGACTCTTTAATAAGTTAGATAAATCAGATAGTATTCGATTAGAATTTTTAAAATTTTTTTTTTAAAAGTCCATAATATCTTGTGGTATTGGATCCAACTTTTAAAAGGTAGCAATTTGTCTTGTCGTATTGGACTGAGATCAAAATTTGTAGGATTTAATGACAATTCTAGACTTTTTAGTGATAATTATAAATACCAAAACCCTAAAATTATCTTGCCCTTTCCTATTTGACTTTTCACACTCGCTCAAGACTTTTTAGAAAATAGTAGCAAAGTTGTGAAAAAAACCCTAACAACAGACCAGGTTCATTTCTCAGATTTTGCAAAAATAGTGAATGGGGGGGTGTTATGCAAGACCGATGTTGGAGAAGTTGCGGAAGAAACGACTAGTTTTTGTTGGTGATTCAATTGGTAGAAATTAATGGAATCGCTTTTGTGTATGCTCTCTTCTGCCATTCCTAATAAGGATTCAATTTATGAAGTTAATTGCAGTACTGAAATTGAAAAACTAAAAAAAAATCTTCCATCTATTTTCAAACATAACCATTACCTAATATGCTTTTTTAAACATATTAGCCTAATATGTTTTTTTAATTCAATTTTGGGTTTTTTCAACTCTTACCGGCTATCTAGTTTGGATTTCTCAACTCGGGTATGTGTGTCAACCAGTAAATTTATAGTGTCCATATAAAAAAATAATCATAAAAAATAAAAAAAGTCCAAACATTCTTTAAATAAAATATAGATAATCATAATAGTCTATAAATAAAATATAGATAATCATAATAGTCTATAAATAAAGTTTAGATAGTCCTAATAGTCTATAAATAAATGCCCGAGACTCTTTTTAAAAAAATTACAAAATTTTAAAAGTCTAGTCCATATAACCCTAATAATATTTAAAATCTTATAAATTCATAAAATCTCAAAATTGTCAATTAAAATCGCAATCCAATACACCCCCTAAGGGGCCATTTGGTACGGAGTAATCTAAATAATGTGAATCCTGGGAATGTGAAACCCAATAATATGATTTCTTGGAAAGTTGTATACATATGTTTGGTTGTATATAAGAATATTATATCGGATTCCTGAGAATGTTAGATAATTGTGTTTGGTTGCAATAGAAATCTTTTTGTTTTAAACATAAAAACATGTCAAAATTAATTTTAAAATAAAAAAATTAAACAAATACATCATTTGTTCTTTCACTTTCCAGAAAAACCGAACATAATTTTTATCTAACAAACAACTCATTTGGTCAACACTCATTTGTTCAAATCAAGATTTTTAACAAACACCTCACTTTCCATTTCAAAACAAAACATGATTTTTATCTAACAAACACCTCATCTGTTCTTTCATTTTTCAGAAACCAAGCATAAGTAGCGGTGGCCACGGTTCGGTTTCGGTTTGAAACCGACGATTTTGGTTCCGTGGCCACCCAAAACCGAAACCGAAACCATAACCGAAAAATCGGTTTGGTACACGGTTTCTAACCGGCGGTTTTACGGTTTCGGTTTAAAAACCGGCGGTTTTGGGTTCGGTTTTGTGACGGTTTTTGGAAGTACGGTTTCTATTAAACCGCGGGCAAAACCGTCGGTTCAACCGAAACCATGGCCCCCTCTAAGAATAACCTAACACAAAACATATTTCACAAACTCATCTTCCACTTCCACTCCAAGACTTGATTTTTATCTCAAAAGCACCTTCTTCATCCTTTCACCTTTACAGAAGAAGCCAAACAAAACCCTTGAAAACACAAACCCATCTTCCACGGTCAAAAATCCCCATGGTCCCAAAAGTTTATGACGTCCCTATTTGAAAAATTGATTGATTGTCAAGATTGGGATAAGATTTTTTTTTTTTTTTTTTTTGGGGGGGGGTGGGGGAATCATGATTTTTCTATATTGGCATCAAATTAGATTAAAGAGGAAGGAAAAGGATAGTAAGCCCCCCAATGGTTACGGATAGTAAGACTTGAACTCCTTACTATAAATGTGCATGATACTTTAGCTACGAGATCCCACCCTCGACTTGAACTTCCTCTTATAAACGTGCATGTTACTTTAGCTAAGAGATAATGTGCAAATTCATTTTTCTTTTATTTATATAGGAAATTCATTTATTTATAACCTAAAAATATTGAAAGTTATTTTTAAATAAAATAATAATATTATTATAAAAAGTATGGTTAAAAAATAATAAGATTCTACCCTTTTAGAAAGAAAAAGAAAAATAACATTTAAAAATAAAAATAAAAGCGGCAATTACATCTACTACATCTGTATAAAAAGTGAGATAGATTTATGAATTATAACTCTATTTATTTTGTTTACCATTGAAATGATATGTATGTCCTTACCTTTTTGTAAAATTACAAAAAATAAAATGTAAACTATCAACCCATAAAAGGCATATATGTAATTTCATTTATATTTTGTAATATAGTGAAGAGATATACTTACCCTTTTTTTAAGGGAATTAATCAAAGCAAAACATTACAAAGAAATAGGGCAATCGCCCGAAACAAGACTCTGCACCGCAAGGGGCAGTCTTTCAACCAAACAAACTCACCCTCAAAACCAAGAGCAATCTTGGCGAGGCTATGAGCAACACAATTCGCTAACCTAGGAACAAAAGAAATCAAACTAAAACAAGAATTCCTAAACTCAAAAAGAATATCATGGATTACCACAGCAACATCCGCACAGGGAAGAACCTTCTCGTTAATCATCTTCACTGCCGATAAGGCATGCGATTCCATCAAAGTCAAGCACAAACCGGTTTCAATAGCCAGCCGTAAACCCCTCAAAACAGCAACAACTTCAGTTGTTTGAGTCTGAAGGATGCCTTTGATGGACTTACATAGGCAAGCAAGCCACAACATGACCAGAGCTATTTCGAATCACCACACCAATCCCCGTCACCTTGCCCTGACTATCCACAGCTGCATCCGAATTAATCTTGTTAGTACCAATCGGCGGGGCCTTCCATTTCAGCAACACACGCTGCTGCACAACATTATCATTGTCCAAACCAAGAGTTACCCTTGAAGGATTCCAAAATGACAAAAACAAATTTACAAAATCACATGAGAATGGATTGATGTCTTTTTAGTTTATTGAATTATGGACCATTTAAAATTTGACATGTAGTTTTCTAAAAAAAAAAATAACTTGTTTATGCTTTTATCCGTGAGTAAAAGCAAAATAACAACAAAAACAAAAAGATAAATAAAAACAAAAACAAAAAAAAAAAAAAATTATTATGAAATTAATATATACATAATCAAATAATAAATAATTTTATAAATATACTACATTTTCAAGTTGCATAGCATCACAAATAATAATTATAGATATTATTTGATATTTATAACTAAATATAAAAAATTTAAATATTGATATAAACACATGTTTTACATGTGCCACCAACCCTAATCCATTAAAGATGTTTTAATTTGTGATAATTTTTTATTTTAAGTGGAGAAACACATCATTATCTAAGTAGTGTTAATTGTGTTGGTATGCACCATGACATAACATTATCCTTGGAATCAGAAAATAAGTTTTAAAGCTACATTATTTTTATTTTTATTTTCTCAAATTGAATGCAAATATGCAACCAAATAAAATGTACAAATAAATCATATTTTTGAATTTTGAAAGTGTTTTTAGAGTTTCTTAATAATATTATAGATATATATATATATATATATTAGATGTTCATTTTCTTTTTAAATAGTTTAAAGTATTTTTATTTTACTTTAAAACATTTTCTATGATACACCACTTGCTGTGGCGGCGACTCGAACCTAGTACATTGTTAGACTAAATAAGTGTTCTTACCACCGAGCCACATTAGACGGAACTTAAAAGCCTCTCCCTTTTTTTTTTTTTATCTCTGTGGAATTTTGTATTTGATTTCACTCATTTTTCACTTAAAATCATTTTCCCCTTTAAGTTCCGTCTAATGTTTTTTATTTTACTTAAAAACATTTTCTATGATACACCACTTGCTGTGGCGGTGACTCGAACCTAGTACATTGTTAGACTAAATAAGTGTTTTTACCACCGAGCCAAATTAGATGGAACTTAAAAGTCTCTCCCTTTTTTGTTTCTCTGTGGAATTTTGTATTTGATTACACTCATCTTTCACTTAAAAACATTTTCCCCTTTAAGTTCCGTCTAATGTTTTTTATTTTACTTAAAAACATTTTCTATGATACACCACTTGCTGTGGCGGCAACTCGAACCTAAAACATTGTTAGACTAAATAAGTGTTCTTACCACCGAGCCATATTAGACGGAACTTAAAAGCCTCCCCCCCTTTTTTTTTTCTCTGTTGAATTTTGTATTTGATTTCATTCATTTTTCATAACTGGGAATAATTTATTTTGGTCTTTAATTTTTGGTGATTTATCACTCTTTTTTTACTGATATTTTCATTTTGTACTCACGTGGTCCCCAATTTTCCAAAATATATAAATTTTGTCCCATTGTCAATCAAATGTTAGTTACAGGGAATGAAATGATGGTTAATTTTGTCATTTTCATCATTGGCATTTACTTCCATGGCACATTGCAATTTTTATTTTTTAAAGAAAAAGATCTAAAATAAATCCTAAAAGGAGGCGGTGGAGGTGGCCTCCAATTTTCAATCTTTGGTGGAAATTGACAAACGATCAACATAGGAGATCAAAGGATGATTGATCCGATTGATCTTCATATATATATATAGGTGGCCTCCAAATTTCATCCTTTGGTGGAAATTGACAAACGATCAGCATAGGAGATCAAAGGATGATTGATCCGATTGATCTTCATATATATATATATAGATAGGTAGTCTCCAAATTTCAATCTTTGGTGGAAATTGACAAACGATCACCATAACAAAGGATGATTGATCTGATTGATCTTCATAAACGATCACCATAGGAGATCAAAGGATGATCGATCCGATTGATCTTCATTTATATAATTTTTCTATTGTTGGTTTAAACTGATATAAAATATATCAGTTCCTTGTACGGTAGGTTATTAGATTTAAAAGATACTTTGATAAGTGTATGCAGTTAAATCAAAGTATTTAAATCCAATGACCCACATATAAGGAATTGATATATTTGTTCGAACCGACAGTAGAAAAATATATATATATATATATATATATATCCACGGGAGACTGTCTATATCCCATGGTGATCAACCATCTATCTCCACCGGTTGGGATTCGTTCTCCATCAATTTTCAATTATAGATCATTAGAGTCAGTTTATTTTTAATTTGTTTTTTTTTTTTTTTCATTTTTATAATTCATTCATTTAAGAATGAATTAATTTTTTATTTAAATTATTTAGTTTTTATAATGTTTGTTTGTTTTTTTTTAATCTCTTGTTATATTATATATATAGAGAGAGTAATTTTCCAATAAGGACTTTTATAATGCACACTTTAAGCATATTTGATGAAATTGCATGAAATATATTGAATCTTGATTTGATTTTTTATATGCATCCTAAGAAAATTAAAATAAACATTTGGTAAAATTTTGGAAATTTTTTGGATTTTGAAAACTATTTTTTCTTATATTTTTCCATTTTTAAATGTTTTATTTTCAAAAAAAATTAGAAAAAATTAGTTATTGCACTGGAGGTTTTTTTTTTTAAATTTCCAGAAATGTATTTCAATGTTTTCACCATTTATACAAAAAATCAAATCAAGATTTAATATATTTCATGCAATTTCATCAAAGATGCTTAAAGTTTGCATCATAAAAAGTCCTTATTATAAAATTACTATATATATATGTATTTTGTTTAGTTTTATTATATAGAGATTCTTATATTTCATTTGTCTTAAGTGATTAATTTTGATTTTTTTTTCAATTTTTGTATTCTTTTTATTTGTTTTTTTGTTCTTCATTTTTTTTCTAACAACACCGAAATTTTAAAGGTGTTTGAAATCATATATATGTTGTGGATATTTTGGTCATTATATACTCTGGTAAAATTGTAAAGTTTTATGATTTTTTTGGACTAAATCATACTTTAGATCAAGGATTTAAATATAATGGTTAATATGGTCTCGTATCATAATTTGTCACATTTGAACTTTAAAATATCGAAAAAATCAGTAAAAAAATGATATATCATGAAAAATTAGCGACAAAAAAAAAAAGTAGAGAGTTTTCAAAGTAAATGATTCATTACGAGTAGAGGTTAAATCATGAGAAAAAAATTTTTCCATGGATCAATAAACTTATAGTCTCATATTCCAATTTCATTTTCTTATAGTATGAAGTCAATAACTTTTTTACCGACAGATGATATCTTATCATAAAATACAACTTGTTTCCATCTTATGAATAAAAGAAAACTCATGCAACAATCAGAACATCTCAGATTTAAGAGAGAGAGAGAGAGAGAGAGAGAGAGAGAGAGACCTGACTCTCGACGTAGAACTGTACATGAGAATTTACTTCTTCTAAGCTTTGAGCCATTTGCTTCACATGTATTTTCTTTCTCTTCTCTTCTCTTTCCTTCTTTTCTCTTCACTTGGCTTTAAAGTAGTGTGACTTTGTTATGATATTTTTTATAAAAAAAAAAATAATTGGTGATGTATTCTTCTCGAACTGTAAAAAATAGTTTTCCAAAATTATGAAAGGTATTGAAAGAGATAGGAAGTTTGAACTTCATATCCTTTCACATAGCTCAAGTAGTTTGGTACTTCCCTTTCACATCCTTAATAAGGGTTTGAGCTCTGCATTTGCTTATAAAATCATAAAATATACAAAGATCATTTCCCTGGAGTTGCATTCTGAGTCACATTTGTAGATGCTGATTTTGTCGGGTCCAGTAGACTGTTGACCTGATTTGTGTCAGACTTATAAAAAAAATATAAAAAAAAAAAAACTTATGATAAAATATAATTATCAATTTATCATAAAAACAATACTACATTATTCAAATATTATATTAATCCCAATATACATCATCAAGATGAACCCAACTGACACTACTAATAGATTTCAAAACATTGATATATGATACTAGGATTTAGCTACTATACAATACTTGTATAGTTGATGAGTAATTATGTGAGAGAGCGAGGGAGAGAGAGTTGGTTATTTTTGTTTAAATCTTTAATTTTTATAAATCATTAGATTGAAATCTGAAGACTAGAAACTAATCCAGCAAGCTGAACCCATGATGATACCTTTAGTCGATGAATTAAATGTCATGGTTAAAATGGTCTCGTATCATAATTTGTCACGTTTGAACTATAAAATTTCGGAAAAGTCGGTAAAAAAAAATGATATATCATGAAAAATTAGTGACAAAAAATAGAGACTTTTTTTACAATACATTACATGAGTAGATGTTAAATCATAAGAAAACATTTTCCCCTCAATCAAGAAACTTATAGTCTCATATTCCAATTTCATTTTCTTATAGTATGAAGTCAATAACTTTTTAACCGAAAGATGAGGTTGATAACAAAATACAACTTCTTTCCATCCTAGGAATAAAAGAAAACTCATGCCAACAATCAGAACATCTCATATCTAAGAAAGAAAGAGAGAGACAAGAAGGAGAGGGAGGAGGATATAGACCGACTTGAATCTCGACATAGAGCTATACATGGGAATTTACTTCTTCTAAGCTTTGCGCCATTTGCTTTACATGTATCTTTTCTTCTCTTCTCTTTTTTTCTCTTTTCACTTGTCTTAAGGTACTGTGACTTTGTTATGATGCTTTCTTTTCTTTTTTAAAATTAGTTGATGATGTATTCTTCTCAGATTGTAAAAAACTAGTTTTCAGAAATTAGGCATATTATGAAAGTGATATATTATGAGAAATTAGCAACAAAAAAAATAATAATAATCATGACTTTTCAAAGTAAATGATACATTACATTAGTATGGGTTAAATCATGAGAAAACCTTTTTTCCCTCGATCAAGAAACTTACAGTCTTACATTCCAATTTCATTTTCTTACGGTATGAAATCAATAACTTTTTGACCAAAATATGAGACTTGATCGCAAAATACAATTTATTTCAATCCTACAAATAAAAAATTAATCTACTCTCTCATATAGAATAATTTGGAAAAATATTTTTAGTGAAATTAATTTACATATATTAATATTAATGCTATTAATGTTACAAGATTTTATTAGTTATATAATATATATATATATATATATATATATACCACATTCAGTGGTATGCCATCCTTTTCCCAAAAAAAAACTTTAAAATTCATTCTAAAAACTTATAAAATTATTGCCAAATGTTAAACTTTTTTCACCTTGACCCTCCAATTTTATTTTTTATATATAATGCCCCTAACTTGAATTTTTGGTGACAAAGTACAAAATATATTATGAAAAAATAGAGACTTTTCAAAGTAAGCGATACATTACATGAGCAGGGGTTAAATAATGAGAAAATCTTTTTCCATCAATCAAGAAACTTATAGTCTCGTATTCCAATTTCATTTTCTTACAATATGAAGTTAATAACTTTTTGACCGGAAGATGAGGCTTGATCACAATATACAACTTCTTTCCATACTACAAAAGAAGTAATCCTTTTGTAATCCTTACCATTATAATCCTTACAGACACAAAACCCAGCTTAGTGGAGGAAAATCTAAAAGGCAAAAACCACCCAGAGATTAGTAAATCAGATTATCAATAGATAACTAACACTTTTATTCCTACAAGGTTGCAATTATAAACCTCAACATGAAACATAATTTCCAAATAAAATTCATAAATAAATTTAATTTGTCTTAAAGGTGTTATCCAAAAAACCGTGTGTTGACTTTGGGACAACACTTAGACTAGATGGAATGGTGCTCCATGGTCGAAGAGGCCCAGGTATGGACTGGCGAGTCGGGCCACGGTCGAAGGCGCAGTGCCAGAACAGGGCTAAGGTGTCCATAGCAAGATTGCCTAGCTATAAGAGACCACGCAGTGCTAGGTTTCAACCAGGACCGGTTCCCAAAAGTACTGGAACTAGTCATGACAGGACCGGTCACGACACATGAGAATGGTTTTAGTGATGTATCATGTTAACAGTTTGTTGGTGATTAGGAACCAATCATGCACAGGGAAGATCAAATCATGGTTCTCATTTATCAATCTCAATAGATTACACTTCTCACAAAAGGGGGTCTCTCTCTCTCTCTCTCTCTCTCTCTCTCGATACAATGGGGGTTCCAACTAATGAAACCGGTTATTCTATATTAGAAAATTACACAATGAAGGTCTCTTACTTGAGGCAAGTCGTTCTATAGTAGAATTATGCTCGTCTTCCCTCTCAAAAAAATAAAATGCTAACCTTTAACCCTTCTTAAGTTAGGGTATTTATAAGGTGCCTTCAATGTGGTAGATGAGGAGGATCCTCCTATGTAACAGTTATTGGCATGATCCTCACCAATTTCTTTCACCGAGCCTACAGTGGCACACACCCCGAAGGACTATAATTGCCCCAACTATGCCTAGTGCTGACTGAGAGGTTAAATGGGTATGTGAGAGACTTCTCTTTTAGGTGGGATAGCCATTAGGGAATCCTCACCGTTCTTTTATATCAGGAACATGTGCGGTACACGTTCCGGATGGTCGGGATGGTCCCACATATGCCATACTGTCCATGTAGGCGTTTCGTAGGCAATTATATGGCGTTTTCCCTGATTCTGTCTAGCTAAAGGTGCTTGAGCTGGTTGGAGATGTCACTTTCACAAGTGGGGTGCCCTGGGGAATAGTGCCAATGTTTGTCACGCTGCATCTGTTAAGCCATTTCTCCCACCATTTTCTTTCTTTGCTTATGATCTTTTTGCATTTGTTCTGCCTGTTGGAACTCATGTTCCTCTTTGGTGATGGCTAGAGTTGACATTGGGTATTGCTGGGCTAGACCCTCATCAGATCGTCGGTGTTGGACAATGGAGCGCGATCTAGGCCATCAATTCTTGCACTTCCCTTTCTTTGATAACTGCCTGAATTTAATGCCTAACTACCAACTGCCCTGTGGCGATCATGGTGGCAATTTTAGAATGTTCTTCAAGGTTTAGGGTGTCCTGGTTCCTTAGGATAGTGTAAGGCTTCATGAGGTCTTTTATTCTTGCTAATTCGTCTCTCTCTCAATGGATCACTCCCCAGGGTATGACTGGGCCGGGTCGAGTCGTCATGGCTCGCTGGTCAGTCCCGGTTGTGCTGGGAATCCTGATGCTGACTGGAACCAAAGTTGGAGGGTGAGTGTCCTAATGTTAGGCCTAATTGGCCCGGAACTGGGATGGACTTTGGTGGACCTGCTCATTCTGGGACCGATCTTGATCCTGCTGTGGTACACCTAGAAAAGTACTTTTTTGATTTCTTGGTCATTTTTGGCGGTTAACAAAAGGTATAACTGAAATTGTTTTATCATTTTTAAGGATATTGATAAATTGTTTTAATAATTTATATTTCTAAATATCAATTAGTTAATTATAATGATAAAACCAAGTTTATAAGAAATATGACATATTTACCAACACAAAACCCGTACCAATTTCAAAAATAACAACAACAAAATACACACACATATGAATTGAATACATACCCAGAGCTCCATTTTGCGCTCGAATTGCATAAAGCCATTCTTAAGCTCGATCAATGTTTGCATGCATAAGGCCATATTGGCCTCTAAAACCTGAGCCTGTGTATTAAAACGATCAATAGATTATTTAACACTGTCAATTTCAGATTGAAACCAATTGCATATAGCAATGGTTCCTGATAATGTGAGATGGTATGGAAACAACATTTGACTACTCTCTACAGACATTGAGCGATAACTCAAATGGATCAGAAAAGAGACTTTGTTTGGGGCCATAGTTAACATCATAAAAAAAAATTAAAAAAAATAATAAAAAAAAATTGAAGCAACTACAAATGGTATGATTCGAGACTTCCAAAGAATCGACTTAGTGAAATCCCATATTTTGTATATCAGAAAAAGGAATGCTTTGTCAAGTTCAGGATTGATCTCTGATAATGGTCCAGATCGCACCAATATCAATCCGTTTTACTCCATTTATTTCAAGTTAAGGGTTCAACAATCAATAACAAAAAAAATAATTGAAAAGAGAAAGAGAGACTATTACCTTGTTGAAGGTCATCGTGCTATAAAAATAGAGTATGTACCTTTCTAGGAAAACATGCATAATGATTAGGTGGTTGGCCATGTGAAATTGAAGGGACGAGAGTGAAATGGAGAAAAGCTAGGGTAGAAACAAAGTTGAGAGAAGATGATGGGCTTTTGGACAAAAACTTCAAGAAAGCTGAGAGATGATGGTTTTTTGGACAAAAACTTCGAGTTTCCTAACCAGGTAGAAAAAGGTTAAGAGAAGCTTTAATGGTTGTTAAGTTTAGAGATCCATCATTAATTTAGGTTTTGACCGACAGAAAGATATATCAGTCATTTAGTTGTAGAGTTCGATTTGGCTATATGTTATTAGTATTTAGATATTGTCTTTGAACAATTTAACAACTGCAGTGTTGATGGGTATGAAGAAATAAGGCTTTAGAGAGCTAAAATGTAATCCTTACCCGGAGCTCCATTCTGCACTCGAATTGCATAAGGCCATTCTTAAGCTCGTTTAGTGTTTGCTTGCATAATGCCATATTGGCATGCATAAAAACAATAATACATTATTCTTGTATTATCTTATTCCCTATATACATCATCAAGATGAACCCAATTGACACCACCGATAGATTTCAAAACATCGATATATGATTTTAAGATTTAGCTACTATACAAGACCTATATAGTTAATGAGTAATTATGTGATAGAGAGAGAGAGAGAGTTAGTATTTATATATATATATATATAAATCCTTGATTTTTATAAACTCTTAAATTGAAATCCAAAGACTATAAACTAATTTAGCAACTATACAGGTCATGTATAGTAGCTGAACCCCCGAGGTTAAAGCATAAGAAGAAAACATATAAATAATTAAGGATTAATTGTACAAACACCCCTAAGTTTAGGTAATATTGCACACATATTCAAATTTTCTTTTAACTGCACAAATATCCCCTGAAAAACTCTAGCTAACAGCCAACCCAACAGTATATAAAAATAATTAAAAATCCCAAATAATTCTATAATCATAGATGTACTAAAACAAAAACTATAAAATAATATCAAATGTTTACAAAGTTATAAATTTGTCACAACCCACGATAAGTGAACCATCAACAAAATAATTATAAAAGAAAAATAATTGAAAAGCTTGAAGAGATCTAAAATAGAGGCTCTTTATCTCATATGGAGAACTCTATTTCAGATGGGTTCTGCAATTGTAGTGGGTACCCGTCTTCGATGAAGTTCTCCACTTCTCAATCTCATATGGGTTTTGATATGGAGAACTTCAATTGCAAATGAACCATTTGCGATGGATTTTTATATATTGTTTATTTATTTATTTTTAAATTGATTAAAAAATAATATAAGAATATTTTTTTCTTTGAGATCCCTCATCCTCTCCTCTCCTCTCCTCTCTCTTGTCTCTCCAACCAAACCATGGATTGAGATCTCTCACTCCTTGCCCTCTCTCCTTCGTACCAAACAGAGCCTAAAATTTTCCGATCTCAATCCCGGTGTTCAATAGCGGGTTTTTGGGCAAATAATTTTGTTTGGGTCAGAGTCGAGATTTGTTGTCCCCACTCTGAACCCACTCCATTGACGTCTCTAAAACTAACAAATACATTGAAAATGTAAATTATATTCACAATGAATTAAATATATAAAAATGTATTGTGTGCATTTTTACTTGAAGTTAGAGTTTGTATAAATCTTCTGGGAATTAAATATTTTTATTGTACTTATCAAAAAACTAATCTAAGTCGTTGATTTTCTTTTATAACAATTTTCATACTACTTAAAGTGTAGGGAACATTTTAAGTCCATCATAAAAAAGAATGAAAACATCAATTGTGTTTTATTGTACGATTTTGAGTAAAACTCAACCACGCTAAACCCCGTCAAATCTCTTTTTATAATTGTAAACCCAACACAACATAATATAAAGAATATTTAATACTTTGTTTATATTCTTAATGAATTTTTAGATTTATAGTATTAGAATAATATTTTATTTTTATTTATTTAGTTTTATATAATATTTATTTTAATTAGGATTTTTATTTATAAAATTTAATATTAAAATAATATTATATATGGTTATTATTATTCATCTCCTCTTTATATTAACTAATAAAACATATATTGTTTTTGATCAATTAAATTGTATTAGTAATGCAATGCAAAAACATGTCAAAACACTACATTGTGTTGTTTTAATACATTTTAAACCCTACAAAATCTTAAGTGATATAAAGATACTTTTTAAATTATACTATCAATGACCTATTAGTTCAAATGAGCTTTTTTAATTGACAACAACTTTTCATTAAAAGTCTTTCAAAAGATTTAATCGAAAAAGTAAAATCAAATGACCTAAACTCTCACATTTTGTATACAGATATTGATTCAATCCCAAAATCTCTTAGCAAGGTCGGATTAAGTTCACCCCTACGGGCTCATATAACCTTGAGACATTCTTAGCTAAGTTGGATCTTAAAAAGTTAGGGTTGGCCATAAAAATTTTGAGCCTAAAACTTGAGTTGGTGTAGTAAAAATGGAAATTGAAATGAGAAAAAGGTTATTTTTGTGTTGTGCTTGTAAGGTGGAAAGGTGTTAAAATGTAATAAATTTTATCATCAAACAATGAGTGATTTGTGGAAAACATTGCATGAGTGATTATAAAGACTTAGTGGTTGATTGTGGGACATGAGTAAGTAAGGTGGTCCATTTATGTTAGCTAGTTGATATGTATGAAATATATTTAAAAAAAAATTAAAATTAAAATTAAAATAGAACAACAATATTGTCATAAAAGTTGTGGGTGAGTGGGTCCAAATCATGATTAAACAATTTACTCTCATTCAAGTATTCAACATTTCAACATATGATATAACCTCTCATGGCCTCGTGTATGACTTTTTTCAAGTTCTATTGTTAGTCATTGCTATACTATATCATTCACCACCGAATTTACAGTTTCAAACAATTTCAAATGTTAATATATTTTGTTATTGGGGTAATACTATATTGTTGAAATATTTTGTCCGAATTTATGATTTAATAATATAATATATGAGTTGCAATAAATACATAATTTCATAATTTACAATGTATTTATTTATTTATTATATATGCACTATAGTTATAATTGACAGCCAATAGTTAAGATTTTTTAAATATAAGAATGGACCACATCATTAAATAAAATTTATTATGACAAAAGTCTCTAACAATAAATTAATATATTTAGACAATTCATTTTCAAATTAAGTCCATGAGATTGACTTGAGTCTTTGTATCTCTCTAAACAAATACTTTTGATTGTTTTTCGTTTAATTTTAATTTATACTCTTACTTGCATTGCATCACCAATTTTATGACATACAAAGAAACAATTATATATATATATATATAGTGAGTCTCGTCCGATAGATCTCTTATTTTAATTTTTTGATTTGATATTTTATTTTATTATAAGTTCAATGAAATCTATATATAAATAAAAAATTTCTTATTTTAATTTTAAGAATTTTGGTCTGATATTATTTATTATAAATTCACTAAAATCTACCTACGAATAAAATTTGAAAAATTGTCAAGCATTAAAACTATTTATCTTAATTTTATTAAATATGAAAGTATCGAAAAATGAGAAAATAATGGAAAATTCAAAAAAAAAAAATAGTTCTAATGTTTGAAAAATTCTTAAATTTTATTAATATGTAGTAGCTTTCAATGAACTTACCATAAAAAAAAAAAAAAAAAAAAATCAAAATTCATAAAAATCGATACTCTATAACCCTATATATTCATAAAAATCAAAATTCATAAGATTCATACAAATATGATCACTTAGGAGAGAATCAATAAATATATGTATATATATATATATATATATATTTGTATATATGTGTGTGCGGTGGTTCTTTAATCAGGAATTTTATAACGTCTAACCACAGCCATATGTTTAAATAAAATCTTGATTTTTTTAACAAACATTTAAATTTATTTAAACGTATGGCTGTGGTTGGACGTCCTGAAATTATAATTTAATTTCAGGATGTTCTGACTAGAGAACCACTATATATATATATAGTTTTTTTATTGTCAGTTCGAACTGATATAAAACTTGCATGCAATCCATTGGATTTAAAAGATGTTTTGAAAAGTATATGTAGCCAAAAGTCAAAGTATTTAAATTCAAAGGTCCACATGTAAGGAATTGATATATCTTATATTAGTTTAAACTGACAATAGAAAAATGCTATATATATATAAAAGATTAGTCATGCCCTATGACCCTTTACGACTTTGATTAAATGTTTAAAATAAACTTTCAAAACAAAATAACAGAGTCACTAATTAAAATAAAGTATAAACGTGTCTTACAAATATTAAAAATTCTTAGGTTCAAACCCACAAACACAATTTATATTAAGGATTTCCGATTATCTCATATGATCAAAGACCGAGAGAAAAAAAGATCTTAATTTAACTTTAATTTTTTTAAACTTTATACATTGGCCTCCCTATATTTATTGTTTTACCGTATTGGCCCTTAACAAATAAATTTATCGCTTTGCTATTGCATGTGATCATCTATCTATAGCGCTACAAAATTAATTATATAAATTACCTCTGTAAATTTGCACCGAAGAAGCCTAATATAAATAGATTATGAGATGGTGATGTGAGTAGTAGAGAGAGGAGAGTTGAGAAGCACCAACAAGAGCATGTGTGTTGAAGTGGAAGGAGACATGGAAAAATAGATTAATGACAAAAAGGGTGGACCAACAAGCTGTTTGTTTGTCTGATTGAGAGAAGACAATTCCATGAATTTCATGTATGCAATTGCATGATTCATTTGGATATAGTCTTCATTATTTATTAGATATGGACACCCTTTTCTTTTGTTGCCTTCTTTTAATTTTCTATAGATTTATTATTATTATTATTATTATTAATTTCCAAGTAAAAAATTTCACCATAGTTCGAAAATAAACATGCTTACTTCACATAAATTAGCCTCCACAAAAATTATTTATATAAAAAATCATTAAAATTACATAGTTAAATAAAAACCCATATATAACAATTGACAATATCAAATCTAACCATACTTAATAGGCCACAAATTAATAAATTTTTAATTCTTTTTATGATAAAAAAAATGACATCGAATATTATAAAAATTTATTAAAACTTATCGAAATGAAACATTACATACAAAGTTTTCATAATATCTGTTTACACGACCCAATAAAAAAAAATCACCACACATAGCACGGCCATATATTTACTCCTATGACAATGGAGAAAAGACTTATCACAAGTCCTTTAAAAATGTGCATGGTACTCATCATTATTCGCCAGCGTAGAAGACAAAGTACGCACCACTTTAGCTATACATGAGTCAATATGTACTAATCATTAATAAATCAACTTTTAATGGTACAAATTATTACTATATTAGTATATTAAAATAAAGTTGAGATAATATTTGGATGCTGATCAGTCAGTAACCACCCAAAATACTAATCCATAGATTAAAGTGTAGCACGTGATCTTTTTTTTTTTTTTTTTTTAATCTCCTTGCATTCTACACAAATTAGATCTCATGCTATACTTCAATTGGTGGATCGGTATTTTGGGTGCTGACAAGCATTATCATAAACAGTAATACTACATATTTCATCTACAATCCCACAATTTTCATCCCAACACATGTGACATAAAGTTGAGATAATATTTGGGTGCTGATCTGTCAGTAACCACCCAAAATACTGATCCACAAATTAAAGTGTAGCGCGTGATCTTTTTTTTTTTTTTTTTTAATTTTTATTTTATTTTATTTTTTTTACTTTTTATATTTATCTCCTTGCATTCTACACAAATTAGATCTCATGCTATACTTCAATTGGTGGATCGGTATTTTGGGTGCTGACAAGCATTATCTATAACAGTAATACTACATATTTCATCTACAATCCCACAATTTTCATCCCAACACATGTGGTAACTAAGGTGTCACTTAGTGAGTGGACACATATTAATTTATACATATCTCTCTTACCCATGTATTCACTCACTAATTAATGTTTTTCCACTTACCAAGTACCACTTCAGCTGCCACATATGTTATAATGAAAATTGTACGTGAGATGTGAGCATTATTGTATCCATAAAGTAGGGCATTAGTTGCCAAGAACCATACGTTAATCATGAAATTAAACAAAGATTTAATTAGAGTGGGGGTCACCAAGAGTACAAAATGTTTATTTAAAATATATATAATATAATTTGTGTGAAATGAAAGGAGTGAGTGAGTTGGATGGCAAATTGGTAATTTGGCAGTGAACTTGTTCAGTTCACCTAACTATATTTATGAAAGTAAACTGATAAAAAGCCAACGACCTTCTTTCAACAAAACGACTCTACTTTGACACTACTACTTCAGTCAACTTTTCTGCTCTACGGTCTATATTCCACACTCGTTTTAGTACTGCGCGTGCATTTACGCGCTGAGGTTCTAATTTAGTAATTTCTATTTCTTAATCGATAAATATATAAGAGCTTCTCTTTACAATACATAAATTATCTATTTACACTCCAATTTAATTTTCTTTTATTAATAACAATTTTAACCTGAACTAAAATTACTAATCAAAACCAAAAAAATTCTAAAGAAATTACAAACTAATTAAATTATTAAAAATAAATTATCTCTTATAAATCATTAGATTAAATATTAGGTATTAAACTCTCTCTCCTAAATATATTATTACCATATTAAACATTCTCTCTCTCTCTCTCTCTCTCTCTCTCTCTCTCTCTCTCTCCATTTAAAAAAAAAATCATATCTCCATACTTTCTCGATAGTTAAAGAAAAAAAAATTATGAATATTTTTGGTTTTTTACTAATAGCAATATATATTAAAAAGTCAATTTGAAAAAAATAGATATTTGAAAAATTGATTTATTGCAATTAGATTCGATTAAATTCATAATTTTTAATACTAATGAAAGAAATTATAAGTTTTTTTATTTTTATTTTTTAAATATATACATATATATGGTTCATAAAAATCAAGTTTATTCGTAGGTTTTTTTTTTTTTTTTTATAAGTTGTTAGTCTTGCTTGAGAATGAATGAAGATAAAAAATTAGAGATATCTATTGGAGGAGAAAAAGTTTAATATGGTAATTAAAAATTTATGAGAGAATGTTTAATATGTAATATTTAATCTAATAATTTATAAGAGATATTTTCTTTTTTTAATAATTTAATTCAAAAAAAATTACTCATCGGATGAATCAAAAGGCTACGATGGTTCGTTTTAACTTCTATTAAAATAAAATTGAGTGTCTTTATAAGTTTATTTTTTAAAATGAAGTGTCTTTAAAATAAGAGTGTCAAAAAATAAAAAGGATAATCTTTGAACAAAAAGAAGTGTTTGTAGAATTTTTTAAAATTTAAATTTTGAGGATAGAGTGTCTTCAGAAAAGAAGTGTAAAAAGAAAAATATTGAATCGTTAAAAAAACTCTCTAAATATATATATATATATATATATAATTGTAGGTTCGAGTCATATTCCTTTATCCAATTAGTAAATTCACTTTTAACTAAAGTGTGATGTGTATCTTCACATTGTGGGTGTTTAAGTTCCATTATGTATACCTTCGTTCTTACTACCGTGTATTCTCAGAATGTTGGTCCTAACTAGTCCGATACCTCTGCACGAAATCTAAACAATAGGTCTCATACCAACAAAATCATCCCCACTTCATCCTAAAATAAAAATCAAAATTAAAAAATCCATGATTTTTATATCTTCGGTTGCCATTTTTTTTTTTTTTTTTTCTTCTTCTTCTTGTCTTTGGTGGGTGGAGAAGAAATGAATAGTATATAAGTAATAGGTGGTAGGAATGTATGAAACTTTAGAAAAAATTAGGTTTTGTACTAAAATAAAACGAATTCGGTTAGGTATTAAATTTTTTTTGGATATATATATATTACAACTAAACCAATAACAAAAACTCATATCAAATATTTGGGGCCCTTAGGTATGACGGGCCCGCCCGGGCCGCCCTTGGACTTCTCACGATTGTGGGTTTAGATATCTAAACTGTAAATATAGTTAACATTAGTCGGTCTTGACAGACTCTTAATTCATTTAGTGTCGATTTGTTTTTAAGTTTTAACTTAATTATTGGATTTATATAATATTATTTTAAATGATAATTTTAAATTATTTAAAAACTTCTTTATAGCTCTTGAGTTTCACAATCATATTATTACGGTCGAGGGTTCAAATATTATCCGCTCCCTAAAATATTAAATTTGTAATTAATAAAAGAACCAGTTATTTATGCTATTAAAGATAACTCTCGAAAATATCTTTTAATACAAATTTTGTGACTTACGAACCAATATAGTCTGATTTTAGGTTCCAGTTGCAGATATATATATTAAAAAAAGGTTAGTGGTTTCTAAAACCATTGATTTTGTGAGACAGTCCCTAAATAACTATTAATTTTTCAAAACTGCTCAAATTTGTCATTTCATAGAAAGAAAGTATCAATTGTTACTACTTTGGCCACTAATTGTTTGAAGTCCGTTTGTTTATGTCATAACTTGCTTATATGATTTTTAATTCAAAAATACTTCTTTCATTTTTTTTATGTTTTTTCAACTAAGCCACAAGATCCTTTGTTTCATCTGTTATTATCGTATTTCTCTTTCTCTCTCTTTCTTGTATCTTAAAGTCTCATCCTTTTCTATTTTCTTTAACTCCATTTTTTTTTTCTCTTTTCTATTTCACGGCTGCAATTGTTTTATGGCTAGCACCTAGATGTGTTGATTATTATAATAAACCTACGGTACTTCAACAACTTTTAGGGAATTATAAGAAAATAGTTTGTTGTAATCTATGATTTGTATGAGTGCTTTGTGTGAACCTTGTCAAGTAAGTGTAAATGATATCTCTGTTCAAATGTTTTATAGAGTATTATGATCTTGTATGTATATCATGAGCAAGTTTGTATGCACACTTTGGAACATCATCTACCAAAAATATGAAATTTTATTTGATTGCTTAAAAAAATGATTAAATAATAAATTAATTAGGAAATAAGTTTGATGTCACCCTAAATTAATCAGAAAATTAACCAAAAAATAATAATAAGTTTGATGTCATTCATAAACAAGAAATATTGCCTATAAAAATAATAAATTAATCAAATCATTATTTTTTTTATATATACAATTAAATAATCAAAACACATAAAATATTACCCATAAAATTTTATAGGTGTCATGTCACAGATAAGACAGCTTTCTGTTAGATTTTGACAAAATGACTATCAATGAACAATGTTTTGTCAAAATAGTGATTTTGGAACAATTTAAATAGTGAATGACCTTTTTAGGATTCCACCCATCAATTATTGGTATCCAGTGCTATTTTCTCAAAAAAAAAAAAAAAATGAAAATTTTGTGTATCATTGTCTTTTATTTGGTTTGATTTTTATTTGAAGAAAATTATCCAATAAAAAGTGAAAAAAGAAATATAAAATTTTATTATATTGAATTATAAATAAAAATAATGATTAAATTATTTTGTAAATAATTGGTTTATACCTTCACACAAATGTTATTCTGTTATACTAATGTAAAATGCTTCGATGTATAACTCTCAAAAAGGGAAATATAAAAATAATATGGAAATAATTTAAATTTAAATTTAAATTCAAATACAAAAGATAATATTATAAAATCTTTTATATACGGTAGAAAATAACAAGAATCAAATAATCAACAAATACAACAGTGTTACAAGAGTATTTTTGACACAATAGAATCGTGTCTCTTATTTATTTTATATATTTAATTGAGATGGTATTTTTTTTATCAGATAAGAATATTTTGATATCTTTACACAAAAACATAATCAAAAGTTGGATTTCTTTCCTCTGGTTGAAAATTAATTACATTTTTCTTTTGTTTGACAAATAGAATAATAATGCACATTCCAGAATCTAAACATGTACATTTTACCGATATGTTCGGAGAGTTTTCTTTTCTGATTTTTAATTTGGGAATAGTTATAGACGGGGCATTAATGTTTGATTTCAGCAAATCCTTATTTCAAATGTAAAGATTTCAGAGTAGAAGAGGTTGGTCCGGCCGTGGATTCGAGTCCCTGTTTAAAAATAAAGTAAAGATTTTAAAAATAAAAATAAAAGGAATAATAATTGAGAAAGTGTAACAGCATCGCGAATAACAGCGCGTGGTGGTATAAACTATAAACACAAAAAATAAAATATATTCAATTAAGAATGTCTTTTTTACTGAAAGCTGCGCCTCTCATGGCTCTATAAATACGAGCCGTGACAAAATCATTTCTTTTTTTAATGTTACACCCCAACTATAACAATAAAATTAATTTATTTATTTATTTTATTTATTCATTTTCATTTCCTGTAAAAAAACTTACTACACTCTTTACTATACGTGTGAGTTTTCTCTCAAAATCAATATCTCTGTGCCCTAGATCTGCAAAACCCTAGATCAGTCATGTTCTCTTTCGCTTTGGGCTCTTAAAGTTTCAATCTTTTGTTATAATTCTTTGCTTGGAGAAGTGGGTTTGCGACACAAGACCAACGAGACATGGTTAAAGGTACTTTCTTTCTGTTTCAATGATTTCACTTCTGGTGTTCCGTGAATTGGGTTTGTGAGGGTTTTCAGGATTCCTGGTTGTGTTGAAAGGATTTTGAGTTTCTTGGGGGTGTGAATTTTATTGGGTTCTTTTGATAGTAGAAAGGGGGTGTCTTGTGTTGCTCAACAGCTGTCATTTTCTATTTGTTATGCCTGATTCCGGAGGTGTTGGCTTGTGGAATTTTCAGGATTTTAAGGGTTTTTGTTTTTGCAAAATGTTACTTTCTTGAGTTAGTGGGGGGAGTATATTGTTAGTGTAAAAATTAGGTTCATTGAATCTGGAATTTTAGTTGGGAAAGTTATTCTTGATGAGACATTGGTAAAGATGGGCATAATAGGAGAAGAGGATGGTGGAATAGTGAAAATGCAACATTTGAGGAGTTTCTATTGATTTTCAAGGAGGGTATTGTTGGGAGTGGTATTGGTGCATAATGGGTGGCATTTGTTGTAAACCTTCTGCTATTGAGGATAGTAAAGAGAGCCCCAGAGAGCGTCTCTCAAGCAAGGCCCAGTCGGACCTAAGAGTATCAAGGGCAACCTCCTCGAGGAGGGAGGAAGCATATCGAGTCAAAGATCGATATGACAGTAATGATGGAAGAGCAATGTTGATTGATAAACAAGTGAACGGGTCTGTTCGGTTGCATGGTGAGAATTTCGATAGAAAGAGGGAGAAGATGGAGTATGTTGTTGCTCAACATCATCCAGGGATGGGTACCATTCCAAAAGCTATAGAAGGGGAGCAGGTTGCAGCAGGGTGGCCAGCCTGGTTAGCCACAGTGGCTGGAGAAGCTATCAGGGGATGGTTGCCACGGCGTGCAGATTCTTTTGAGAAACTGGATAAAGTATGCTCTTCTCTTGATTTAGTTTTGGAGCACATCATTGCAATACTTTTTTTGTAAACGTAGATTATCACTCTTAAAATTGCTTTATTGATCAGTCTAAAAGTGCATGATAGTTTTATTGATTGGATGACTGGAGTTTTAAGCCGGCCTATGGTAAGCTGAATGTTTTGTAGATCATATGAATTTGTAATGTCTTGGATTGCGGTTTTTTGTAGTCCATATGATTACAGTTCTTTATAAAATTATCCATGCAACTTGTGAGGAGTTTCTTAATATTCATAGTTCTTGTAATTTCATCAAAAACACATGATTTGATGCTACGTTGATCCGCTTGGCAGTGAAAGAATTTCTTAACTGGCAAGCATTCTTTCTATAGGAAACCAGGAGAGATTTTACTGATTTCAGAACTAGCAAGTATGTGTTATAGGATTTCAAAATCTTTCATTCTAGAGCCTTTCCTATGGATCATTTAAAGTTTGTATGCCTGTTGATGTGAATAACATTCTAATGGTAGCTAGGTCTTCGGGATGATTTTCTCTTGTCTCTGACATTCTGCCCATAATGTGCGTTATGGCCCATAGTACCATGTCTTGTTTGAGTTCGTTGGTATTGACTGTCTTATCTCATAATATAGAATTCAAAAAGATGGTTTTTGCTGAAGAAAATAAGTCCAGCTGATTCTATTTAACAAATAGTTATTACAATATATTTCTCTTTCTCTTTCTTTTCATGAGATAATGCTGTCCACATTTTACGTTGACATTACTTGGTAGCTTGTTTTGCTACACAGTTTAATGGCATCTATATTTATGCAGATTGGCCAGGGAACTTACAGTAATGTTTATAGGGCTCGTGATCTTGATCAAAAGAAAATCGTTGCTCTGAAAAAAGTGCGGTTTGATAACCTGGAGCCTGAGAGTGTCCGCTTTATGGCAAGGGAAATTCACATTCTCCGTAGGCTTGATCATATAAATGTAATAAAGCTGGAAGGCCTAGTTACATCAAGGATGTCTTGCAGCTTGTACCTTGTTTTTGAGTACATGGAACATGATTTGGCAGGGCTCGCCTCACACCCTGGTCTTAAATTTACAGAAACACAGGTGTTTGTGAATGGCTTGTTTTGATCTCTATAGCTACTATTAGTGTATTAAAGTTACATTCCGCAAAATTTAGATAATTTTCATGTTTCCAATAAACAGATTCTCACTAAATTGTATTTTAGTTTGTATTTAACATAGAAATCACATGCAAGCTAGCCTGTGAATTCTAGATATGTATAGGAATTGAATTCTTTTCTTAAATTTTTTTTTTTTTTTTTAGTCTGGATTCCAAGATCTAATGTTTGATACATAATATTTTGGTAGGTTAAATGTTACATGCAACAACTTTTAGATGGGCTTGATCATTGTCACAGCCGCGGTGTCCTACATCGTGACATAAAAGGATCCAACCTTTTAATCGACAACAATGGCATCTTGAAAATTGCAGACTTTGGTCTGGCTAGTTTTTATGATCCCCATCAAATTCAGCCGCTGACAAGCCGTGTTGTAACTCTTTGGTACCGGCCACCAGAGCTTTTACTTGGAGCAACTTACTACGGAACTGCAGTTGATTTATGGAGTACAGGTTGCATACTTGCTGAATTATATGCTGGCAAACCTATTATGCCAGGAAGAACAGAGGTAATTCTTACTCCAGCTAAGATGGGAATTTTTTTGAGGTTTTCTGCCAACATGTAGGATCTATATTCTTCCCATCTCATTTTTTTGTGTGAATTTTATATTGCATATGAAGGTCATCCCAGGATTGATGCCATTGATCAGAGTTCCTGATTAGTATATATTGAACCTAGCATTTATTGGAAAATAGTTCTGATTTAATTTAGATGATGTTTGAAAGATAAATGCATTTTCCAGTTGGAATGTTGGTTCTATCTGATTCAAATGTGAGTGAATGATGTTTATCCACATAATGCTTTCTCTTCTGGAGTTCCTGTTACTATGGACTTGTGGACTGATCCATGGCTTTGATTCAGTGTTGTGTGTGTGTGTGTGTATTCTATTTCCTTCTTTAGAGCCTGTAGTAGAAACTTTCTATAGAAGATGTATCCTGGGCCTGCTCTACAATTTATGTTAGTCACTTCAGGAGTCTCTCAAAACATTGAAATTAAGTTTAGCACTTTAGCCCTTAAGTTGCAATAAGCTGTAAAAGTTTTCCATAAAGAGTTCATTCTGTGTTCAAGCTTGTGCACAGAAGATCAATATAGCTATACAATTTTCACCAGTTTCCACCTCCAGTGAGCAATCTCTGGAGTGTGAACTCCTTGGGTATTTTGGTGCTCTTTTGTCCACTACCATACCAATAAATGTCCAAAATGTGGGATTGTGAGTTAGAAGAGATCCTAAAGTCTCACATTTTTTCTTTTGTCTTATGTTTGCTTTTTTTGAAAGTAAGCAGTGATTTAACTAAATTATCTGAAACTTTGCATCCTTTTGCCTTGTAGGTGGAGCAGTTACATAAAATTTTTAAGCTTTGTGGCTCCCCATCTGAAGATTATTGGAGAAAATCAAAGTTGCCTCATGCAACTATTTTTAAGCCCCAGCAGCCTTATAAACGTTGTGTTGCTGAAACATTTAAAGATTTTCCTGCTCCAGCTTTGGGGCTTATGGAAACTCTTCTTTCCATTGATCCGGCTGATCGAGGATCTGCAGCTTTTGCTCTGAACAGTGAGGTATATATATATGTTTTACTTTTTATCGCAGTTAGAATCATTTAGATAATGGATGGTTATAATATTCAGTGAATCTATGTGTGTTTGTGTACCGTGTTTCTCTTAAACAAATGTTCATCCGTTCTTACTTGTCTTCTGATTGTGTGAATATCATCTTGTTTACAAACCCTACTTACTAGTTCCTCACTTCCTTGAAAGGGGCAAGGTTTTTAAGCTTGTTAGGGTTAGACACCATTCTTTGATCGTGTTGTACAAAATTTTAAATATTGAACTTCTTAAGATATAACAATTTCTGATAATAATCTCAGCGCAGGTTTCTTTTGTAAGTCGATACATCAAGAATGCTAAAAGTCCAATTAGAACTTTAGATCAACAGGGCACTGCTAGCCAGGGATTTATGCATCCATTTTTTTTTAAGGCTCCTAAATATTGTACTATTTCTAGGTGCTTTAAAAGCAATAATCACCATTTGTATCATAGGTTTTTCTTATAATCATTTGTATTATAAAAAAATTGTAATTGCTGGTGGCTGGTGCGTAGCAGTTGATGTTAAGGGGATATTGATTATTGTGTATCTACCAGAAAATTGTGATGAATGTTCTCTGATGGGCTTATTGGTAATTCTTGACCAACTTAAGAAATTTATTGGTTAATATGAAGATTCGTTCGCCAGGAGTAGATGGATAGTCAATTGTTATCTTATTTTTGCCTACTTTTTTTTTTCTTCTACTCCCTAAGATTATAAATGCAACTTGTACATTTTACTTCTTGAACCATTATATTGGATTGTTAATCTCTTTCTTGTTAATTTATTGTAAACTTTCTCCTACTTTGCTTTGGCATTTTAATCCGCCTTTTGCTTTATGATCTCCAGTTCTTTACGACGAAACCCTTTCCTTGCGATCCTTCTAGTTTGCCGAAGTATCCTCCCAGCAAAGAGTTTGATGCAAAAATGCGGGATGAGGAAGCTAGAAGGTGCATATTATAATAATTCTAGCATTTTTTTTTTTCCAGACAGTTGAACAATTGTATAGTGTTTAATTCGTTACCAGTTGATATTTATGCATCTGGAAAAATTGATAGTATTTCTTTAAGAGTACATGTTGCTTGTGGGTTTTAATGTTTTGGGTAAAATTACATTTTAATGAGTTGTGCTCTCACAAACTAAGCAGTTATCATTCCAGTTGTTGCGCTTTTCAACTCTTTGGGCTTCTGTCTGTTTGGGGATTGATAATTCAATTTTTGCTTTATGAGCTATTCATCTGTTTGAACTTCTACTAATGCTGTAATGAATTTTTTTTCACTTATTCTGATAGACAAGGAGCAGCGGGAAGCAAGGGCCAGAGGCTTGACCTTGAAAGGAGAGGCACAAGAGAATCACGAGCCATTCCAGCTCCTGATGCTAATGCTGAATTAGTTTTGTCGATGCAGGTACGTTCTTGTTAATGCTGGTATTGATTATTATAGTAAAGTTGTATATCCTCAAGCTTTGCCTAATAATGCTCAAGTTTACTTTTTTAACGTGTACTAAAATCAAAACAACTGCATCTTGATTATGTTTTTGTATGAATTTTATATATAACTTAGTGGCAGAATCCTACTGCAATGGAGGTATTAAAAGTTACAAAGTCAGCAATTATGTTCAATAGGTTTTCACTATAAAGTTCTCATCCGTAGAGAGATTGCATCTCAACATATCTTGATATGTTCCCATGAAAAATACCCTCTATCATACAGGCTCGGGACTCCCATTTTTTGTTCATAAATTCACATACCTACAATCTCCTTTTTTGTAGCAAATTTTCAGCACTGCTCGATTTAGTACCTGCGAGATGTAAAGTCTCTTATACCAAATATATTTATATGAGTTTTGAGAACTGATAACTTAGATTTTCCTTATTTGGATGTTGCTGATGATCAAAACTCCAGTCTCACTGTTCCTTTTCTTCTCTATCCATCAAACATGCTTGTTTTAGAGCTGACCAGGTGGTACCTCAGCTGAAGTTTAGGTTGAGTTGGGTAATTATTTTTTAATTTATTGAGTAGATATTATTTACAATGGAAGAAGAAAACCCGTATTTTGTGACTGTTGAAATTCTTCTGTTTAACAGAGCCTTTTAATATGGTGATACCACAATCTTTTGGTTAGAACACTTTTCATTTCTTCTTTCTCTTTGAGCTACGTAAGCCTTCTTTTAAGTATATTACATATATAATTTTGTTTCTTTCTTTCCCATTTTTGTTTTGTATTGCTTTTATTGCTTTTCTTTTCATTTTCAATTTAATTTGGTTAATTCTACGCTAATACAATTGCTTTCCTATTTCAGAAAAGACAAAATCATTCTAATTCTAAGAGTCGTAGTGAGAAGTTTAATCCTCATCCAGAAGAAGTTGCATCTGGCTTCCCAATAGATCCACCTAGACCATCACAAGCAATAGAATCAAGTGCAGATCGCCAAGGACATCATCCTAAGAGAGCCTCCCATTCTGGGCCACTGGCTCACCGAGCTGCATGGGGAAAGGCTGGGAAAAACCCAGATGATGCTCCAAAGATTTCAATTGGCGGTGACTTGTCAACGTCTGGTCAAGTGGCAGCCAGGAGGAGTTTATTATCTGAAGATCGTAGAGAAAGATCTGGTCCTTCACAATCAGAAGTTCCAAAACTAATAGCAAGGTTTCCAGGATCATTCAAGGAAGCCTCAGAATCTATGATCCAACAGGATCAAAAGCATCACTCCCAAGGCGTTGCAGCTTCTCATCAAAAGGAAGATGGAAGAAACAGCAACAAAGATCCAATTCTTGTTAGTATTTGCTGTGCCTTGTTTTCCTTTCAATTTTTACTTTTACAGTTCTTTTTTTGGACATCGACAAGTTGATCGATCACTTAACCAATGGGATGAATCCTATCTCTTGAATCTCTGTTCTTCCGCAAAAAAAATTTATATAATTCATCTAGGTATTAACAATCTTCCAAAATGAAAATAAAAATAAATCATATAGATAATATCTCTTCTGTCTTGTCTTTATGTTATATGACATTTAAGCAATGTTTTAAAATTCAGTCGAGGAGGCGCCTCAGCTGCCTCAATTCCGAGGCGCCTTGACTCGGCCGCCTCTACTCTATTTTGGGTTGGGACCACGGTAGTGGATTGAGGCGGTTGAGTGGGTTTTATTTTTAAATCAGTTTTAAGTGAGTGGGTTTTGCTTTTGAAACAGCTTTTAGTGGTTGAGGACTTGAGGTTGAAAAGGAGGGAGGGAAGGGATATAAGTACATTTGATGCAATTTTTGTGAAAATACTAAGAAAGGAGGAGTGTTTAGGATGAAAGAACACCTTGCGGGGTATACACGGAAGGTACAATGGTTTCCGATGAAGTGAGAGACGAAATAAAACATTATATGGAAAAAAAAAATACAAAGAGATGGCACAATTAGTTTTTTATTGATGATTTTCAATTTTTGTTTTGTTTCTTAAAATATTTTTCTTTTTCGAATTGAGGTGACCGCCTCGCCTTGCGAGACAAAACCGTCCTGACCGTCTAACGCATTTTTAAACATTGCATTTAAGTGAGGTTTTGCATTTCTTTTTATAGATCAGTTAAAGCTTCTCTCGTGAAATACATTGGCTTTGTTTTATGGTTTTGTATATTTTAGAATTGTCAATTTAATTGGTTCAACTGCCTGCTTATCTTTTTATGCGTTTTTCAGTGCTTGAGATGTTTTGGTTGTATTTTTGCAGCTTGGATATGGTTCGAAGGGTCACAAAATTCATTATTCGGGTCCATTGATAGTTCCTTCGAGTAACATGGATCAAATGCTTAAAGACCATGATCGTCAGATTCAAGAAGCTGTCAGACGAGCACGCCTTGACAAGGCAAAGGTCAGAAAAGTTCAGGTGGAAGGGAACCAAATATCAACCAACTCGTTATTTGTTTCTGGCCGTTGAACTGAACTGAACTGTCTCTCAGGTAAACCCCAGATGAAACAAAGCATTTGTCTGGAAGATCACTGCAGAATAATATGGCTGGTGATTTTCTCTCTTGTCAAATATATGATTTTTAAGTCAAGTTGGGGTTTTTGTATAGGTGGTGTTTTAGGAAAGATGGCCTGTGGTCACATATGATTAGCTATGTTTATATAGCTCATCGAGAAATCTCTCTACAATTTACCACGTTTATTTTCGTTCCACTCGGCAACTGTAATTTCTAAGATATCAGTCATTCTTGTAGAGGCTTTATTATTAGCCATAATTTATTTGGAAAAAAAAAAAAAAAGACTGCGTATTATGTGATATGATAAAAGAGGAATATGATCGATCAATGACGAAGTTTCCATGGAGTGTGTTGATCTCAACCTTCACTTTAAGATGGTTGCAGCTTGAGTTTAGATAAGTATTTTCTCCATTATTAGTGTTAATTACATTGTTTACTAGTCTAACTTTGAATTGTCCAAATGGAGCTGAAAAGTTTGAATCTTTCTACCAAATATGAACATGTATCAGTTCTGGATTAACATGGACTTGTGAGAAAATTCATATTTGTTGACTCAGCTTCTGCTATATTACCAACTTGGAACCTGAGAATTGCTCAGCTTCTTGTCCTCCTCCATGAAAATGCAAATCTTCAAACTGCTTCTGCTTTTCCTGACGACTCTCTCCTTCCAGTCCATAAGTGCTTTTGAGTTTGCCTTCAAAGGCTTAACTGCTTCAGAAATATTGCTATATAGCAGTGCAACACTAGATTCTTCTGCTATTTCTCTAACCCAAAATACCACCTTTTCCATTGGCAGAGCTTTCTATCGTTCTAAGATCCTCACAAGTTTACATAATTCATCTACTGTTCTACCCTTTAGAACCTCTTTCACTTTCTCCATCACTCCATACAAGAATCAGCTTCCGGGCCATGGCCTAGTCTTTGTTTTCGTACCTTCCTCGGGCACTGCAGGCGCCTCATCAGCGCAACATCTTGGCTTCTTGAACAGAACCAACAATGGTAATCCGGATAACCATGTTTTCTGTATTGAATTCGACGCATTCCAAAATCAAGAATTCAATGATATCAATAGTAACCATGTTGGTGTCAATGTGAATTCTCTAACTTCTGTGGTTTCTCACAAGGCTGGGTATTGGTTATAAGGAGATCATGCAAAGAACAGCCACAACAAGAAGACTAACTGGTCTTTCCATGAATTGAAGCTGAACAATGGCTCGATTTACCAGGCATGGATCGAATATGTGAATACCCGGCTAACAGTAACAATGGCTCCTGCAAACATGAAAAAGCAGCGGAGGCCGTTGATCAATGCTTCCCTTGATCTCTCTACAACTTTTCTTGATGAAATGTATGTTGGCTTCACTGCATCCACTGGGGCACTAGTAGAAAATCATAAAATTTTAAGTTGGAGCTTCTCTAATTGAAATAAGAGTCCTAAATAAATGGTGGTTTAGAAATTTCTTCTAAGTTGACAATAGTGTTAATTAATAATATGAAATATGTAATGTATCTGTTACTTTGATTTCTAAAAAGCTGTTTTTAAAATGTATTTTACCAGGACACCATTTATGTTTATTTTATAAACTACAATAGTAATAATAAATATATTGTTGTCTTAATAATATCCAGAATGTTATCAAAATAATGTTTGAAAAGGGAGAAAATGGGGGTCATTCTGTTTCAATTTTGTACTCGTTTATTTATCCAGAAATTTGGAAAGATAATTAAAAATAGGGTTATTGGCACCGGTCTCTATGAACTTTACATGAGTTTGCATTTTACTCCCCGAACTTTTTTTTAGGTATTAAGCCTTGTGAACTTTCATTAATTAGCAAACAGTTTGGTTTATTGTCCTCTGAACGTTTGTTTGAGGGGACATCTATAGTCAGGATTTGCCAACTAATGAGATTTCAAGGGGTTTAACGTATAAAAACAAAATTCAAGAGGTAAAATATAAACTCACGTAAAGTTCATGAGGGACCGATACCGGTAACCTTAAAAGAAATGATTCAAAATTTGTTGACAAAATTGTATCCCACAAACCCTTGTATAGTGAGCAGCTTATCTGGTATCTAATAACTCACATAGAATATGCTCTCTAGCTGTCCTTCTATTTCTCACTTATCCACATCCAAAACAATAAAATAATAGATGCAAATCTGAGTGGTGCACTTTTATCATCGATAATATGATATATGGGTTGATAACCGGTTACAACAATCGACAACTAGTGTCTTTAAAGATTTCCTGTCATTGAAAGTCCTTAGTTTCTTGTTCATGGGGCATGGACTCACCATCATATTCATCACCTTGCAAAAGCATATTAATTACTATTTTGATACACTTGTTCAAAATTCTATCAAGTGGTAGATTATTGATTATCTTTGAAGGGGTGTTGTCTTTGTGTGGCCCTCAACTTTTGTATTAGACAAGCCCATGTGATTGATTGTAAATGGAATTTTTTTTTTTTTTTTTCTTTTAAAAATGATTCTATTTATTTTTAAGATACAACTAACCAAATGAGTTGTGACCGCACACTACACTTACATGTAATTTTACTTTACTTTCTCACTTTATTTATATACTAGACTAGTAGATAAACGTGACAATATGAACGTGTAATTTTACTATATCGAAAAAGATCACCTAATGTAATTATGTCATACTGTAAATTTTATAAAATTTCAAAATCTAATTTTACTTTTCCATTTAATGGTACAATTGCATTGACCTACCCTTTAGATTGTCCCACGTAAGTTTTTCTTTTGTAGTAGTAGATAAATATATTTTCCAATTTTTATTTTTCTTATACAAATTTGATAGATAAGAAATTTTTCTTATTTTTCACCTTCAGATCTTTCTATGTGAATCTCTTTTAATAGTTGTGGGAACAATTAATTATTGACATGTATTGTGTGTATTTTAAAATAGATAATGATTTATGAATGGAATTTATGAATTCCATAATAAACAAATATGTAGAGTTATAAATTTTCCAATCAAGGATTGAACTTGAAAGTCTCACAAAATAGTGAAGAATGTAGCTCAAAAATTGTGACAAATGTGGCAACTCTTGGAACCTCAAATGTCTTCCATCTTTATCCAAACCAAATGTTAGATTTTTTTGTTCTTCAATAAATGACTGGGGCCTATCTTATTTCCATTTGTGCACAATCTTGTTTTTCTTGTATATTTATGTTTGTTGTCTTTACTTCGAGATTCCTAGTCATTTACTCAGTTTCCCCCCCTTTTTTTTTATTTTTTATTTATTTATTTATTTATTATTATTTTTTTTTTTACATCTAATAATTTGATCCATAATTTTGATCCAATTTGATGTGGCAGCTGACAAGGCACTTCCATATCAACGGCCACATCACCACATCATCACACTTTAATGTCTTATTATTATTAAAGTGTTAAATTTAAAGAGTACAAATTATTATTATTTTTAATTCAACTTATTTGGTGTAATGATGTGACAGCTAATAAGAAAGTGTCATATCAACTACCACATCAAGTTAGATATAAATAATGAATAAAAGTATCGAATGTCTATTATTATCAATTTTTTTTTATATAACATTATTTGTCCAAATCTGCCACCTCTACTTCTTCCTCTGCCAACATTAATTTATACGTAATTCAAATAAAATTAACAAACAACAAATTAACATTAAAACAATATATAATTGTACACTTTAAAAAATTCAAAAAATCTAATAAATTATAAACATTAAACATAAGAGTTTGAAAAAATAATAATAATAATTTGTCATAACAAAATATAATAACTAATGCACATCACCTTTTAGCAGAGCTAGTAGTGCATAAGTGATGAGGGGTTTAAATCACATAATGTGTATTTTATAAATATGTTTGAGGAGTTTTCTTCTCGGGTTATAGAGAGTAGTTATCTCCTATTATAAAAGTAGATATCTTGGCTGCATATATATTGTTTGATCTCTACGGTCATATTGTAATAGTTCTTATAATATTTAAATAGAAAAAAATACAATAGCTCCCAAAATTTGCTGAATGTTCATTTATATAAGAAAAAAAAAAATTGATCGAATATAAATTACGTCTTATATTTTGATGGTTTGACGGATTTTCATAGGAAAATCCAAGATCCAATCCGATCATATTTAAATGATTTTAAAATTTAGGATTTAATCTGATCCACTCATATTCTCAATTCCAATCCAATCCGATAGATTGGATCCATCGGATTGGATTGGAATGAATCCTGCAAAATAAAAGGTTTTTCTAAATTTTCCAAAATTAAAGATTGAACTTGGAACTTGAAAGTCTTCACAGAAATGATAAAGTAGCTGAAAATATGTGGACCAATCAAGTTGTGATTTTTTGTGTACAGTAATTGTGACATATCGTGGCAGATCTTGGAACCTCAAATATCTTCCATTTTTATCCGAAAGTTAGATTTTTTTCAATAAATGATTGGGGCCCATCTTATTTATTTGCATTTGTGCAAAATCTTCTTTTGTCCACACTATTTCTAATATAATTACATTTGTTGCCTTTACTTCTAGATTCCTTATCATCACCCCTCCATCCCCACACTTTTTAGCTATAATTCTCAGAAAAAATAAATTATTTTAACTTAATTTTTCATTTCAACTATTCATTTGATTTTGAAAGTAATTTGTCTTTTCTTAAAAATAAAACACATTTTTTGCCAAATCATCCTCTCTCTCTATATCAATGTGCATTTTCATTTCCTGAGTAATGCTAGGCAGATTAGGATCCTCCCTTAACCTTCTTTGATCCTCACTTAAATCAATAGTATGAATTAATTCTATATTTTGGTCGAGTAAAATATAAAAATTAATAGAAATAAACTAGGCTATTGATTTTCTCTATTAGATATATGTCAATAGATTATAAAGGTGATGAGAAGGTGAGAAGTCATATCCATACGGATATACCAACTCATACTTTAACTTTTCAGGTGTTCATTGATGAGTAGATACATCGTGTGAAACAGATATAATTGGTTTTTATCTACTCTCCGATTCACAACTCACAAATTATGAAATGGGATCCTAGCATTGCTCATTTGTAAAATATGTAAAAGAAGTAGACGGTACAAGAACAGTTTCACTTTTTGATTACAATTATTCTCTCTCTCTCTATCTCTCTCTTAACTTTACTAAAATTATCTAAAATTTCTCTAAAAAGTCTTGACTGTATCAGCTGCTGTCCAAATTTATTTTATAAACAGTTTCAACTACTTCCATGTCTATTTCATTTACAATCAAAGTATTTGTAGCTTTGATCTCTTCTAAACCCGAAAAGTTGAAGTGGGTGCTCTTGATTTTTAGATACCAATGAAGAAAAGTAAAAAAGATCAAATCTTGAAGAAAAAAACCAAGGTGGGTACTCTTCATTTATATTGTTCGAATCCTTTCAATATATATATATATTTTTTTGTTTTGTTTTGTTTAGTTTAGTTCTGTTCTTGTAGAGTTGTAGATTTGATTGAATTCACTCTCTTTGGTTGTTCTAAGTAGTTTACATGCATATCAAAGCTGGTTTCTTTTTAATATATTTTTTAATACGATTGTCTTTCAAGATTCACATCATTAGCACCCATTAATGATTTTCTTAAACAAACGGAAACGATTTAATAATCAGGGCTTCTTCAACTTTTTAAAGTAATTTTTTTTAATATATTTTGTTCCAAGTTGATTGCATGGCCCACGAAGCACGAAGTTGTGTTAACTTATGTTTTGTTTCCACTTCCAATGGAAGTAGTAATAGGTTGTAGTTGTGCCACGTAGTTGATATGTAATAAAGCGGGAAGATAACAAGGAGGAAGCAAAGAGTGGCCTATGTTTTCAAAAATAAGTATAAAATAAAGTTTTTGCTGATGTAAACTTAGTGAAAAAAATAAAAAATAAAAAAAATTCAACAGACGGTCTGGGTTTTTTGTGGGTAGTTTTTTTGTTTTTTTGTTTGTTTTGTTGTGAAAAAAAAAAAACAGTTCTTTTGATTTTATGAGGCTGTGAAGCTTTTGCTTTGTAGAGTGTAGAACTATTGGTCTTATTATTGGGTGTGTGGTTCTGTTTTCAGGTTGCCTTAGCAAGATCACAAGATCAAAACAAAGATCATTTCATGCTTGTACTGGTTGGTACTTGTTCCCTCTCTAATCTTTTTTTTTTTTTTTTTCCTTTCACAGTATCCTCTTAATTATTGTATTATAATGATGGGTTTTTTTGTTGTTGGAAATGGTGCTTTTAATGTTTGGTGCTGAAATTTGCATGTTGGGGGGGTTTAGATGTGGTGATAGTGTGGGTTTTGGTGTTGTTGTCTGTCTTTGTTGATAACTTTGCATGCTGAAAGTTAGTATTGTTTACTTGTGTGTATGCCCAACAGGATTCTGTGTTTCTTTTGTGAAAGCTGAGGGTTGTTCTGGTTGATGACAAGTTATGGTGCTTTTGTTTTTGTATTGTTGAATGAGTTGTTGAATGGAAATGTTAATGGTAGAAGCCGAAGAATTCCTCCGTTTCTTGGATGTGTGTGCTTCGGTCTTCATGCAACCCTAAGTGGATAACAATGGAAGGTTCTTCTGATTCTGCTTGGCAGGAGTCTGATAGTTCAAGGGGATTGAATACTTCTGGGGTCTCAGATAGAAACCCTAGACTTGGTCGTGTTGAAAGGATCCGTGTTTTAGATGATACATCACATGATTTTGAGTTAAGAAAGGAGAGTGACAGGGCTTTGCTGGCTCACAGTGATCACCTTAGAAACCAGGGTGGTTTATCTGGGGTTTGTGAGGATGATGCAACGGTTGACCCATTTGTTCGTGCTTTAGAATGGGGTGATGTTAGCTTGAGGCAGTGGTTGGATAAACCAAAACGTTTTATAGATGTCTTTGAATGCTTGCATGTATTTAGACAAATAGTAGAGATTGTGAATGTAGCACATTCGGAAGGAATTGTAGTACATAATGTTCGGCCATCATGCTTTGTCATGTCCTCATTTAACCATGTCTCCTTCATTGAATCCGCCTCTTGTTCAGATTCTGGGTCTGATTCTTTTGAGGAAGGATTAAATAGCCAAAATATGGAAGTTAAAGAATTATCCTCTCCCTTGCCTCATGAGATGCTTCAGCTGAGAAGTAGGTTGGGAGCTGAAGATTTTCAACAGGTAACAACTCCAACCAATGTCTTATCAGAAACTAGTTGCATGCAATCAGGCTCAGCCGATCAAACACGGGCAACTTTTATAGAACAGACTGAAGAAAATAAAATCTTAGATACAAGGGATGTTGCACAAGTTGAAGAAAGGCAGCAGCCATTCCCTATGAAACAGATATTGCTTATGGAGACAAATTGGTACACTAGTCCTGAAGAAATTTCAGGTGCTCCTGTTTCCTGTGCTTCAGACATTTATCGATTGGGGGTTCTTCTTTTCGAGGTTTGTAATGAAAATGCAGCATTTCTTGTGCCTTCATGATTGTAGGGTTTTCATTTTAGTTGTTTCTTTCTTTTTACTAAAAATTGAAGCTGGATAAATTTTTTGAATCATATATTTTGTTTTCTTTTTACTAATGCAAGAATCTTGTTTCCCTGTAGTTATTCTGCCCCTTTAGCTCAAGAGAAGAAAAGACTGTAACCATGTCTAGTTTGAGACATCGACTTCTTCCAACTCCATTGCTGCTGAAGTTTCCAAAAGAAGCTTCTTTTTGCTTATGGTTACTGCACCCTGAGCCAAGTAGTCGTCCAAAGCTGTGGTGATTTCTCAAACCACACCTTTTACACACATTCTATTATTTTATTTTCAATATTTTTTAATCTATAACTTGTGTATTGCTTAAATTTAGTTTTTTCCCCATAACCTCACCTTTGGGGTTCATTTATAATTTTTATAGTTCTTTGCAACCTTGAGCCCCTTTTTTGAGAGATTTTATTGAAATGGTTTCTGCCTATTTTCAACTTATAATTTTCCCTTGGATAATTATGTTTACAACTCAACTAGTCTGAGATAAAGTCCTTTCACAATTACCATACTATATTGAGGTGATTTTTTCTTCATTTGCAAGCACATGCAGATTAAGAGTTAACGTTTTTAAGACTCAAGAAGTAAAGAGCTGTAATGGTTTTGCCGAAGGAGTTTGTGTTAGCCTGTGTTGGTGATAATTGCATTCACCAGTCACTTGCTTAAGATTTGTTTCCTTTTCGAGGAAATTAGAAATTACACTCTTTATTATTGATTTGTTTGTATGTGATTGATTAATTATGTTTCGTGTTGTTTTATGTGTAACAATGTTTTCATCTATAATGATGTTACATTCTAGAAATACACCTTTTACCTTATCCAATATTTTCTGCATTAGATCTGATGTCATTTATTTATAGCCATGGGAATTTAATAATTGTATGCCTTGTATTACAGTGAGCTGTTACAGAGTGAGTTTCTTAATGAACCAAGAGACAATTTAGAAGAACGTGAAGCAGCTATAGAGCTGAGGGAGAGAACAAATGAGCAGGAGTTGTTGCTGGAGTTCCTCTTGATGATCCAACAAAGAAAACAAGAAGCAGCTGACAAGCTGCAGGCCACTGTTTCATTTATTTGTTCCGACATTGAAGAAGTTTCTAAGCAGCAAGCAATTCTAAAGAAAAAGGGAGGATTGTATGCAGAATTGGGGAAGAGTGATCATTCAATGTTTAATCTCACTTCACTAAATGTTGTCGATAATGATGATGCTTCTACCTTGGGTTCTAGAAAACGATACCGACCGGAGCTTCAGATTCACAATGTAGAGGAATGTGATGATAATCTCGATGATAATCAGAAGTCAGATACCTTCACCAAGAATGAAGAAAATTTCCTACTAAAAAGTTCTCGATTGATGAAGAACTTTAAGAAACTGGAGGCTGCATATTATTTGACAAGATGCAGGCCAATCAAGCCACCAGGGAAACCGCTGATTAGACATTCACCATTAAGTAGTGATGGTAGAGGGTCTATTGTTGTAACTGAAAGAAGTTCTGTCAACAATTTAGCAGCGAAAGAGCAGTACAGTGAAGGTAGAAAGACTGGATGGATAAATCCATTTCTTGAGGGTTTGTGCAAATATCTGTCTTTCAGTAAGTTAAAGGTTAAGGCAGACTTGAACCAAGGGGATCTTTTAAACTCTGCCAACCTAGTATGCGCTCTCAGTTTTGATCGTGGTGGAGAATTTTTTGCTGCAGCAGGTGTAAATAAGAAGATTAAAGTATTTGAATATGATACAATAATAAACGAAGATCGTGATATCCACTATCCTGTGGTTGAAATGGCTAGTAGGTCAAAGCTAAGCAGTATATGTTGGAATACCTATATCAAGAGTCAGATTGCATCGAGTAACTTTGAAGGTGTGGTGCAGGTAGGTCAAGCCTTACCTTTTGTTAGCCTTTCAGTATTCTATCACTTTATTTTAAATAATTTGCTTAATATTTTCAGGTATGGGATGTATCAAGAAGTCAAGTAGTTACAGAAATGAAAGAGCATGAAAGGCGCATTTGGTCCATTGACTTCTCATCAGCAGATCCGATGTTGTTGGCTAGCGGGAGCGATGATGGTTCAGTTAAGCTATGGAGTATCAATCAGGCAATTCTACTTTTGCACTTGGTGGATCTCAGCTTTGAAACTAAACGTACTGCAGTCATCTAATTTCTTACCATGTATACTTAATTCTGGATGTGTGATAAATTTTTCCTCTTACATGGGTTGCTACTGCAGGGAGAAAGTATTGGTACCATCAAAACCAAGGCCAATGTTTGCTGTGTCCAGTTTCCCTTGGATTCTGGTCGATCACTTGCATTTGGTTCAGCTGATCATAGAATTTATTACTATGATCTTCGTAATTCAAAAATTCCTCTGTGCACATTAATTGGACACAACAAAACTGTGAGTTATGTCAAGTTTGTAGATGCATCTACACTTGTTTCTGCATCAACGGATAACACATTGAAGCTTTGGGATTTGTCAACGTGCACATCTCGGGTTATTGACACTCCACTTCAGTCATTTACTGGTCACATGAATGTAAAGGTACATTACTCATTATATTGCTTGGTTGATTTTATGCATATATGATGAAGTTTCAAGTTTAGGATGTAATATCGACATTCAGTTTAAGGAAAGACATTAAGTCTTCGATAAGTACAGGATACTATATTTGACCTACGGTGTTTGGAAAGCCAATATGAAGTTTTACTTTAGTATTATATCATAACCTTAGCATTTATATACTTTCTATATTTATTGGACTTTGTTCTTGACTTCACCGAGTTCACATAAATCTTTGTTAATAAATGCATTTTTGCACAAAAATGTAGCACTCTTTAGGTTTGGTTATTCGGTTGATAATTCTTAGATTATCCCAAACATTTTTTATACTTTTGGAATGTGGTTGTATAAGTCCATGTGCTTTTAATTACTAAGAGAATATTTGCTGCCATTTGCACATAGCTTTTCTGAGTATTATATATTCATCCTGTTTTTCTAGTTTCATTTTGATGAAAATGGAAAATGGAAAACCCATTTGATATGTTTCTTGAGGATGGTTTTGATATAAATGAGATGGAAATCAGGACAATTGAAAACATTAAATAGTTGATTTCAGTTATTTTAGGAATTGGAAACAAAAACGAAAAATGTTGTCCATGATCAAACATGCCAGCTACCTTTTCATGTTTATAATTGAGATCTTCACTGAAAACTCTGAACCCTCTTTATAAAACCATAAAGTTTTTCATCATTTACTTCATTGTTGATGAAATTCATTCCAATTTGGCCACATCAGCTGCAACCCAAGGACATGAGAAAAGAGGGAAAAGGTTCCTTGTAACTCTTACAGTTAAAGACATTTTAAAATAAGAGAAGTGAAATTGGAGAAGAGAACTAATAAAAGATGGATGATGATTAAAGGACAGCATGCTTAGTTGTATTCAAAGGAAGCCAAAAGTCCAGTTGTATAGGAAAAATAGGATCCTTGTAACAGATATCAAGTGGTTGTGCAGATATCCTGGTAAATTTTCATTCCATTCCATATAGTTTGACCTTTTTTAAGGTAGAACAATCAACGGCGCATAAAGTACCTTCATGGTGCAGAAGTTGGCAGGAAAAGTTGACAGGTAGTGCCTAGGGCTTCCCTTACCCAACTGCCGTAGGAGGATTTTGGAAGCAATCGCTAGTAAGTTAGGCTTTGAATTGGTGTGCCTGTGTCCTATAACTGAGGAACCTATAACATTAGTTCTTCATCTTATTTTTATTGAATTCTTTTGTATGAGGACTAGAAAGTAATGGATTGGCATTGTGTTTGGAAATGGTTTCTAGATCTTAGACTAAATAATATTTGCTACCACAGCATATAGAGGCAGTCAAATTATATATAATGATTTGAATCTTACTCCAATCCAATATAGCTCCTATGGGTCCATCAAAAATGTACTGAATCTTTACCCTAAAGATAAAATCAGATGGATACCTTACCTTCACCATGATACAGAAAATTCTTGTAACAGGAGCCTAAAGGTAGTTAGGTCTACAAGAAGTTGGCAGAGCTATTCATTGATCCCACCAAATTAGTACCCCTTCTTTTTCAAATGATGCTGGTGGAGGATTTGAGAGCTAAGCATACTGATCTATGAAGCTGAAAGCCTTATCCTGACATGTCATTCATCGTCTTCTCTTTCTCTCAGCCTTAGAAAGGCACCTATGAGATCCTTTTGTCCTTGCACACCATATGTATATGGTTAACTTACCTATGTGCTCTCAATGAACCTATCATGTAAAATCAGATGTCCGTTCATATCTCATCGTCTATGTGTTTTATATGATATATGTGCTAATTAATAATAAGTAATTGTTAGAAGAATTGAAGCCTATTAAATATTATTGCACAGGAAGAGCATATGGTTTTCAGTCACTTGTATAGATATTATGTGCTTATGAAATTCATTGGCTGGATTTGAATGCCTGAATGTGTTCAAATCTACACTTGAACTGGACTAAATGGTTAATATATCTAGTTTGAAATGTTTAATCTCATCTTTTATGCTTAAATTCAATTATGATCTTCATCAAAAGAAATTTGGTAATTGTGATAGCAACATGACCTCGTAGATGGGAGAAGGATTGTAATACGATTTAACTTGTCTTTCTATATGTATTTATAATTTTTGTCCCATGATAGTGTTTCTTGTATCCTACTTGTGATTGGCGTCCCTTTGTTTTATATTTCTGATCATGAATATAGTTTGTGATAAATTTGTTTATATTTTCTAACATTTTTATTAGTCCATGTGACATTGATCTTACTGTATAACCTTCATTCGGTAATTGCTAGTGGACAAATGCTTAACGTGTTTTTTTTTTTTGTTGTTGTTGTGATGCATGTTCTTATTGCAGAACTTTGTGGGTTTATCGGTAGCTGATGGTTACATTGCTACGGGCTCAGAAACTAATGAGGTACATCTTATGTCATTTTGGTTGTTAATTATCATATATTTTCTGGTACAACAGTTCTATGCTTTTCACATTACTTCTTTGGGAAAACAATTTGAAAAGTTCCTTCAGTGTTTAGTTCATAAAATATTAAGGTCGCTTTGTGGCAAAGTTTTGTACAAATAGCCTCCTATGACCCCTAAATTGCTAAGAGATCAACAAAATACAATTTGCATGCAAATTAGAGTTAGGAGGGTTCGCTAGGAAAACCGATTAAATCAGGTACAATGTGCTTCTTTGAAGGTTACATTTTCACTCCTGACATTTGCATTCTGTAGTTATTTACTTGCTTGTAGTCACCAGTTCACATTTGCTTTTCATTGGTAGAATTCAATAGTTTTAGTTGGGATATTTTACAGTTGGGTAACTGCTGTCTATTAGTTGATTCAGTGCTCTCAGTTTTCTTTCCGTGCCCTTACACTCGATAATCCCTTAATCTCAACTAGTCAGAATTGCCTTCATCGAGTGATAATCAAATTTATGCACTAGATGTCATACATTGTTATGGAACTGAACACATCAGAACATCCGATTCATAAAACACTCCAGTCTGTGTATTTGCTGATTTCATGCATTTATTAATATTAAATAGTCTCTATGGAACAGGTTTATGTATACCACAAAGCTTTCCCCATGCCAGCATTGTCATTCAAGTTTAACAACATGGACCCGATCTCCGGCCATGATACAGATGATGCAGCACAGTTCACCTCGTCTGTCTGTTGGCGTGGCCAGTCCTCAACCTTAGTTGCGGCAAACTCAAGCGGAAATATAAAGATCTTGGAGATGGTTTAATTTGGCCTTCATTATCTAAAATAATTCTTGATTTTTGCAAAAACTGGGACCAGAAAACAAAATAAGGACAGGTGATCTTAAACCAGAGGAGATCTTGTAGCTAATATAGGTTTGAGAAGGGTATAGGAACTCGAACAAAACAAGTTTTGGCATCGATTGATAGCGGAAGTAGACAACAATATGATTGAGAATGATTTGATCATTTGTATGTAGATATATCATATAAAAGGGGAGAAAAAAAAAGGAAGAGAAATCATTTCTCTTGTATATTATGTAACATATAGTTCCTATTCATTTTTTTTTTTCAATTATAATTATTCTGCAAATACATCATCCTTATACATTTTGCTTGATTCACATAAAGAACTTTTTGTGGTTGTAGTTGTAGTTGTTGACAAGTTGTTGTAACTAACAACTTGAGTAGTTAGCATGAAAGATCAGTGCAAGGTATGGAAGTGGTGTTCTAGGGATATGTTTGATCATAATGACAATTATGTAGGTTTGTTTTGCTTTTGTAGAGAAAAAAAGCTAAATATAATCACGACTGTGGATCAAGTATTTTTTTTTGAAAGTTTTTGTCATTGGTAGGATTCGAGCCGATGACTTGAAAGTTATTTGGTAAAATCTTAAACTCGTTCATATACCAGTTAAGTTATGCCTCTGTTGACAAATTATTACTCACTTGATTACATAACATTCACACTGGTATTTTATTGCACAAGTGCAACTGTATCTAGCACTACTCTGAGGTCTCGTTTGTGTTGCCACATTGTATTGTATTATGCAATTAAAATGTACTAAAATAATACTAAACACTGTATTGTATTATTTTAATACATTTTAATTGTTTAATACAGCAAACATCGTATTAATTACCAAGGGCGTAGCTAGAAAAAAAAAATAGAAGTGGGTTAATCTAAATTTTATTTTCTTATTTAAAATTTTGAACTAAGTATTAAACAAAATTTTTCTTTGAAATAATTAAATCAAACAATGCGAGAGAAATTTCATTAAAAAAAAAAAAATCAATAATATACCTAGTTAGGGGGGGACATAATGCGTCTTACCTTTAAATACATACCATATGCAAGTAAAATGCAAAAACAAATACAAAAATATGCATTACATATACAACCAGATACTATCGAAGTGGTGCACTACGAGGTTTCAAAGCATAAAATATATCAATTATTGATTCAGAATCAATAGTATCAGAAAGTTCACTCTCAATGTAGATAACCAAACAATTGGCAAAAAAGTCGTCATCCATCTTGTTTTGAAGTGATGTTTTGATAAGTTTCATAGCTAAAAATGTACATTCGATACTAGCTAAAAATATACGTTCATAGCGTATAATTGTTCAAATCCACAAATTAAAATAAATATTTGTTTTCTTAAAATTTGTCTCTCTTTTCTAGCTTTTGTTTGTCTCATAAAGAGGCTACATTAGTGTACAAAACCTAAATTTTAATCATGAAACACAAGACTTAATTAAATATCAATCATAAAATATAAAACCTAAAATTAAATTCATTATAAGTAAATAAAAAGAAAAGATTAAAGTAAATGAAATTACCTTTTTAGTTCTAGATTGTGAGTTGGGACTTGAGAGATTCAAGAGATAAAGACAAGTTAGGGTTTGAAATCTAATATTTGGGAAAGTGAAAAATAAAAAAAGGAATAAAAAAATGGGAAAGTGATCGTATGGAGAAAGCCAGAAAGGGGTCTTCAGTCTTGGAAAATGGAAATTGAAAAGTGAAAAAGAGTATTTTATAACTATTAGAAAAAAAGTGAACAAAAGATTAAAGTACTTATTTGGGTTTGTTGGGCTATTGGATTTCATTTGTGTAGTTGACCTATAGCTATATCTATCTGCAATGGATATGGGGCGGGGATGAGTTTTATACTCTCCGCCCCGTTTAAAATAATACTTAGTTAAACTACGTAGTTTCAAGGAAAATAAATAAATATATATATAAAGATATATATATATATATTACATCTCTCCACCGTTATTTAACATAAAGTGACAAAACAAAATACTATTAAAAAAACTCTAGCCGCTAGCTTCAACTCTAAATCTCTAATCCTCAAATAACTCGAAGTTCACCGTTCAAGCTTAAACCTCAAACACAAGAGGACATATAGTAAGTTTCTTTCTCAAATAACTTTTTAAATTAAAAGTTTAATAGCAACAATTTTTTTTTTTTTTTCAAGTTTATTACTTTAATAATTCTCAACTCTTGAATTTAATTTAATTGGTTTCTCACTACTTTAAGTAGACACAAATATGTTTATATATGTACTAGAAAGTGAAGACCCTATACTGATATCATCAAGAGAAAATTGTGTAAACATAGAAGAACAACATGGGGTGAAAATAAACTCAATTGAATGTGATGATGATGGCAACAAAAGAAAAAGAAGGTTCACATCAGTTATGTGAGAGCACTTAACTGATAAAAAAAATTGAATATAACTATCATATTCAATAGTTATATATTTGTTATTTAAATAAAAAAAAATATTTACATATATATATATATATATAAATGGGGTAAATGGGTGGGGTTGGGGAAAGCACTCCCCGTTGTACCCCGCCCCACCCCAACCCATTCCATCTATAATGAGGTTTTATGAAGGGATGAGTTTTCAAAAAATAAAATGGGTGGGGTGCGGGGAAGGTCAATCTGCCCCGAACCCGCCCCATTGCCATCCTTATTAGCTACTACATTATATTTTGTGGTATTAGGTTATATTGTATTAGAAAAAAAAAACTGTTTTTTTTCTTCAATAAATATGGAATATTATTGAAATATGTGTTATGTTGTTAATATTTTTTTTTATAATTTCAAAATTATATAGGAAATATTTATTTATATATAAAAAAATTATTTATTAAAAAAATTCAATTAAAATAAATATTTATTTATTTTTTATATAAAAATATTTATTGATTTATTCATAGTAAGGATATTTAAAATTAATTATTAACTATTTTAAAAATATATATATTATATTTTTGAATATAAAAAAATTTCAATAAAGTAATAGAAATAATTTAATACAATATAATGCATTGCATCACCCAACACAGGTTTATTAATGATAATACAGTGCAATACAATACAATACGGTGTGCCAAACGAGTCTCGAAGGAGGCCGGTAATGCAGTGCTGTCCAAAGAGAAAAACATATCAGTTTTCTCGTGTTAGATAAGGTTTCCTGGAGAAAAGGTAATTATGGTACCACGAAGAAGTTTGGTTGTGGGTCGTGGGCATGTTAGATAAGAGTATGTGTAAGTAATCATGTTTTGAGAAAGTGTCTGCTTGAAAGTTGTTGACTTCTGGGTGGTCACTCGCAAGTTGCAATAATGGAAGGATAAGGCTAAATGAGGACCTTTAAGACTTAAGAAACAGATATGTTTGTCAGATTGTCAGTGGTGCTTCTATAGTGAGGACATTTTGAAGAAGAGTTTTCAAAACTTTTAAACGCGTTTGGTATCGTTTTTAAAATGACGTTTTTGATATAACTATTTTTAAAATTAAAAATAAAAATCTTATTTTAAAAATAATATTTTTAAAGATATAAACATGTTTGGTAATGTTTTTTAAAAATAGTTTTTAAGAATGAAAAACGATATAAATATGTTTGATAATAGTTTTGAAACAGGTAAAATAGTTGTTTGAAAGGAAAAGTTGGAAAATGTTGTGTTTTGTTTTAAAAAACTGTTTTGAAAAATTGTGAAAAACAATAGAAAGTTGTTTTTAATTTTTTAGTTATAACAACGGGCTAGGATGGGCTTTCCACCCAAGCTTTTTGAAGAAAAAAATTATATTTTTTTCAATAGTTTTAAATACACCCATTTAATTATAAATACATCCTAGTCCAATTCTGATTCTGATTTAACTTACTATATTTTTCATTATCTTTACAACAACCCAATAACTTAAAAATATACATCAAACTCATTATAGCCCATTGTATTTCTTTAACCAAATGAATGATCAAATTGAGAAATTTTAACCCTTTACTAACTCAAAAATCAAATTGGAAATTTTAACCCCTAAACATCAACAGAAAGCAGTAGATTTACCATATAAATTAATCTCAAAGTCTCTAAGAAATTCAATTTTATGAGTTTTCATAGCTTTCAGATTTATAGAAGTATACAGACATCGGCACGAGCCAAGAGAAAACCGTAAGTTTTATTTTTATTTTTAAGTTTATGTAGTAACACTAATTGTAAAATTAAGTTTTTTTTTTTTTAAAGTAAAATAAAAAATAGAAATCATGTTTTTAAAATATAAACATGTTTGTTAGTGTTTTTTAAAAGTAGTTTTCAAAAATGATGTGTGTTTGATAATAGTTTCGGAACGGGGTAAAATATTTGTTTGGAGGGAAAAGTTGGAAAATGTTGTGGTTTGTTTTAAAAAACTATTTTAAAAATCGTGAAAAACAATAAAAAGTTGTTTTTAACTTTTTAGTTATAACTTTTAAAAAATTGTTTTTGTTTTCAATAACCGTTTTTATAAAACGATTAACCAAACAACTTTAAAGTCGTTTTTTGTAAAAAAAAAAAAAAAAATTTTAAAAAAAACTGTTTTTAAAAATGAAACCAAAAACCGTCTTAGTTTTGTAATATTACAGAACCAGTTTTTTAACTTTACAAAGTTTGTTTTAAAAAAAATATATGTTTTATAATGTTACAATGTTGTTTTTGTAACATTACAAAATTAAAGGTTCTATGTATGACGGTGGGTGAATTGATAGTGATTTCTTGAGAAGTATATCAAGTCTGGAGTCTCCTCTAAAATCAAAGGAAGAGAAAAAAGTGTATGAGACATTAGTGAGAGAAAGAATTTCTTCTACAAATTTCCACACTGGAAGCTACATCATACCTCACTTGTTATTTGCATCCATAATTTCCATAATTTGTCATTTTCACACTTGCTTTCTGGTCAGTGTTCAACACTATTTTTACTATTTGCTGTTTTCATGGAAAATCTTTTAAGCATAGGAATGAAGATTTCAAACCCCCCAACAACACACATTTTTATTACCTAAACCACAACAGAAAATCATGATTTTTTCGTTTCGTTTCGTTTCGAAAAGGGTTCATTTTGCGTGTGCCTTCCTGTATTTAGATCCCCTACCGAACTCAATCAGCGCTTGCTTTCCTATAACTACGTCTCCCAACCCGGAGGGACAGTCTCACTCATTTTGTATGTCCAATTTTGATGAATCCAACCAGCATTGGCTTCCCACAGATACTGATTTAAAAGGAAACAACAGATAGATCAAACAAAATCAAACAAACAAAAAATTAATAGTAAATGGCATGGAAATAAAACAGTTTTCACTGATTTTTTTTTTTTTTTTTTTTGAAGTGGAGATGACAAGATTCATCTCCTAATCATATCATGTCATATAATCTTCTTCTTTGTATTATAATCTGACCATTTATCACTTAAGAGAAAGTTTACAAATTGGGAAGTCATGAGTGTATAAAAAATAATGCATCTAATTATTGGTACCAAAAGAATATATATCGAGGAAGAGAAAAACTGCAGAAAGCTTCCCAAAACTATATATCAAGTGTGATAAGTCTATGAATTAACGCCTATCGAAAGGATGATTGCGCCCTCTCTGTCTCTCACAGATCCCAACAATGACAGTACTTTCGGATACTATTGATCGTAATCATACTAACATACTTCGATCCGAAGAAGAACAAGGGCGTTAGTCGTAATTGCAACTCTACTATCAAAAATCCTCCCACCGTACAACTTTCCGAGTTGTAGGTAAGCTAATAATATAGAATATCTTGTATCTTTTTGTATTTCTATTTATTTTTTTCTTCTTTTTACTCCATTCTCATCCAGCAAGAAATGTTGTAGATCTATTGACACTGGTTTTGACCAACTTTAGCATTCAGAACTAGCCTAGATATTAAGCGGCGAAGCTTTTCAGCTCCAGGACCTGGTTTAACCTCGTTTGGATCTCCAACCTTGGAACAATTCGGATCACCAGAACACCAAGCACCAGGGGTGAAGGTTCCATTCTTCCGACCAAGTAACTTCTTATCAATCTTGTCCAAAACACTAGTGTTGTGTTTAAACTTCCGAGCAAAGGCAGCATTACTTGCAATCATCTTGCTTGTGTCATTAAGGGAAAGGACATGTGGATGCTGTCCAGGCGGGTTGTCCCACGAAATGAAGTGCAAGTCGTGATTGATAACAGTCTTAACAAACTCCGGCACATTGCATATGACAGTCTGAAAGTAGGACTCGGGAGAGGAGACAAAGTTCGAATGGTACATGAGCAGAGTTCTTGGTAAATTATCCCAGCCCCAAATGCAGTATTCTACAAATGAACGTGAGAGCACCATCCACGCTGAGCCTGCAACAAAACTAGATGTCATTTAATAGAACATCAAATTCAAATGACTAGCTCTTGTTCTGGTGCATTTCTGATTCAACTTCCCGCATATTTTTTCCCTTTCTTCTATAAAACTCTGTTTCCTTACCAATAGAAAAAACGCAAAGGAACCCCCTTCTGCCCGTGGGAATACAGGGAAATTATTTAAATGTATTAATGGCAGGAACCGGCAGGAACTGTGTAATTTTTAAACCATATTCAGAACAGCAAGATGTAAAGTTCAAGAATTTCATCACTGTTTCAAAAGAAGTAGCTCGTCAATTCCACTTTGGAAGTGATTAAAGAGTGAATAAGAAAGATCGAGTGAATAAGAAAGATCAGGTTTTATCAGTCCATACTAATATTATAGACAACTACATGAATGTTAGCGGAATACTAAGAATGATGAATTAAACTGATGGCCTAAATTGTCAGTAATGGAAGTTTCACATGTCCAATTAATGCAAAGATCAAGTCACAATTAACTTACATAAAGGTAACCCCCAATTAGCTCCATAATTTCCATCTATTGTATTCATCTTAGGAAATTGGACGGAAGGGCTGCCTTAATTGTTAAGTCTAGAACGCATATTCTAATTGAAAGTAAGAACATGAAAATTCTAGAGCCCAGTCAAAGTCATTTAACCTTTGAAAGTGGCAACTGCTTACGGAAAGCAATTTGAATTGTTCAAAAAGGCTCAACTTAGTCAAAACCCCACTGCACTTGATGGACAGTAATTTTTATTTGGAAAAATGAAAATACAAGTATAGAAATTTAGTAGTGTGATCGACAAGAACGAATATAATTGAATGATGGGAAGACTAACCAGTAAATAATTTAAAAGCTGTCGGCAAAGTTCTCTTCGGTGTTACCCAGAATATATCAGACTTGGTTTGCATATAGAGTCCAGGGTCAACCATTAGCGGCATTGCTCGTTTATCCCTGCAGAACAAACAGCCAAATTAGTATTTCATTTAACATACACAATCCCCAGAATATACAATTACGGAGAATAGAGAGACTGACTCCTTCCACCCTAGCTTGCTTGTGTGCTCAACGAAATTCAGTTCCCGGTTTAAATGCGAAAATGTGAAAAGAAGATCTGCAAATTTAAGTTAATCAATTAAATGATTGTTGGGAGCAGAACTCGAGTCACACATTCAAAAATAAAACAAAAAGAAACACAGTTGGATAAACCGGGATTACCATCTTGAGTCACAAGAGGATAATCTGAAGCACTGAGGTTAATAAACCAATCCCACTCCTTATTTCTCTTGAGAAGAATCGCACAAGCATGAAGCGTATTAGCAACCATGGTCGGTCCTCTGTAAGTAACCATATTAGCCTTGCTGTTCATGTAAACATTTCCAACCTTGGTGAACATAGGATCTTTCCCCACTCGCGAAGCAAGCTCCATTCGTTCATCTGCTGGCGATTCAAGGTCCAAATGAACAACATACTGGTTGCGTGGATGATACAGCGCGTGAAGAGTTCTCCATAGCTTATCCAAATCACCCTTTGACCCGGAAATCAAATAAGCAAATCGAGGAAGGGTTGGACCAGCGGGAGGGGATGGAGGCTGTTTAACCTTCATCTCAGCATAAGTTGGGTTGGTTTGGTTCGATGAGAATCGAGATGGGAAAATCGAGAAGATTGTATCGATGGTGTGTAACGAATTGAGCAGACCCATATTGAAGGAAGTTGCAATAAGGAATATGCATATCAGAGAGCTTACAACAAGAGGAAAAACCCATTTTTTCTCCATTACAGACCCCATCATTCACAACTATATCATAAAACTCCAATGAATAATCCTCACAAACCCGAATTTGATCAAACACCAACTCAACAACAACAACAACAACAAAATTCCAAACGAATCGAATAACAAACAATATATTCACCTATACTGTTGTTGTTCAGATCAAGAACTTCTGCTTAAATATTCCCCAACAATTTGATTTCAAAATATATCTGTAAAATCAACATCCAGCAAATCAAATCAGTATACAAAACCAGAACAACCAATCAATTTTACACTACCCGAATTCAAATAAACGTTGCTTGCAAATGCATCAAAACTATAGCATCTGAATCAAAAACAGACAATACAAATGCTAATTACCAAACTAACCACAGAAAAAGCTAGATTATTAATTAAAGGAGCATTAGAATATTAATTATGTATAGATTTGTAGTCATGTATTGACAAAGATGGAATAATAAAATTATATTAACAAAAAACCATGAAAGATGCATTAAGATAATCGACGAAGGACCAAGAAACGAATCAAACATGAATAAACAATTCGATTAAAATAATAATACATTGACAGATGAGCTAAAACAGGTGTCTAGCTAACTTTGCCAGTAAAAAAATCCATAGATAAAGACACACACTTTAGCTTGTTTAACAATGCCAAATCTGGGCACAAATCTGGTTAAACTACCTTCATTAATTATATCAACAAAACCCCCAAAAATCTCAAACATCCACATCAGGTTTAAATTTTAATTTTTTTTTTTTTCAAAGAAAAAAAAAAAAAAAAACCAAATCCTAGAATTCAAACCCAGATCAGAAATCAAAAAAAAAAAAAAAAACGTAACCTGTTTGCGGATGCAGAGCCAAGAGCTTCCTTTTGAGAGAAAGAAGTGAAAATAAATAAATAAGTATACATACATATATATATATATATATATATATATATATAAATTAATGTTCTCTATAGTGGCATAGAAGTGGCTAAAACTGAAAAACCTTTAAAAAAAAATGAGAAGAAAAAGTGTGTATTTTTTTCGTAGGAAGCTCAAAAAATCCATTCAAGAAAATCTAAACAAACTCACCCCAATTACAGTAATTACATCAAACCCAAAAACTGTTTTCTTTTGACTGCTTTTAATTTTATTATTATTATTATTATTATTTTGGTTTTTACAAAACATCTGGGATGGATCGTAGCAAAACAAATTTCATGTAACGTTTTATTTTTTATTTTTATTTATTATTTTATTTATATTTATTTTGCAGATGTGGAGTCGTTTTCAGTTTTTTTTTTTCCTATATTGATTGACGATCTTGTTGATCCAACGGTTGTGATCGTGGTTTTATGGTGTTTTAACTTTTAAGTTATGCCTCTAGGGTGTGGAGGATCCAATCCAATCTATTAGGATCCATTTGATTGAATTTGATCAGATTTGATTGGATTTGATCGGATTTGATCGGATCGGATATTGAATCAATAAACATTGAGCAAATTTTGGATGCTATTATATTTTGTTATAATAAATGTTTATATTTTTATTTCAAATTTATGTTCATGTTTAGAAATTATGTTTAAAATTTATAATTTATTATATTTTTCGAACCTTAAATTTTAAAATATAATTACCTATTGTTTTTATGTAAATTTTATTTTAAGTATCGTATGAATTAATTATTGATTTTGTTAATTTTATGAATGTTTTAACTTTTATTTATTAATAATTGTTTTATATGAATTCGATCATTGGATTGGGTTAGATTGAATTTACGTATTTTAGAATTGTATCGGAACGAATTATAATTTCTTTGATTTAATCGGATCGGATATTGAATCACGACGAATCAAATAGATCATGTCCGCCACACTTTTGTTTTATTTTATTTTTTTCTATGAGGGGACCACAAGGAAAGAATTTAAATTCCATGTATTCTGTTTTTAAATTTATGAATTTGTGTAAATTTTGGTTTTATTCAATTCCTTGCTTGAAAATTGGTATTGAATATTATTACGTACTTTTTAAAATATATATATATATATATATATATATATTTTATAGTATCTATTTATCCACATAAATAAACCATTTATTTTTTTGAAGTTTTTTTTATTGGTAGGATTTGAGCCGCTGACTTATAAGTCATTTATCCATAAGTGTAAATGTCCGTTTTGAAAAGCTTGTATATCGGTTAAAAGAGGTTTTTTAATTAAAAAAGCTCTTTTTAATTTTTTTTTGTATCGTTTGTTTGTCACCCAGTAGAGCTTTTAGATGATTAAAAAGATTGTTTTTACGTTTACTTGGAGAAGCACAAATTTAAAGTTTTTCCAAGTAGATATTTTGGAGTTTATTTAATAACACTAAATTCCTCGATATAACCCTATAATTTAATATTTGCTAGAGTATTTTGGTAATTCTATCATTAAAAAAAACTCTTTTTTAATTGACAACCTAATGACCAACGACTTTTACTTAAAAGCTCTACCTCTAAAAGATCCACTTCTAAAAGATTTACTACAAAAAGATCTACTTGAGAAGCTTTATCAAACGTACACTAACTTTGCTCACCCTCCCTTAACTAAAGGTAAGCATTACCTCCCACCTCAAATGTTGACACGTGTCTCTAACTTAAAAAGTTTGGGACACATGTCAATACTTGAAGTGGGGGGTAATGCTTACCTCCAGTACGAGGGTGAACAACCCTTTATCTATACTCTAAACCCGTCCATCTATTGAATGGAGAAAAACTCGAATGAGACAGTCTCATTGACGTGACAATGAAACCATCTAATGTTATTTACATTAAAAGAATAAAAATATTTTTTTAAAGTACCATATGACAAACCTTTATTGAACGGTCTCATTACCCTTTCAAGTTTTTCTCCTACTAGCCAAGTACGCCACCACCGGGAGCAATATTATTATTTACTTGATAAGATGAGTTCGATGGAATCTTGAACATGAGAGCCACCACACCAGGCTATAGGGTCTAAAATACATGGACAAACATCAAATTAATTGCAGTAGCTAAAATAAATTTTACTAATAGACGTTGACCGAATAACTTTATGGTAATAAAAACAAAATCAATTTATTTTTAAGTCATATTATATGCGCTTCAATTGGATTATTATTAAAAAATAAATATTGTGGTGTTTATGATCCATTGACCATTGATTCTAACGTAAATTTGGGTTATCGATAGGTAGGGGGTCAAGTTTCCATAATTGTGACATGTATACGTCAATTTAGAAAAGTATTTTGATGTTTTGATATATCTAACTTAATGAGCATATTTATGTATTATTAAATATGTTCTAACATTTAAATTTAACAAACATCTTTTAATTGTATGATGAAAATGCTATTCCATTAAATTAATAATATTCATTTGACATTTTTTTTTTTTTAAATATACCATATACTGGTATAGCCACCCGACCCACTCGAATTTAGAATATTATCATACTGGTTAAACGTTTTCTACCATCAAACTACGTTGGTTGGTGGTTATTTAACATAATTTTTTACAACCCAAAAATTCCTAAAACCCAAAAATCAGAAACTATATATTGGGTAATAATTTTTTATTTTGTCATTTTAAACTTGGGACATTATCAAACCGAATGAGTGTTTTTTTATCACTAAACCATATGTGACAATGTCAAATTTGACGTTTTATATTCTTATGATTAATCATCATATGCCAACTAATTTTTAGACCAGGATCCTCCATTGTACTTAAAAATAAGGAAATTAAAATAAATTATAGTCATTAATTTCATATATCAGTAGATCTATATAGATCATAACAAAGATTAGCTCATCAAAATATCCAAATTCCTAAAATTTTTTTATTGGGTTATTAGCACTAGTCTTCCTGAACTTTATACGAGTTTAAATTTTACCTTTGAATTTTTATTAGGTATTAAGCCCTCTGAACTCTCATTTATTAGCAAACAGTTTGGTTTATTACCCCATAAACGCCTGTTTGAGATATCTGCTGTCATGTTTTGCCAACAAATGAAAGTTTAGGAGGTTTAATACCTAAAAAACAAAGTTCAAGAGATACAATACAAACTCGTGTAAAGTTCAGGTGAGATCGGTGCCAATAACACTTTTTTATATTTGCCCAAGACTTCCTCTGAATTTGAGGGGTAGAGTTGATTTTTGTCATAGTTGACTAGAAATTTGTCGGCGTCTTTATGTTTGACATGTGAAGTGTGATCATCCCTAGATTCATGTAGACATTTTTTTCCATCCGAATACATACACCGTAACAACTCCTCCGGAGTTTCCGTAAAGGCAACAATGACATTCTCAGATTCTCTTTGGTGCGGGACCCGAAAGATTCGATCAGGTGATGATGACGTGATGGATTACCCAATCATTATGCCAAAAATCAGATCGACTTTCGACCGTCCGATCTCACACTTTCTATTTTCCCCATCACGCAACTTTTCTCTTCATAATTCCCCTCCCTTGTTTATTACGTATAGCATCCAAGAATCTTAATACATTATCCAAGAATTTCCTATTAATTTTTTTTTTTTCTCATTTTAAGAATATATATATAGGATTGTCAAAAAATATATATTTCCTAATGATTTGATTTTATAAAAAAAATAATATAAGGATTAATTGAAATGGTTGACATTATCTAATTGCATTCAGCTATTTATAGGCTGATTGCTTCAAATGAGAGAAGTACAATAATAAGCAGTAAATCAACTAAGCTAGGAAATAGGGACATGATCAACTCATGTGTTTGTGGATGACACCACTCACACAGTCACACCTGATGAGGCCACGAACACTCACGGATTGCCCTTTATTTGCACACTAACATCACTGACAATTAAAATAATAACCAACTAACTTTTGACCTAGTCTCCTTCCTTTGCATGGCTTAGATCATACACATATCATTCCATCATCCTCAAATTATCCTTGTCTATAAGGATAAATTCCGAATAAATCTGCTGGGAGTTTCAACTCGTTGGATTTGCCACAATTAAGAGGGTCTTTAAATTTGGTTGATCGTATGTACTTGAAATCAACATATTGTGCATCTTTGAAAATCCATCTCTACGAGTCATTGCCGCCGAAAACGAGGAAGGATAACTTTATATGGGTGTTACTGCGGTCTAACATGGTGCGAAGGGTCGGGGAGGTTGATTGTGTGGTAAGTGACTCATAAAAACAATCCACAAAATGTGAATTGCTTTTATATGGGATTGTCTCAAATATAGTCATCAAATATCGGTGATTTATCAAAATCAATAAAAATCTCCGCCGATACATATATATCATCGAAAAACACCGGAAGATAGGTGGTTAATTGTATTTGAGAAAATGATAGAGATTGAAGTTCATTACTAATGGTTTGGAGGGTATTTTAGATTTGGACGAAGATGAACTTACGATGAGCTAGGACTTCATAGACTCCGTTATAAAAACGTGTGTTCATGAGACCGAACCGCTCTGATACTAATTGATGTATATCAAATACACAATAGCAGAATTCAGAGAGAATTGAGAAGATTTGAAGGAAAGGATTATTTCATATAATTCAACGTATCTCAATCTAATTACATTCAACTATTTATAGGTTGATTGCTTCGAATGAGGGAATTACAACAATAATCAGCAAATCAACTAAGCAAGGAAATAGGGACATTCTCATGTGTTTGTGAGTGAAACCACTCACACCTGATGAGGCCACGAACACTCATGGATTCCCTTTCTTTTTTTGGCACACTAACATCACAATTAAAATAACAGCCAACTAACAAACTCTTGACTAAAAAAAACAATAATACTAGACAATCAAAAAATTTAGTACAAATTTCAATTCAAATGATTTTTTCATGAATCACGTCATCTCATGTTGTGTGCGGTGATAATAACTCACTTGTCATATCATTTGGGTTAATAATTTGGGTCGTATAGCATTACTTAAAAAAAATAAAAAAATTACAACATAATGTTTTAAATTTTATTTTCTTAACGTGTTTAAAAATATATTCGAAGTAAGTTTCTTAAATTCATATGAAATTATGAGTACAAATCACGTATCTATCCTCTAATTCCTAAACTTATAGTTAAAAAAATCATTTTATATTTATATCAATAATTACACATACTAATTGTTATAAAGTGCATAAATATCATCATAAAATACAATATAATAACTTGTAAACTTCATTTTATATATTACGGGTGATATTTTTATAATTTGGTCATATTAATATATAAATGGGTATTTTATACTAACACATTTAGAATTAAAATAGAGTTTTTAAAAATAAGTACGTCACCTCTCTGTGGACTCGAATACTCAATATGCATTTTTGGGGATTAAATTTGCCGTCTCTTTTTTGAAGTCTAATTATCTATTTTTAAAATTAAAAAAAATAATAAAAAAAAAGTTAAGAATTAATAGGTCTCACGTTTTAACGGTGAACCGCCTATCTACCAGGTTTTAATGCTGAACGACGAACGTGGACGGTTTGATTCCTGGTTCTAACTCTGTGCACGTGTTTTAGCATTAATTATTTCATTTATTATTATTTTTGGATGTATGAATGCATCAGAAGTTGCAATCAATTTCGGTAGAAAAAAATAGCACAGTTCAAATCAAGAGGTCAAGCCTAAACACGACGGGTCAACCCAAGGCCCAATCGAATAAATTCATTCCTTTAATTATGGATTGACCAAGTCAGGAGGCTACTGTTAAATCCTATAAAATTAGGATATGATCTCTGAGATTTAATTCTCCTAAAAGAACGAAATAACCTCCTTGTAAAGCCTATAAATATGACCCCCTCCTTGTAAAGCCTATAAATATGACCCCCTTTCCCCACAGATAAAGGAGAGGAAAAAAAGATTATCTTCTAAATACTTCATTTTAAACTCTACAAATCATGTTAGAAACAAAGTTTCTCGGTGGCCATGCGTTCAGCATTCACTTGCATCAACATAGTACAAGCAACACTCAATGCTCGACATGCATTTGCTATCAACTACACCATCCTACTCCATACTAGTATTAATCCACTCAACATTTATTCAATTTGCATGCTTTCACTCACCCGTGTTCGCATCATCCAAGCACCAACCTCTACACACACATAGGCCAACATATTATTTTATTAAATAATTATTATTTTTCCTAGCAATTTAAATTGCTAAACTCTATGTTCAACCCAAGCAAAATAAGGCTAAAGAGCTACACAACTCAAGACTCGACCAGTTTTATTCATGGCTTGATTTAGATTTTTGTTCAGTTTAATTGTTAATTTGAATTATTTTATTTGTTGATAAATTGTCTATCTTAAATGTCGGAGAGTCCCCCACAGGACACCCACCTCTCGCTCCGTTTTACCTTTTTATTTTTACAGGATCTTTGAGCACTCAAAAATTGTTACAACTACAAAATTCCATTTTTTATTCTAACCTCAAACCCTAATTACAATCGAGTCTTACTGAGCTTACATCCTAGCTTTCAACTCATAGCACTCACCAGTTTTTCCCCAAGTGCACTCCCGAATATTCTCAAGGTCTCATCTGAATATCACCCTTGGATCTCTCTATAGATCCTAGATATTCCCTGGATCCCTTCCTAGATATTCTCATGGATCTCCTCTTAGGTCTCCCCCAGATGTCCCTTGGGTCTCCCACCCCTTGGACATCCCTAGGGCCTCCCACCGGACCTCCCCAGGTCTCACTTCTCAGATTCACCAACTCTCTGATGTTTCAGGTGTCTCACCAAGTGTTATTAGTTAAAGAATAAGTTTCACTATTTATAGGATCACTTTTCTTGATCTCTAATGAATCAGACTCACATAAGCAATTGGAAACCACCTAACAAGTCTTTCTTAAGCAAGTATTATTCCTCACATAGGGTCACTTTTCTTGGTCTCTGATGTTTCGGATGCCTCACCAAGTGTTATTAACCAAAGAATAAGTTTCACTATTTATAGGGTCACTTTTCTTGGTCTCTAATGAATCAGGCTCACATAAGCAATTGGAAACCACCTAACAAGTCTTTCTTAACAAGTATTATTGTTCACATAGGGTCACTTTTCTTGGTCTCTAATGTTTCAGGTGCCTCACCAAGTGTTATTAACCAAAAAATAAGTTTCACTATTTATAGGGTCACTTTTCTTGGTCTCTAATGAATCAAGCTCACATACGCAATTGGAAACCACCTAACAAGTCTTTTTTAAACAAGTATGTATTCCCGAAAAAAGAAAAAAAAAACCTTCTCAAATAAGAAAACCAACTCTTCACATGTTTTTCCATGTCTTCCAAGAGTTCCACATGCTAAAATGGCCCCTCAAAAACTGCCCCACGCACTGTCACACGCCTCATCACCTCTGTCATGTAGCAACATGCAAGTGTTGCGCAGAAAGCTTCTGGTGGCTAGTATGGGCACATTCGAGATCGGATTCTAGCGCCGTTTTCACTATTGGCTTCGTCTCAAACTCTTCTTTCCAACGCCACTTGAATCACAATTATCTGAACCCGTTTGGACAACTTTCTCATTAGTTGAGTTTGATACATATAGGAATACAAAGCCAAATCCTAATAATACTCCCCTTTGGGGAGAAATTCCAAAACCTTCATCTCTTCTTTGGCAGCCAGCAATGACTCCCTACACTAGGAATCACAATAACTCTCTACATCGAGAATCACCATACCCCACTATAAAGGTACAACCAATTAGAAACAATCCGCCTGAAGATTTCTTCTGACACATGTCAAATAAACCTGCTGAAAATTATGGTGCAACTCTTAAGTTAGATTTTAAAGAATTCTGCAACCATCGACATTTTATATCACCTTCTAACCAATGTCCATGTGCAAACTTGTAGACCCACTAACAACAACATATCCTCTCCATGAGAACTTTTACATGCCAAATTGATAAACATGTCATTGCATCACTCAATCATATGAAAGACAAACTACTAGCAACACTTGGAGCTCTTTGCTGCACCAGCTCCACACCTCACCAGAGACTACCAAGCTTCAGGGTTTCGTTTGTCTTTCAACGCCTTATGTAACCCAAATTGGATCAAATATCTATGGCTTGTACTTACCACAAGCCAAAAAAAAAAAAAAAATCCCTCATCCATCCAATTCTTCCTCCATCAAACCACACTAAGTTTGAAATTGTTTTCAAAACGTTTCTTTTTTTATAAACCATGAAAACAACATCCCAATCTACCATGTCCTCGTTGACTAGTCTCTTTAGTGACATTCGCAATAAGACGAGGTCGGAGAGTAGTACAATGGTAAAGTCAAATTCGTTCCCATAAGGATCGAGTGATCGATTACCGAAAGTGATAAGCCTAAGTGTTATTCAAACAATCACATATGAAGGTTTTCAAACATGAATATTAAAAACAACTAAAATTAACTAATAACAGGATTTATGCTAACAAAATAGATAAACAACACGAAATAAACTCGAATGTGATTATGGAGAGAAATATGCTAGGACTTAACTACACCCCACCCTCTATTGACTTTCGTTCTAAACTCAATTGAAATCCCAAATTATGCTTATGTAATTCATAGATTCATGCACCCTAACATTAACCTAATATCTCGGTCGAGTTATATAGGTTACATCCAAAATCATACATAATCTTATCTTTCAATTACTCAGAATGTATGAATGAGTTTATTAAGGATAATTGCACAGTAATGAATCCTATACGCTAGCCTAAGTAGGTCTACTTTTCTAGACATGCATATAGGGGATTTCGTCAAGCACGTGGTGTACATCTTCGGTTAGTACATAACATACCATTGAAAGAACAATCAATATGAGATCAATCTATTAATATAACATTAAGCACACTAAAACACCCATACAAACTACAAATTGCACAATTAGGGATAAACAAATGTTAATATAAATATAAAGTCATGGTAGGGTTTCATCAAATCCTAGCATTAAATGTTTAGCTCATATCACAATGAATATACTCAAATGAATACATGGCTAATATAAAGAACATGGAAAAGAAAAGGTGATAGAAGAAACTATGTAGAGTAGCCCCTTCTTTGCTTTTCTCTTGTTCTTCCAAGCTCTTTCTTCAACTCTCTTTTGCCCAAAAGATGAGATGATAGTGGTTGTGGAATAAATAAGTGATTGATGTATTTGGTTGTTAGGGAAATTCGAAATCTTGGTAGGTTTCGAAAGATGGAGGTTATGATGTAAAAGAAATGTCAAAGGTGATGGTCTAGGTCTAATTTGGGAAAAGAGTTGGTGTCCTTTGAATATTCTAAAGAGTGATATTTATATGGGAGCCAAAAATAGGGCAAAAGACATCAGGCTAACGAAGAGACGGACTGCCGTGGTTGGCATTTCTAAGCCACCAACCGCGGCAGTTGAACTGCGGCAAGCTAAGGAGATCTTTGTCGCTCGACTGCCGTTGTTCCTCAAACAGCGACATTTCGACCGTAGCACCTCTGGAGGGTTTCTGTCTCTTAGCTGCCTAAGATAGACGACCGCAGCACTTCACAAGCGACACCATTCAGGATCACTGTCGCGGTTGGTCCAACTACAACACTTCAACCACGACACTTTGGCCCAATGCTCAAATATTTTCAAATTTGCACATTAACCCTTCGAATCTTCTCTTTAGCACCAAGACACCCCTGCTATAATAAAAACTTGTAAAAACCTCAACAAGCCATCAAACACTTGATTTTACCAGAGAACGAAACCAGAAAGATATGGAAATGGGGCTACACTTTGTGCAGAAGTGAAGCAATCAGTATAATACATGTATAAACTTGAAACCATCATGGCCAACCACAGCTCTGATATCAGTTGTTGGGAAAAAGGTGACGTAGAAGCGTATGCCTAATACATACCATATAACAAATAACGTCAACATAAAAATAAGATGAGAGAATCCAATCACGCAATATAAGATTTACATGGAAAATCCAAAACCGGAAAAAACCACGGCCATCAGGACGATAAGAGAAAAATATCACTATGTAGAAAATTGTTACAACTACACAATTCCAACATTCTTTCTCTAACCCCAAACCTTAATTACAACCAAGCCTTACCGAGCCCAAGCTCACAACCGAGCTTACATCCTAGCTCACCAGGTCCTCCCCGAATGCAGCCCTGAATATCCTCTAGGTCTCCCCTAATTATAACCCCCGGATCTCTCCACATATCCTATATATTCTTGAATCCCTCCCCATATATTCCTATGGATCTCCTTCAAGGTCTCCCTCAAGATATCCCTTGGGTCTCCCACCCCTTAGACATCCCCAAGGTCTCTCTTGGATCTCCCCGAATCTCACTCATCGGATTCACCCATTTTTTGATGTTTAAGGTGCCTCGCCAAATGTTATCAACCAAAGAATAAGCCTCACTATTTATATGGTTACTATTCTTGGTCTCTAAGGAATCAGACTCTTATAAGCAGTTGGAAACCACCTAACAAATCTTTCCTAAACAAGTATTCCCATAATAAAACCTTCCCTAACAAGAAAACCAACTCCCTACATGTTTTTCCATGTCTTCTAAGAGTTCCACACGCTAAATCGGGCCCTTAAAAGGTGCCCCACGCACCGTCACGTGCCTTAACACCTCTTTCGCATAGCAAAATGTACACAACAATCTTTTGGTGGATCGTATGGGCGCTTTCGGGATCGGATTCTAGCTCTGTTTTACTGTTGGCTTCATCTCAGACTCTTCTTTCCAACACCATCTGAATCGCCATCATCCGAATTCGTTTGGACCACTTTTGCTTTAGTTGAGTTTGATATTCATGCGAATACATGCCAAATCCTAACATCATCTTGTTCTACCTTTTGGTATTAAAATTTCTCTGACTTGTATGATGCATATTATTAGAGAATGAAGATTTAATAGAAGATTTTCAATTTTATATAGCATGTATATGCATCATATTCATATTTAAACCATATAGTTGTTAGATATAGTGTTTTTTTAGAAAAAAAAAATATTTTAATCTTTTTTAAAATTTCATTGAAAAAATTTAGCCAAATTTCATACTTTCCATTTTACGTCAATATTGATATTTCCACTAAATCACAATATCGACAAAGTCGATATGGATATTTTAATCTTTGTTTGATATGTACACGTTTTTCTTTTTTCCATTAACAAACAAGAGAGATTGAAACGTTTCATATATAGGTACATATGGGCTGGTTCTATTTTCCGAGATGGAATTATGCACCATATATTTCTCAATACAAATCCAAATAAATCACGGAAAAGTTAGGTGAAAGTGTCTTTTATAGCTGAAAGATTAATAGTGCAAAATCCTATCTATAAAATTCTATCATTCGGTCTTCAACTAATGGAAATAACATTTCTGGCACATTATTTGAGTTGTTTTTTGGACTAATATTTTTGAGTAATCCAAAATAAGATTCGCCCTTAGACCCGAGATGAAGAAACCTGTGATTTTTAACTTAAATATAATTTGTTTACACCAATATCGATTCATTAAACATATAAATTTATAAGGTTATGTTTGGGAATACTTTTGCTTGAGAAATAAATGTTTATTTCTCAAGTTTTGAGTACATAGGTGTTTGGTAAACTTCTCAAAAGCGGTTTACTTTACAATTTGCTCCTTTAAAAATCAGCTTTTGAGAAGTTGGTCGGGGGTTGCTTTTTGAAGCAGAATCTAGCTTATTGCTTATGCAATGTCTAGATTACCCTCACTATTAAAAGACAAGATTACCTTTATATTTAATAATAATCTAATAAAAAAAATAATAAGTACAAAATATGAAAATATATAAAACTGATCGGGAATGGTGGCCACTACCATGGTGCCACCGTCGGAAGTCGATGCCACCGCCGAAATTTGTGAAGAAATGATCTAGTGTCCACTCCAATGTGTATTCCGACCACCATCGCTTGTTTCCTCGACCACCATTGTGAGATCTGAGATCTAACGACATTATACAACCACTGCCTCCACCGTCGTTGATGCTACTGTTCATTCCGGTAGGATAGAAACGATGAAATCGAGGGAGGCATTTCGGTGCGAGGCAGAGAAGCAGAGGATAGAGAAGAAAGCCGATCCATCAGGTGGCAAGGTCACTGGAGGAGGGCGGCCCAGCTTCCTCTGGCGGCGTGTTTCCTCTGTTTTCAATTTTAAGTTTTTATTTTTTTAATATATTTAAAAATAATAATAATAATTTAGATTTATTTTAATAATATATAATTATTATATTATTTGATTATTTTTCATTTTGTTTAATGTTGTCTATTTTAGTAATTTAATCAAATAAATTTTCCATACTTCCAAAACTAAAGCAATTTTTAAAATCAGTTTACCAAACACATACCCACTTTTTGTAAAGCTATAAGCAGATAATTTCCAAAGTAAAGCAATCCCAAAAATAACCTAAATCTATAACATAACATTTTTGTTTTTTTTTGTTTTTGGTACTAACATTTTTATGTGTTAGATTTAGAAAATTTTCAATATATTTGATTAAACCAAATGAGAATAAGAGGGGAGATTGTGAGTTTTAATGGGTAAAATTTTGCTCAAGTGATTGATTAAACCAAAATGCACCTAATATGGTTAGATTTTTCTTTAGATTTGTTTGTTGAATCTGTTACTGTGTTTAAGATCATGATTGTTATGGGTTTAAAATCTAGCATTCATTGTGGTGGTTTTGTGTTATTAAGGGTGTTTTTGTAAAGTTTGGAACAATTTTGCAAAAATAATCATGGTTGGGTAATTGCACGAATTTCACTTTTATTTAAGAGTAATTTGGCTAAAATCCCTACTGGTATAAAAATTTGGAGCAACTAATGTTAAGAGACAACGTGCGAAACGATGCCGTATAAGTATGTACTAGACTTCTAGTACTCGTATTTTATAATGACACATTGTCCAACAAGAAAAGCAACAGCCTGGGCCGAAAATAAAACATTGGGCCCATCAATCAGTGGAGGATTAAATATGTCTTTTGAAAGGAGAGAATTTTTTTTTTTTTTTTTTTTTTTTTGAACCAGTTAAAATTCGTTAAATTTAATTCTAATTAGGTTGTGGTAAAATTTTGTTTTTAATCAACCTTGCTAGTAAAAAGACTATCTTGCACTTAATGAATTACATATCATACATGTTGCATGATGAACTGAAAACATATTATATGGCAAGCTATCATAAAATGTTAATCAAAAACTCAGAAATTGAAGAAACATGTTACATGATAAACTATGAAATATTATATGTCTGACTATTATTCAACGTTCATCAGAAATAAAAAAAATTAGAAAACTTCAAAATTGATTTTGAAAACCATGATATAATCTAAAATAATGTCAAAATCCATGCACCAATACAAACAATTAATAGTTCTTTAAAGCATTAAAAACTCATTGTATGGTGAACGGAAGGAAGAAAAAAATTGGAAAGAGAAAGTGAAGAACTAAGAAAGAAGGAAGAAAGAGAAGAAAAAAAAAACTCTAGGGGTATTTTCGTCACTTTCAGATTAGTTTTGTATAGTTTTTGAAACTTTTGATTGAATACGGTTTTATTTTGAAAACAATGTTTAAAATGAATTTTGATTTCAAAAATAGGTTAGATTTGTTTATTTCATCTTTGGGAAAGAATTTTGAATACTTAAATTAAATATATTTAATATATATGTTTTAATTATAATTTATAAACAAAGGATTTTTAGGTTAGAAAAGCATCTAAATGTTTTTAAAAACTTTAAAATTCTCAACTTACTTCAATAATCTAAAATAGTAATATATATCATGGGGCACACTGTCTTTCACCGGATAACTTATTATGGTGGTTACAATTCATATGTTATATAATTTTGAGTAAATAATTTGGGTAGTCTATAATTATTCAAATTAATACTGGTATTGTGTTATTATGTGATGTAACATAATTTTTATCAAATATGTCCTAATTGTCCCTCTTCCCCAAATTTCAAATCAATTAATAGTTAAAAAATAATATATATATATATATTTAAAAAAAAACTGTTATAAACCAAAGAAATAAAATACAAACTTCATTAATGTCTTTTGTACTGTTTTTTTATATTTTTTTTATAAGAAAAATACGACATTGAACCTGGGTCTGTCAGAATTTGTCGAGATTAAACATTATATACGCAGTCCGGATATATTTTTCCACAACTTGAGAGAAAGCTCCTTAAACATGTTTATAAAATAAATATGATGAGACTTTAACCCCATCGTTAAAGTAAAAAGGGAGATGCACACCTCTATTGAAACTAATATATTCAATCATTTTCACTTAAATTCAAACTTTAAAATGATTGAATACATGATATATTCAAGTTGAAAATAACTAACAAATGTATATGATGTTCTATCATACTTTTCAACTAACGAAAATGAGATTTTTCCACTTGTAATGTCTTCATCGTTTTCAATACAAACCAAGTTAAATAAATAAAATTGTCATTGAGATATTAGTTAGAAGGTTTTTTTTCTAAATATTAATATAGTTTATTTAAACCTATATCAAATGGATGTAAATAGACTCGCTTGTTTAGTTTTGTGATCCATGTATAGACTATAGTTTTATTTATTTATTTATTTTTTAAGGGGTGTATGGACTATAGTTAATATATAAAATTATTTTAATTATTCAATTAGTCATGCATAAATAAAAACATAAAATCTTAATAATTTAGCTAAAAAATACAAAATCTTAATACTTTAAATAACCCTTGGTAAGATCATGAAATTATACACACAAAAAATAAAAAATATATATAAATAAAGATGATCACATTATAAAATCAATAATTCTTCATAATAATTAAGAAAAATAATAGTACATCCACTCTAGCACTCCTAAGTAGATTTATATTTGATGTTAATAGAGATTTAGATTACATATTTACTCATTGTGCGAGTAGGTATGAGGACTGTGCGATTGTGGTGACAAATATTCGGGCAGTTACCCATGTGGTGCTTGATCCGATACATTTCGGTAGATCCTATTCTTTATATATAAATATATATATATATATAATTATTCTATTGTCAGTTTGTTCTGATATAAAATATATCAGGATGAAGAATTTGGACCATTGGATTTACATACTTTGACTTAAAGTGTATGCACTGTCAAAACTTCTCCATAATCCATGGTCCACATTCTTCGTCCTAATATATTTTATATCTGGACGAACTGATAATAGAAAGATTATATATATATATATAAACACTTGATTTGTATATAACATCCAAATTTGGTGTCCAAATGACGTGGTAAAACTATAATCTATTAATTTAAATCGTATTAGATTTTTATGATTTAAATGAATACAATGATGCTACATTATTTGGACACCCGATTTGGACATCAAATTTAGACAAAATAACGTCGCTCTCGTGTAGAAAGTAGAAACTAAGTAATTGCCAAAAAGAAAAAGGAAATGAAATTATAAAAAAAAAAAATAGAAAGAGTTCTAAATTTCTAATTAAGGCAAAAGTTAAGGTAGAGAGATATTTACTACTAGAGGAAGATTTGATTTCCTTTTAAAGATGATGTCAACAACTCAACATTTGACATTACACACGTGAGTAACAGAGAGTACCGAGTATAATTGTAGTTCAATGGATTTTGCAGGGACAGGTATGTAATTTCAGGCGAGTTGATATCTATCTAAATTCTAAAGATGATGCTCTCGTAATCATCGCCGTAACGTGTCAAGAAATGCAGACACGTGTTTTTCATGAACAGATAATTTGGCAAAATGTGGCAAACGTTAGACCAACGACGACAATTAAAGAAACAAAGCCGTCGTTTTACTTTTTACCCTCTTTCTCTTTTTGTAATTACACATAATTCAGTATTTAAATATATATATATATATATATATATATACATATAAATAATTCAAGTTTCGAAAGATTGTACCCTATTCTTTCGAAACGAGAATCTTAATGATATAGATGTGAGAAGCACATTACTCGGCCAAGTCACATCAGTTTTACTTTTACTCACTTCTGAAAAATACATATGTATTTATTTTGCATTTTATTATTCAGTGGTTAGGAGTTCGAGTTTCACAATGTGCATTCTACATAAGGGTATGCGGCGGATCAGATCAATTAGATCTGTCATAATCCAAGATTCGGTCCGATATAAATTACACCTTATATTTGGCGAATTGGTAGATTTCTATATGGAAATTTAAGATCCGATCTGATCTTATAGATTTCAAAATTTAGGATCCTATTGGATTTGATTGGATCCGGCACACCCCTAATTTTATAAATATGTGTGGAGACTTTTCTCTTTAATATTGTTGGAGTAGATATCCTGACTGCATCTGTAACGTTTGATCGGAAAATCTCGGTAGACTATAGGGATGTCAATAGTACGGGTCAGAGACGAGTTTTCCATTACCATTCCCAATACCAATTTGTATGGGGAATACTATTCTCGATGAATACCCACCTTAAGGCTATGTTTGGTAAGAGAGAGAGAGAGTATAAAAGATGGATGAATTAAGAGGGAGAGATAACATCAATCCTCCATGTTGTTTGGTATTGAAAGAAATGTTGGATGGATGAATTGATATTTAATTTGTAAAATTACTTTAGTACCCTTAAAAAAATTGGAAGGTAGTATAAAAAGGGAGGACATTTTGGTCTTTGCCCCCCCAATCACTCTCCTTCCATTGATCCGCCTATCATTGGGCAGATCTAATTTTGTGGGCCCAAAGGGATTTTTTCTCCCTCCTCTCATCCTCTCCCTTCACTTCTCCCTCCAACCCTCTCCCTCCCTTCATCATTCCCTCATACCAAACACAACCTAAAATAAATTGTGTGGGTACGGGGATTCTCTATCAGGGGATCGGTTTTTTACCCCATACCATTCCCATTCTATTAATGTATTTTTTTTTAATGACTTTTTGATAGAGATTATATAAATAATATTGAATAATATGAAAATAATAGTAAGAAGGGTATATTATATATAATGATCTGGAATGGAGTAGAGTTTCAATGGAGGGAAAAAATAGAAAAAAAAAAAAAAGAGGAAAAATTATGCCAGTGGGAGGAAAAATATATGAGGGAAAATTATGTTATATATATATATATATGTATATATATATTGATAGTGGGTATGAGGATGGGGACTTGAAATCCCGTAACCATACCAAAATTAAATCGGGGGTTGAAAAAAATACTGACCCCATACCACAACTTGAATGGTACGGTTAAAACTGCCCCTAATAGGACGGGTTCCCACGGATCCCTAAACCAATGAGTAATTTTGACATTCTTAGTAGACTAATGACGCGTTTGGTGTACAATTTATTAAATAATACAAAATAAAAAAATAGTATACTAATTTTAAATTAACCCTTTTAAAACTGTAATAATCCAATATAAATGGTCTAAAAAAAATCCAATATAAATCAATCAAAACTTGATTAATTCAATAACGTAAAATTAAGTTGATACCACGTACTATTATACTTAAGAGTAATGTTACATTGTCCAATTTTGGTATCCAAATCTGGTGTTCAAAATGATGTGGTAACACCGTAGACCATTCATTTAAATTATATTAGATTTGTATGTTTTAAATGGATGACCTATTGTGTTGCTACATCATTTGAGCACCAGATTTGGATATCAAATTTGGACAATGCAGCATTACTCTATATCTAATATTAGATCCAATTTTTTTTTTGATAATTTATACTTTTTTAATCTAACTACATAATTCAATAGGGAAAATTTAGTATTTAAAAATATTTATTAACAAATTCTTTTATAATCACTTTATAAAAGTAACCGCCTCTTGCATTTTAAAATTGTTGCCAAATCAACCCAGATTCACAAATGATCACTTTTAGAAATGTTACCAAATATTTTTTTAATCTAATTACATAATTCAATTAGGTTGAATCAACTGGTAAATAATCCAAATCCATTAAAATCTAATTTCATGTCATATTAATCATCGGATCGTGTCAACAATTGCCGCCCTACATAGTAATGCACCGGGGTGCAACGAAGATTGTCTTGTCTCCACCTCCAGGACTCCACCATTGCAGTACAACAAATCAACCGTGATCCAAAGCCAGATAAAGACATAAAAAGTAAAACATTCTTAATTTGTTAACAGCGACAAGAAAACCGGTAGCCTCGGGGCTTTTACTGTTTGTAGAAAAATAAAACCAAAAAAAAAAAAATACGCGGCGAGTCACGTGGTTGGAGAGTATAGCCGGATAGGTGTTTAGACGAATTCCAGATCTCGATAAAAAAAAAAAAAAAAACCTAAGAAAATGAAAAATGGTAAAAAGAAATAAAATGCCAAATCTTTGAGTCTCACCTGAAAAATCTCTCTTCTCTCTCTCTCTTTCTCTTGAAAAATAGAAAATAGAGAAACAGAGAAAAACAAAGTCTCTCTCTCTCTCTATATATTTCTCTGTCTTCCTTTTAAGAGAGAAACCCGTCCTTGTTGTTGTGAAAAAGAAAACGAGATCTGACTTGAGGGGGTGTCTCTGTTTTTTCTTTCAATATCTGGGTTTTGCGGTTTACACAAAATCAAAACTTGAAAACTCTTGAGGGTCCTTTTTCTCTTTCAAGGGTCTTCTTCTTCTTCTCTCTCCGCTTCTCTTCTTCTCCTGGTACAAATCCAACTCAATTCTATTTTCTTTCATTTTTTGGTATCTGGGTTTGTTCTTTTCCATTGTGATCGCATCTCATTTACTCGTTGTTGACTTTTTCTTCTTTATGCTTTTTTTGTTTTTGCTCTTTTGCATGCTTGATCTGTTGATATCTAAAGACCTGATCTTTTGATTGGATTACGATTGTAGTTTTGTTGCTCGATTCACTTGGATATAGATATAGTTTTTTGATCAATTGGATCAATTGTTTCAAATACATGCACTTGATCTTCACCTTTGTTGTAAATGATTTGGTTTTTGTTTATCTTCTTCAACTGTTTGGATTTTGATTAAAGATAACGTTTTTAATATTTGTTTGCTGACTTTGTAATTTGGTTTTATAGATTTGGTTCTAGATTGGAAGATCTATGTTAATTTTCGTATCATTTTCTTCTCATGCGTATTGACATTGAGATTCATTTGACTAAATTGTATTCTCGTCATTTCTTTCGATCTATTAATCAAATTGTTTTGATTGGTCTAATCTTTTTTTATGAGAATTAAGATTGATTTCATTAATTTAATTTCAATTTTTTTTTTTCTTTTTCAGATTTTGTGAGGCTGCAGTAAATGGGCGTTGAGGTTACTGAGATGGCTCAAGTACCTGTGGAGACTGTAACTACTAAGCATGAGATGGAAAATGGGAAGCTGGACCACGAACCGGTCAAGTTCGGTTCACATGGAGATGAAACTGTTAAAGGAGAAGACACAATTGTATCACCAGTCAACCTACCAAAAGATGCTATTGATGAGTGGCCTGCTCCTATGCAGATCCATTCTTTTTACTTTGTCAAGTACAGGCCTTATGATGATCCAAAACTAAAGGCCAAACTCGATCAGGCTGATAGAGAGATTCAGAAGAGGAATACTGCCCGTTTCGAGCTCTTGGAAGAATTGAAGTCAAAGAAGGTGAATTTATTTGTGTAAACTATTTACTTGTTTTGCTAGCTATTGCATTGCATTATCTGTTAATAATATGTTTAGTCGATGAGGCATTTGAAATATGATTAGATTATACTGTTTTTAAATAATGTTCATCACATGAAGGTGAGTTTTTTAGGTGTTGTGATGACAAGTTTTCGTATTAGTCAATTGAGGTACTAAATAGCTTGATATATATACAAATGAGGCTTTTGGGGTTGTTTTGAGGATTGTTTTTCATCATTGAGTTTAGGTGCTAAATAGCGTAGTGTGTGTGAGTGGGGATGATTTCTTCAAATATCATCTATGTGAATGTTATTGAGGTGTTGATTTATTCAAATATCTATGTGAATATTATTTCACTACATAGTATTTAATTGCTAGTATGTTGAACCAAAATCTTATATACATTCTATCTAATCTTGACCTTCAGGAAATTTATTGTAATTTATTTTATTATTCTTTTATGCAGTCGGAACGAGCTGAAATAATTGCTCAGCTGAGGTCTATTAGAGGTGAGGTTTTTCACTTTAAGTCAATTGCTGATGAGAAGAAAAAGGAAATGGAACCTTTGCATCAGGCTCTCGGCAAGCTGCGCACTAGCGGAAACAGTGCTGGTCGATCTGGTGGAATATGTTCATCCGAGGAAGAGCTCAATGATCTTGTATGATTCAACTACAAGTATTGATTAATGTGGAACATATAAGTCTGTTAACTGCTGTAGTGTCTCCTTGTCTTTTCTCTTTTATTCTCTTGACTGGGGATTGGTTAATACAGATCCATAGCTTGAAATACCGAATTCAACATGAGAGCATCCCTTTGTCTGAGGAGAAGCAGATTCTTAGAGAAATCAAGCAGCTAGAGGGGACAAGGGAAAAAGTTATGGCTAATGCCGCTATGAGAGCAAAGATTCAGGATTCACTTGGTCAAAAGGAAGCTATTCAAGACCAGGTTAAAGTAAGAGAATTCGGATATTTAATAATGCTTTGAAACTAATTTCTTCTGTACTCATGTTCATTTTTTCCAAATATGCACTAATAATTTTTACTGTATGTATCTTATTGTAGCTTATGGGAGTTGATTTAGATGGTGCAAGGAAGGACCAACAGGCAGCTTGGACAAGAGTTAGTAGCCTTGATGCAAAAATTAAGGCATTAGACAAGGATATTAAAACTTTACAGGATGAGGTGCAAGCTGTGAGCGATAAGCGAGACAAAGCATTTGAAAGTATCAAGGAATTGAGGAAACAGCGTGATGCAGAGGTAAATTTGATTTACATCCATTTTTTTTAATTTTTTTATTTATCACAAGAGACCTCTCACTTCTGTCTCTTTTGGAAAGGATTGTAGTCTCTGATCATTGAAATGCCTAACTCAACTCCCTAGGCCATTATTATTATTAGTTATGGTTGTATTCCTGTCTTAATAATAATTGCACCACATCTAATCCCTCCCTCTTATGTTAACAAAACCTTTTATACATATGTAAACTTGATGCGAGGGGGATTTGATCCCAAAACCTTTTATGCAATTATGAGAGACCGACTAAACTAGCTGTTTTCTCCACTACTCAGGCTATTAATTGTTTTCTCATTCTTGTGTTTGTCATTATCATTGAGACTGGGCGGTAAGAGTTTATAATATATACATGATGTACGCTTGGGCAAGATATGTTATCTTATAAAGATATCTAAATGTGTTGGTGTAAAAGGAGTTGTAGCTGCTATTTTAGTGTTTTTATCAGTCTTTTCCTTCTGCTATTTAATATGCAAAAACAGCCCCTAATGAATCTTACTCCTCTTTTTTGCAGAATGCCCTCTTCTATGAATATCGTAGAATCTTGAACCAAGCAAAAGATCTTGCTGTAAAGAAGGATGTTAAGGCTCTTGAGGAATTTGTGGAATTAGAGGTTTGTTAGATTTGTACTCATTTTTTTGTCTTGAATATTGCACAACTTTGATATTTTTGCCATCTTCTGATATTTTACTTTCTATCCTTTGTTATTAGGTGGAGAAATTTATGACTCTCTGGAGCAGTAATAAGGCTGTTAGGGATGATTACCAGAAAAGAATTTTACAATCATTGGATGCTCGGCAATTGAGCAAGGATGGAAGGATAAGAAACCCTGATGAAAGGCCATTGGTGGTAGTGGAGGCTCCGGTGCCTTTAGAACCAGAGACTGTGGCCAAAGCTAATGTGAAGCGACCAAAGGAAGATTCCAAATCATCCCCTCCACAGCAAGATACGTTGCCGACCCAAAAAGGCCAGAAAGAAACCACTAAGAAAGATAAGGATTCTAAATCTGCTGTGGAGCACAGTGACATAGCAGATAAGGAGATTTCTGTTTCAGGAAAGGCAGCTGTAGAACCGAAAGTTGATCAAGCCAAGTTGAAGGAGATGAAAAGAGAGGAGGAAATTGCGAAAGCTAAGCTAGCCATGGAAAGAAAGAAGAAGTTGGCTGAAAAAGCTGCAGCAAAAGCAGCTATAAGAGCTCAGAAGGAAGCTGAGAAGAAGCTGAAGGAAATTATTTATACATTTCTTTGTCATTATTAATTTACCGGCTGTTTATTTTGTTTCTGAAACTAATATGATTATTTCTTCTGTCCATTTCAGGAGCGTGAAAAGAAAGCAAAGAAGAAGGCTGGATTCCCTATGAACGAAGAATCAGCTGAAGCAGAGGAGATAGAGGAGACAGAGCAAGCTGATGACAATGTTGAAGGCTCGGTTGAAGCTCCAATCCTGAATAAACCCAAGGTCCATAAGGAGAATACGATGAAGAACAGGACTCGATCTAGGGGTGCAGATTCACTCCCGAAGGCCATATTGAAGCGTAAAAAGTCTACTAACTACTGGCTATGGGCTGGTCCTGCAGGTTTGGCACTTGCGTTGGTTGCAGCACTCGTATACTACTACTATCTTCTGTGAAGATAATATGGAAACTAGAAGTCATAGAGGAGGTGGGTTGACAATTTTATGCTTGATGAGCATGCAAGTTAATTAGGATTATAGAAGCAAAAAACGGTAAGTTAATTTTGTTTTTTGTTCTTTGCATCCCGTCGAGGGATGGACTTAAAACTCATAATCTGGTTTGTAGTTGGATAAGTCTGCAACATTTACCAGTGGTGGGGAAACTATAATACATTTGGTTTGATGTATTTTCAAATTTTGACTTTGAATCAAATTCATGATTATCGTCTTCATCTACAGGGATTTGTTTCATCTTAATGAAGTGCATTACTATTTTTTTTATGATTTGATGGAGCTTGGAAACTTTTATGGGTTCAGTAGACATTGTTGGATGTGGACTAGAAGTTTTGACGGGATGGTTCGCATACCTTTTTTGTGTATTTATATTGACACCTTTAGTTTTTGAAATCGGCACCAATTGGGTCAAGGGTCCTTACAAGATCAATTTCTAAAGCACGGTCCGGAAGTGAGAAACTTCATTGGGATTGGATGGGTTATGGGTAGCATAGCAGGCTATTGGTTTCAATAATCATATAAATGTAACTTTTGCATCATATTGATAATAATAATTTTGTTATTGTTAATTCATTTAGTAATTTGGATTCTTTATACCAGTTTTCTAAAGTTGATTTGTGTTTGTTATGGAATCTTGAAACTCTAGGTAATTTTCTTTTTGTAGCTATATTACAATTAATTTCAAGTTTGAGGATGTCGGAAAAAGTTGATGCGGGAACGTATGTTTTACGAGAGAAATATAATTTCGTAGAAAATTGTTACACGACAAATTCAATATTATTTCTCAAACCTCTAACCGTAACCGAGGCCAAGCTCACGACGGTGTTCCCTTGAATGTTTTCGGATCTCTCGTCACTATATTTATAGATTGCAATTACTTTGAGCCAAAACAACATTCTTGGAGCCAAAGTAAACTTACTAAATCTTAAAAGTCTTTTACTTTTTTTTTCGAATAGATCTAATGTTTCCATTTTTGTTTCATTGTCTAGTATGTGGGTCGTCAATAGGGATGGTAATGGGTCGGAATGGATCGGGTTTAGAGGCGTAGTTGGAAAACATTTTGGGGGTAGGCTAATATAATTTTTTTTTCTTATTTAAAAATTTTAAAATTTTTAACTAACTACTAAACAGTTTTTTTCTTTGTAATAATCAAATCAAAATGGTACGAGAGAAAGAAAAAGAAATAAAAATAAAGGATATACTTAATAAGAGATAGTGGTATGGACCACTGGTGAACCACACAATAAAAATTTTCGGTGTATATTTTTCTTTTCAAATCCCCAAAAATAAAATAAAGGGATAATTACCCCGATGACCATAGAATTGATAACACACTATCAAAATGGCCACCGGATTGGAAAGTTGTTCCAAAATGGCTATTTTTGGTGAACTTTGTGACACTAATGGTCATTCCATCCAATTTCATCAAATGAGTGACATTTTGGTAAATAAGGAGATGACAGTAATTTATTTTAGATTTTTTTTTTGAAATCAATTTTTTATTTTGGTTTTTGAAACGAATAATTATATTTAGTGTGTATATGTATAACATATCTCAAATATATATATATATATATCTCAAACACACGCATATATATATATATATATATATATTTAAATAAATAACAATCCAACAACATTTATGATTATAATTCCCTGATTAATTTCAAATTGCGTTACTTTATTTTAAATACACCAGAATCGTACAATATATTTCCTGATTATTGGATTTCAGCCTCTGTTTTTCTTCACTTTTCTTCACTGTTTGCATCCCTGTTCTCGCAAAACAAATGTTATTTGTAATTCTCTCTGTTATGTGCTGCTGTATAATCTTCTGTCTTGCGAGAAAGAAGAAATCAATGTCTCACACACACACATATATATATATATATATATATATATATATAAATAAAGAAGATTAAGTCTAAAAAATCTAAAAAACAAAGAAGAAACACGTGTATTGATATAAATTATTATTATTATTATTTTTTTAAAAAGAATAATCATATTTAGTGTGTGTAAATGTATATATATATATTTACACACACTAAATATAATTATTCTTTTCAAAAAAAAGAAAAAATTGATTTTCAAAAAACATCTAAAATAAATTAATGTTATCCACTTATTTACCAAAATGTCACTTATTGAAAAAATTGATTTCCAAAAAACATCTAAAATAAATTAATGACATCATCTTATTTACCAATATGCCACTCATTAGATAGAATTTGATGAAATTGGATGGAATGACCATTAGTATCACAAAGTTTGTCAAAAATGGCCATTTTGGAATAACTTTCCAATCTAATGACCATTTTGATAGTGTGTCATCAATTCGATGACCACCAGGATAATTATCCCTAAAATAAATCTTAGCTTTACTAAGATTTTTCTTCTCTTTTCTAACTTTGTTATCCCATAAGAAGACACATTAAAAAAAACAAAACCTAAATCTCAATAATAAAATACAAAACCTAAAATCAAATTCATTTTAAGTAAATAAATAAATAAGATTAAAGTTGAATGAATTTACTTTAAAATTGGGAGATTTTAAAGAAGAGAGAGGTTAAGGTTTGAGATTTGGGAAAGCGGAAAAGAAAGAAAAAGTGAGAGGTTTAGGAATCTATGGAATGATGATTGTTGAAATAAGGTGGGTTTATTTATTTTTAATTTTAATTGATTTATTTTAACAAAGGTTTTGAGCTAGTTTGGTTTATTAAGCTTTAGTGAATTTGATTTTAAGTTGTAGATTAAAATATTATGGGCCGAGAAAAAATAAAATTTGGATTTACCTATATTAATTAACTCAAACTTATAAAAAAAAATTCAAAAAATGCAGCCCACCCAAGCCTTTGAAGGGCTCTGCCCTTGATCAGATTATATATGCTCCATACCTGAAATCCGATTTACACAAGTTACTCCAAATCCGACCCGTGCTCTAAATGGGTTTTCATTTTTTGCCCCGAGTCCGACCCGAAATGATAAAGGATGTCACATACCCGACCCGAAATGACCCGATTCGTTTTTATTTTTTCTTTCTAAAAAATACAAATAGAAATAAAAATTTCTCAAACCACTAAATATACAAATTATTTTAGCATATAGCTGAATTTTAGGACATTGACTTAAATTTTACCATTCAATTAAATACATTTAAATTATAAAAAAAAAAAAATATTTTTTTCATTTTTGATTGGAAATTTAAATATACACTTAAATACGAACATACACCATAAAAAAACATTTTAACATACACTTAAAATTCATACATAAATTTAAATTTAATAAAACACAACATCTAATTTTAATATACTTTAAATTCAAATATAAAATACAATTAGGTAAAGAGATAAAAAATTGGAAATTTGTTTTTTCTTTTATACTTTTATTGGCCTATACACGACCCAATAAAAATTAAGATTAAAACAGTTTAACCCAAATCCGACCTGAGACCCGTTTTAAATGTTCCAAACCGGCTTTGAACGTATCGGAGCCCCGCTGGTTTGGGGGTGTTGTGGGATTTTTGCCATCTCAGTCGTCAAGGACTTATTGATATTTGTAAAGCGGTGTTAAAAGTGAAGAAAAGTCAGAGAAGCCCATATCTGTAACGCTGTTTGTGGCACCATGAGTGCAGCGCGCACAATAGCCGTGGCTGCCACCAGAACAAGCTTCACTGCACCACCTTCGACTTTTGTTCGAACAAGACCATTTCTGCAAGCCTTTTCTCTCTCTCGTCCTCTTCAACTTCAATCAAATCACACCTTTTCTTCTCATGGAACTCTTTTTTCTCCCACTTTCACACTCAGACATTCAAGAGGTGTGTAAACATATATCTCTCTTTCATTTTCAGGGGATTTTGTTGTTCTTTATAATATTTGTCAATAATTAGAGATACCCAGTAAGCTTGATTGAAGAAAAAACTAGAAAAGCATTTAATTTGATGCCACATTAGCTGAATTTAAACTTGTAGGCAATATTCAGACTTGCTTTTTTATTATTCGAGTAAAAGATATATGTTTTATTTTTTATTTTTTATGATTTGCTTTGATCTCATGCTGTGCAATTAAGTTCAGGGATGTGTCAACTGGCACAAGCTATTAAGGGGGATGTTGATGATTTACTTAAGGGTGTTGTCGACAAAAATGTGGTTGAGGAAGTGAAGCATATTCTTGAAATGGTAATTTAGTTTCCTCTAATATGTATTAATTAGTGTATAATTGTATTTAGTACTTGGAGACATTGAGGTACTGAAAATTGTCTTTGGACTTAAGGGTGTTGTGCTTGTTGTAGGCTAGACGGATATCGTCAAGAAGAGATGTTGCACACACAGATTTTCTTACGCCGCCAGTATTGAAGGATTCAATGATTGCCTTGGAAAAACTTGCTGATGTCAAAACAGTTGCTCAGGGTGGATACCCTCAGGTCAGGCAAACTTTTCGAATTCAAACAATCGTTTTCTCATTTAACTTCATGTTGAAGCACATACATGATACACCCTGTAGATCCATAATCGGCCTGGCTTTTATGCAAGTAAACTTAACAGTAGAGCTTATTGCCTAAGCTGATGAATGATTATGTTGATACAACTTCCTATTATCTAGGCTGAGCGATGTCGGATCTCCGTTGGACATCCAGAAGCATTGACAAGTGATCCAGATGTAGTTGCAGCACTGAGGTAATCATTTTATAGTTCCATATGTTTTGAACTCTACAATCATGTGGGGAATCTTTAAAACTTCAACATGTTGTCTCAAAGTTATTTCTTTCTTCCAGTATCACAGGAAACTTCGGATTTCAACCTTGTTCTCATGGTGACTTCCTTGGCGCAATTCTTGGCACCGGGATTGCGAGGGAAAAGCTTGGAGATATCATCTTGCAGGTATCATCTACATTTTATTTCAGATACTAGTTTCAGTTCTCCATGAAGGCAGTTCTTGTTCCTTGGAACAAATCCTTCACAGACTTGGTTCAGATGACATTTAAATAACTATGTAGCATGTATGCCTTACAAAGTAATCTTGATAGATTGTATGTTTTGAAAGCTTGTTATACAATATCAAACATGTGTTCATGATTCTGTCATGTTCATTATTCTAGAACTATCAACTTATTACAGATCTTATCTGGAACCAGTCCAGAACATAACACAGATATTAGAAGATGGATTCCCTTCAATTTAGAGGTGAATGAAAGTGTGAAGGATACATTATATTGTTATTTTTTGTGTGAAATAAAAGTGTATATAAACAGTCGTACATTATAATTTCTTGCTTCTTTTGAACTTTTGAGAACTCCATGGTGTCAGCATCCACCCTAAGTTGATGCTGCTCTGAAGTGTCAGAGATCTTTTACTGATTTTCATGACATTAGAGTGAATCTAATCATTGGTTATGGGTCTAAAATGCAAGATATCTGTTGTGTCCAACATGAGGGAATTTAAGATCTCCTCATTCTTAGGGTGCTTGCTAGTAACTAGTAAGTCATTGGAATAAATTGGATGCTGGGTTGAGTTTGAAATCTTTTCCTCTTGTGTTTGATGTACAGGGAGAAAAGGGGGCTCAAATCCTAGTTGTTCCAGAACTTGTTGACTATCTTATATCATCACTAGACAAGGTAATAGTTACTTCTGATATATTGTGTTTCTGCAAATACATCCCTATCTTTCTCAGCACACATAAATTTAGAAAACTCTTTTCTTTTTCACTTTAAGGAATTTATTGTAATGAACATCGGTACCGTAATTAACATAAATTCTTAGTTTTTTAATTGGTTCACTAATTTTATTACTAAAACGAATCCTTAGTTTTGTTTTACCTGGCCCAATATTTTGTGGCTGAAAGACAAATGTAACTTGAAATAATGTGAAATTATATGCTTGAAAAGAAGATATGGTTTACCAAATGGTGATGATTCTTTACTTGATGTACAACCAAATATTGATTTAGTCAATATATTTGCTTTAGGCCACAGCTAACAGAATGGTTTTGGTGTTGCTTTATTTCGGGTACCATCTCTGATGCATATTTCTTTAGCAGGTTGGTAATGTTTCCGTCTCTTGTGCAAAGATACCATTGCTTGCTCTTGAATATGAACCACCAAGGTTGCCAACCATCATAGTGGTGATTTCATTTGTACGATGTTATTCATCTGATATTTGTCAATGAGTTCATGACACGTTTGAAATTTGTAGGACTAACTCATTCAAAGCCATAGAAGCCTCACTAAGGGTCGATGCACTGGCTAGTGCTGGATTCAAGATATCACGATCAAAACTAGTAAATTTGATCAGGTACAGCCTACTCTACTTGCATAGAATCTGTTCCTGCTTGTAGTTAGTATATTCAATTTATTAAACTACTGTTTGGGGATGCTACTCAATTTCGATTTGGTCAATCATCTCTAACCATACTGGATCATATATTCACGAAATAATTTGCGATTAGTTCCCCCTCACAGACTTTAAGCATGCCTTACTTTAATAATTCACAGCTTATCAGTAAACCATTGTGCGGGTTTGACTTCATTGCGCACAACTACGTTATTTTGACATCACTCATTTTAACTTTAGTGATGAATTTTATCTGGGACATGCCATTTAAGTTTTCTAATGAAATTCATGTAAATTAGATTATGATGGATGCTAACTTATTTTGTACTTGTTGGTAGTAATGGCGATTTACGTGTCAATTGGAATACCGTAACAAAAAATGGTACTACACTCAAGACTGGTGATATTGTCTCAGTTAGTGGCAAAGGGAGACTAAAGGTAGTGAAAGAAACACCAATGTACAATAAAAGTGTACTTCAAGACTGTATTTCGCTATGTCTTTTAGATGATTTTTTTATTGTTTTATTTTTTTATTTTTTTTATTTTTTACTTCAGATAGGAGAAATAAACCGTACAAAGAAAGGAAAGTTTGCAGTTGAGCTTTTTCTATATCTATAGGAGGCTGCGACAAGATCGCTGACCCAAAAAAGGTGGATTTTTTTACACATAAAGATGATCCAACAGTTGCATTAAGGTTATACAGTCTGCCATCTTCAATATCAATCTCTGAGAACTAAGGAAACAGAAAACAAGCATTATATGTTCTTCTACTGTTGTTCAGTTTTGGTATTAACCTGCTTGTTCAAATCACTTGTAAATTGTAATGGTATTGTCTTCTTTTTTTCTCTTAATGTTTATCAAAAACATCAATTTGTTGATAAAATATGTGAAATCTTCTTGTAAGCTGTGAATTTTGAGGAAATAAAGGCATTGATATTCATTTTGTTTTTATGGATGAGCACTGGTTTTTTTCTCCATGGTTTTTCAAAGGAATGAAATATATAATTCTATTAGTTTAAGCAACAACATGAGTTTTTAGCAGATAGTTATATCACTCATGGTTAATGCCTACATGCAGACAGGTATATATTTCAGAATTCTTTTCAAAATATTCTATCTTTTAATATATTTTGTTGATAATATTGATATGTATCGTGCCATCGTGGTGTGCCAGCCCAGGTAAGCTACAGTAGCATGCCGTGCCAAGCACATCCCGTTTCCTTGGCGGGCCTTAACGGGCTGGGCACTCAATGAAATAAGCATCAAACCCAATAAGGATTTTTTTTATACTCAATGAAATAATAAGGACTAAATTACCTCATTCTTCAAACTTGACTAACTAGTATTTCGTTAAATAAGAGGGAGGATTTTGATAATTTCCCTATATATATTTCAAAAATTAATTCCATTTGATTTTTTGTCGTTAAACTAAAGCTATAAAAACGTGCCGGCACGGCCCCCTAAGATCCATCCCCGTCAAGCCCCTAAAGCCTTAGTGTGCCATGCCAAGCACTGCCCGTTAAGGAAACGGTTGGCACGGCACGACCCCAATGGGCTGTGCTGGCACGCAGGGCCGGCCTAACAAGGCTTAACAGGCTAGCCCCAATTCAAATATTTATTTTATTATTATTATTGTTTATTTTTTTATTTAAAAATTCTGGCCGGCCGACAGCGGGCCAACGGTTCGCCCGTCGTGCCGATCGTTGGGCCTGGCATGTTGTACAATACCGGCATGGTCCGCCTCCTTGGCGGGCCTTAAAGAGCCGGGCACGCTAGGCCCGACCCCAATTGCCACCTTTACTCAGATACATACATTGATACGAATAATGTATGCCCATTACAATATAAGGAAATCACGGTTTGTTCGGCTTCAATATTTTAAAAAAGAAGAATTGCTAATGAGCAGAGCATCGTATAAAAGCAATTGATGGGGTTAGGGTTACACATTGGGGAAATGGGGATGGGGGAGTTTTGGGGGGAGGTCTCCCCATCACCATCCCCATTTCCCCATTTTTCTTGTTTTTTCCCGTATCTTCGTTTACCCCATTCCCCCATTTGGTTGAAAATTATAAATTAAACTAAAAAAAAAAAAAACATTCCATTTCAAATACAAAAGAAAATCATTACAAAATAATGTCAAAAATATATATATATATATATATATATATACATTACAAAATAATGTCAAAGAAAATACATTACAATATATTTATATATATATATATATATATAATTATTTTTAAAATATTTTGGGGGAAATGGGGATGGGGGGAACCTTCCCCCATCCCTATCCCCATCCCCATCCCCATCCCCATCCCCATTTCACTATATTAGTGGGGGGAATGGGAAAATGAGGATGGGGTAGGGTCTCCCCATCCCCATCCATATTTCAATTTGGGGATGATTTTCATCCCCATCCCTCCCCATTTCTCTATTTCCCCCCAAAATTTTTCCCCCAAATGGGGATGGGGAAGCGGGAAAACGGGGATCCGGGGGAAAATGTGCAACCCTAGATGGGGGTGCTCTAAAAGCAGAGCATTACTTGCATAATCATCTTGATTATATAAGTTATTCTCTTACTTTGAGATTTTCCTTAACAAATAGAATATATCTGTTTTCCTCTCAAGCAATTGAAATTCCTTTCTTGTCTCTTCTTGCTTTCAAAGGAAAAAGAGCTTGTGAGAATGTGTGACTTGCAGCTCTCAGCTTGGAATAAAATGCTTTTACTTTCCCAACTTTCCTTACTCAAATTGGACCTTGTAATTGCAAGCTCTGTATTTGCACATTCTATATCTTTATGCTCATAGCTAATCAAAGGTAATTGGCGGACTTCTAAAGTTGTACAAGGTGATCGATTGATTCGGTGCATTTCAAGGACATAACATTTTCCTATTCGGGTATAGTCACTTATTATGTATATTTTAATTTTGTTGTTGGTTTCTTCTATTGTGTATCTTCCAAGTCTAGGCAGATCAATTTTTTTTTTTTTTTTTCCTTTCCCTTTTACTGGTTTTTTGGATTTCAAGCTGCAATCTTCCTGCTTTCCTTTGAATTAATTGAAATTCCTCGTCTTACTTTGCTTCTAAATTTTGGTAGTGAAAACAAAGAAACCAAGCTGCACCGAATTGCAAGTTCTTTTCTGACAATATCTGCGTGCTCATGGATGATTAGAGATTATTCATCTTTTCTTCTAAAGTTCTAAGTGATCATAAAGTGCATTTCAAGGATAACATCCTCCTCCATTTGGTATGATTAATCATAAAATTGAACTTCATTATTATCTCGTTTCTCATCATATTTAAGTGCATTTCAAGGATAACATCCTTAATGGCTCTAAATCCTAATTAACATCTTAATGCTCATAGCCAACCAAAGTGATCTCACTGAGTTTCAAGGCTAGAAGAGGAGATCAAGCGAGTATATTTATTTCGAGGATAACATTGTCTCATTTAGGTATGATCACTTATTATTATCTCTTTTAAATGTGTTAGTATTTGTCTTATGAGTTTAGCTGGATCATATTGTAATTCTTTTTCTTTCAATTATATCTCAGATTATTAATTTTTGAAATGAAATGAAATGCAAGGTTGTTTATGTCTTTTTTTTTTATTTATTTATTTAATAATAATAATTGAATAAATTGTTTTGATCCCCTTTTATTTGTATTTGTATCGTGCTTTGTTTTATTTCAAACTTTGGGGATGTTTGGTGTGTTTATTCATAAACCTCTCTCCCAATATAAGAGAAATTACAAGAATACAAGAAATCTTGGAACTAGAATTTAGGAGATTGGGATTGTCGTTGGTGTTGATTGAGTTGATAGCATCACAAGCCTAGTATATATATATATATATATATATATATAGAAAACTGATGTCCTCCCATGGATGACACCTAGCTCCATATGTCAACCATTCTTGCAATCTTAGCCACTGAAACAAATATTACTCGTGCGTCTAAAACAAGTTAATCCGATTATTACCAAAATTTTTGGATTAGTCAATATTACACAAATAATTCAATTCAATAAACAATAAAATCAAGTATAAAATGTGGAAATTAAAGAACACTTGATTTTTATGTGGAAACCTTCAACAAGGAAAAACCACGGGCTATTATGCTAGCCACACATGGTCCTCAAATCCACCATTCGTAATGATGTTTACAACTTAGGTTGCCCTCAACCATTCTCGATCACTAACCCACCACTATTACCTTGTGCGCTTTTAATAGCGAACCTAGACCCACTTGCTTGGGTACTAAGCAACTTAGTCACAAAACTTAATTCTCACTGAAGAGATCAATAACCTTTGTGAATATAATGATATTCAAGATGCAAATAATGCTAGGTTACACTAAATGCTTATCTAGGATTTCAAGATGTCAATAAGAACAATCTTAGATATCAATATTGCTATATGTCATGACATACAACTTAGCTATGTAAATGATAACCAATCCTAAACAAAATAGCTATCACAAACAATCTCATTCAATTAATGAGATAAATTAGCTAGAAGTTATATAAACTTGAAAACCTAGCTATCATAAACCTACTCAATCAATTAACACATAATCTCAATCTTGTAGATAGAATATAATCTAAATGAATACAAGTAATAAATGAGATATCTTGCTAAGAAAGAACACAAAAATGAATAGATGGTGTTCAACTTACCAAGTCATGTGTGTTGAAGAAAACCCATGCATAGATACATCCTAGATGATCCTAGATGATGTTTAGATGATGTTTGATGCACATGGAAATGAGTTTAGAGAATTAAATGAGCAATCTTTGTTTTTCTTTTTTTTTTTTCTCTCAAGTATCTCTTAATGTCTCTTTTAGGGTTCTTGATATGAAGAGCTTAGTACAAGAGAATGAGATAATGGTATATTTATAGAGAGCAAGAAAAGACTAGGTGAAAAGACAAGTTTGTTCTTGAAACCCATTGATTGACGGTTTCATTCGACGGCCACCAACCGCCGAATTGAACTCAGGAGCGTCAGGTATCAACTGCGGTTTTATGGCCGTCGATTCTAACCGCTGATTTGAGAATGAAATATTTAAAATCAATCAGATTTAAATGGCGGTTTCAATCAACGGTCGGGGTCATCGATCATAACCACATAAAGCATTCCAGAACCTACTAGAATCAAGCTGCAGTTCCATTCGGAGGTCAAGCCGTCGATCAAACCGCTGTTTCACCAATTGTGGTGAAGCCAAAGGAGAAGCTAAGAGCATTCTCTAGAGACGATCATTGCGCTGAACCAAGCACACAAATGTGCAAGCGCAGACGTGTTTGAATAGTCTTCGGGAAACGAATTACATGACAAACTAACAACACAACACAAACCATCAAAGATGTGCAAATGTGAAGTGTGAAGAGAATGCATCCTAATGCCTAAAATGGCATGACTATTATCAATCAAGATGCAATCAATTAAAACATGCATGAAGAGGGTTCAATAACATGAATGCACTTACATAAAACACACAACATACAAGAAGTATAGATATGCATGAGTTTTGTGTGTGTGCAACTAAGTCTCTTCAATGCAAGTAAGCATAAGTGTTTTACCTTTGAAGTGTTTTACCTTTGAAGTACTTATCATCTTGAGGTTTGGAGAGGGTCTTTGTTGTGCTTGATCATCAACAAATATGCGCCTAAGCTACCCTTACAACAAACCCCAATTGTTGTTTGTCCACGAAATAAGCCAATCAAAACTTGAGGAACTTACGGCCACCTTGTGACACCTAATGCCACATGAATCCATCAGTTGCCACCTTATGCCAATGCATGATGACACCTCATTGTTTGCATGCTAACTTACTATATGAGATGAAGTCTCATGTTCATTTTCCACATGAGAGAGAGGAAAACACCTATTCCCTCTTCTAGAATGGGTGGGTCCAAACCATAAAAAATGGCTTTATATTCCAGCAATCTCCCAATTAAAGTCATTTTTCTCAATCCTTCCATCCTTTTTACACTCCATGTAGCTTACGTTTCTGCTAGGCCATTGGAGGTTATCCTCTACAACATAATGCCACATATGAGGTTCCTCTGATGTAACTTAGAACCCTCTCCACATTAATCTAATGCTCTCTACTAGGCTTCGCCAAGTACCGACTAACCATTCACACTCCTTGTGCAATGTCCGGTCTTGTACAAATTATAATGAACATTAAACTTCTCATTGCTGATGCATACCATACTTGATACATTCCCATCTTGTCTGCTTCACTGATAGAGCTCATTCCTGAGGATAATTTGGTAGGAATAGGGGTAGAAATTGGCTTAAAATCTTGCATGTTGTATCCATATAATCTTGTTTGCTAGTCCTATATCCTTCATATCAAACTCCCTAGCCAACTGTGCCTTTAATTCTTCGACTTAATCTTTGTTAAGGCTTACTACCAATAGGTCGTCCACGTACAACAACAATAATATAATGAAGTTGTCATTATCCTCAAATCTCTTGTAGTAAGTACAATGGTTTGAACCGAGTCTATTGTACCCAAGGCTAATCATGGAGGAATCAAATCTCTTGTATCAACACCTCGACGCTTGTTTAAAGTCGTACAGAGATTTGGTTAACCTACAAACCATTTTTCACAACTAACTGCTCTAACTCAAGGTCAAATGTAGCACACATAACTAGGACCACTTTGATGGTTGTAAGTCAAACCACTCAGGAAAATATCTTTTTGGAGTCAATACATTCTTTTTAAGCATATACCAGTCTTGCATGATAACACTCCACTTGGTCATTACCATCCCATTTGATCTTATAAACCCACTTGGTAGTTGTTACCGATGGCTTTCCTTCCATATGGTAATGGTACAATTTCCTAAGTCTTGTTTTGTAGAGCTTTAATTTCTTCCTGTATTACTGTCATCCACAAAGATACATTTGACATAATTATAGCTTCATGGAAAGTTGATGGTTCTTCATCCTCTGTTAAAAGACAATATGCAGCGTTGCTCTCAATAGCATACTTCGAGCTCCAATCGGCAGTCTCTTCTCATGAGTTGATCGTTGAACTTTCAGAACCTCGGACTCGACTGGTTCTTGTTCCTTGTGCCTTGGTGCTACTTCAGAAGAATCTGAATCTTCTTCTTCCAGATCATTTTCCATCAGAACAATATTAGTCTTTGAATTATTCTTTAAAGTGCTATCATCTCATTTTCCTTGTAGGTGATCTTTTACAAATATCACATCTTTGCTCATGATAACCTTATTGGTAGTGGGATCTCATATGCGATACCATTTTCACTCTGTTAGCTTACCCTAAGAATATACATCTCCTAGATTTTGGATCCAAGTTTGCTCTTTCATGGGCATTGCAAATCATATACACAAGACATCCAAATGAATGTAAAGTAGAGTAATCAATTGGCTTACCAACCCACATCTCCATTGCCATCAACGAAGACCGATTCATCACATAACATACGGTTTTGGTTGCTTATGCCCAAAATGATTTTATCAGACCCGCGGTCCTTATCATAGCTTTAATTCTTTCTACTTGAGTTATGTTTATCTACTATGCCATTCCATTCTGATGAGGAGTATATGTGATCGTGATCTGCCTTTCAATACCTTCTTACACAAACAATTTAAGAAACTCGTCATCTGTTTACTTTCTTCCATTATCTGTCCTTAGAGACATTAGATTCTCCTTCCAAAGTCAAACTCCATCCGCGCTTTGAAGACTTTGAACACAGTAAATAGATCTGACTTCCCATTGATGGGGTACACCCATCATCTCTTAGATCCAAGGGATAAATCCAGTGATTCCCAAACATCAGAATGTATCAAGTCCAGAATGCATTTTCTCATAGCAGTAGAACTGCTAAACTTCAACCTATGCTGCTTACTTGTAACACAATGCTCATTATAGGTAGATTTACCAATTTGAGCTTAGGAAGAAACTTCCGATCGGAAAGAATCTTCAAACCTTGTTCTGATATGTGGCAGCCATATCATCATTGACTATTCTCCATGACTGTTGATGCAACACATGCATCACCTTCCTACAATGTTTCTCCCTTAAGCATGTATAGATTCGAAGCTGTATTTTCTACCTTCATAACTACAAGCACGCCTCTGACAATCCACAAGATCTCATTTTCTATATAGGTCTTGCATCTAAGATTATCTATTTGTCCCAAAGACAATATATTCTTCTTTAGGCCCTCTACATGTCGTATTTATTGAATGGTGTGAGCAGTACAATCATCCATATTTATCTTGATGGTGTAAATACTAGCGATCTTTAAGGCATGATCGTTACCCATAAATACAGATCCTCTAGAGTCAGGTTTATGAGTCAAGTTTATATTTATGGAACCATTCTCTTCGAGAGGTCATGTGTTAGGTAGCTGTTGAGTTTAAAGCCAGACATCAAAACTTTCTACCTTTAACAACAGTAGTTGCTTCGTTGTATAATAATTCACCAACATTTGAGGTACTTGCAACACATCCCTAAGAATTTGATGACTCAGTAGCTTTGTTGCCTCCACACTTCTTGTTTTGCCAACACTATTTCTTGACATGCCCTTTCTTGCCATTTTGAAAGCAAGTAGTGTTCTTTTTATTTCCTGATCTACAATGATTATGACTCCCTTTGGGGCCACATTCCATTGATCTTCCTCTTGTTATCAATAAAGCCTTTGCTGGCTACGAACTAGCCAATCTGTCCTCCTTATTCTTGTGCCCACTTTCTTCTTCGAAGACAGCAGTTGCAACATCATTGAAGACTAGATAATCCGTAAGGATGTTATTCATCAAGTTGATAACAAGTTGATAATACGAGTCAAGTAGACTTTGAAATAGCAGTTTCACACATTTAGTCTCATTTATTTTATAACCCTACACTGTGAGCTAAGAAAATAGTTTATTTAGGGTGTTGCAATGGTCGGTCACCGACAAGGATTCTGCCATTCGAAGAGTGTAAAGCTACTTTTCAAGAAGATCTTATAATGTAATGATTACGCCTCATATAACTTTGTCAGAGTATCCCGTATCTACATCGTCGTTTTCTTCTCCACCACACCTGATAATACTCTATCGCCTAGTGCTAGATATAGATTGGCAATTGTGTTGCAATCCATCTTGTTCCACTCTCCATCATCGGTGTAATCTATTGGCCTTTCGCCAATTGCTACCAAGCAATTATCCTTCATCAATATTGTCCTTATCTTCATTTTTCCACAGTGAGAAATTACTCCCATTTTTGTGAAATCCACAACAGACATTGCCCGTGAACCATACTGTATATTGGAATAGTGCAGATACCGTGAATAGTACACCAGTAAAGTTCCTAGGAAAGAGTGGAGGGTCACTTTGGACACACTTAAATACCAATTTCCTAAGACAAAACTTTCCTAGACATGCACTTCCACACCACCACTACTAATCCTAGCAACGTACAACCCGGAATTCTGATACCACTATTAGGAAACTGATGAATTTCCACTTCCGGTATAAATTTGAAATAGAGAATAAAAATGAGAAGTTGACATAATATTTTTATGGTAAAACCCTCAGTGTGACGGAAACATCCACAGACAAAGGTAAAAGGATTTCACTATGAGAAAACGACTTACAAACCTCTCTCTATAAGGAGAGAACAATACAACCTCTCTCTCTCACTCAATATATGAGAAACTATCTCAAGAATAACTTAAACTAGAGAAATTACAAGAGATCTTGGAATTGAAATTCAGGAGATTGGGATTGTCTTTGGTGTTGGTGTGAGTTGAGAGCATCAAAAGTCTTAGTATTTATAGGCTAGTGATGTCCTCCCATGGATGACACCTAGCTCCATGTGTCAACCATTCTTGCAACCTTATTCCACCTTGTTAAACCTAAAGCCACATCAATCCACCAATTGCCACCTTATGCAAGTGAGAAGTTGAAGATTAATTTGAGCCATCAGTTACGTGGTTTGGTTAGAAATTGAAATCCATGCTTTTTTTTTTCTTTTCTGGACGAGCTATGTATATTGGATTGTTAGATAGATAATTAATTAAAGTGAAAGTCTGTTACCTCTGATGGTCGAGTAATAGTCATAGGGCGGCAATTGTCAACATAATTGGACCTTATTAGGTTTAGATTATATTGGTTTACATGCTGAAAAACCTCTTAAATAAAGGATTGTATTTGAATTGAATTCCTTTTAACCAGCTAACAACCGAGTTTTTTTTTTCCTATAGGCATGTAAGTGTGAGTATACTTATCCACCTCATCACTTTTTACTAGAAAAAACAATGCAATTGGGTTAAATAATGCTTACATGGCAAAAAGTGATGAAGTGTATAAGTGTGCTATAAATATACTCACACTTATATACTTACACTTATATACTTACAGGAGAAAAATTGGCTAACAATCCGTCTATGTTGGTACTTGGTATTAATTAATACTTGAAAAAAAAAGTTAATGTTGGTATTAAATTAAGTTATCGGTGGTTTTTAAATTAAAAATAATAATATAGGTTAACGGTGTTTAAAATGCTTATTATTATTATTATTATTATATATTTTTTGGAAATATTGGCAAGTGGTTTTGAATTTGAGACTCCAATTTATCCAATTTAGCAGAGAGAGAGAGAGAGATGTGGTTAGCATAGCCGGCCACAATTCTCAGGAATATTATCAAAATTCCTCTAGACTCCAGTAGTTTGATCTATTTTCCGTTTTCTTCCTCTAGTTTATCAACAACAATTATCTCCCTCTAGTTTCCAATTATCTACCTTGCCTTTAGTTTCTGTTAACATTTTGAATAAAAAGACCATTTTACCCTTCAACGTAATCTTAAAATGACTGTTCTACTCTCAAGGTATTTACAAACTAAAATAGGTATACCTAACATTACTCTATTAAAAACAACCCTCTATTTTATCAAAAACCCGTTTAGAGTATGTCATTCTATAGATTTAATTTCTAGCCATGCAGTGCACCTGTGCAAGTGAGAGAGTTTTATTATTCGTATTTTCCTCTTTTTAAGAACTGATAGGAGCTAATGAACGTTTAACATCAGGTTGGATGGAAATCGTAAAAGAATGTGGGACTTGATAAAACATAAAAGTTATAATAGTATAACATTGTGTACACCTAGTTAAAATAAATAAAAAATGTTAGAAGTCTTATTCATTTTGCATTTTGTATAAAATATAAAATTAAGAAAAACAAAGTTTACTAATTTTTGTGATGTTTGGTTGGTGGGAAGGGATATCCTTATACCCTGCATCTTGAGGTAAGCATCCGGATTCAATCAAACAAGAAAGGATATAAGGATATCCTTATATCATTTTGTTACTAAAATAATGTTTTTTATTTCAAGAACCTTTAGTTTTCATAAGCAAATAAGATTAATTGTGGTTATGTTAATTTAATATCTTCCTCCTTGTTTAATTATTAATTAATTTTTGATATTCAGTGTTTCTCTTGATTTGTTGTGTCGCATTTGGATTCTAAGAGCTGGCCAAGAGAAATTCTTTGCTGCAGATTAGGATATTTCCTCATACATAGGAAAAGGTACGATATTGTTTTCTTTGATTATTTCCATTACTATTTACATAAACAAAAAAATAAAATAAAAAATAATAATAAACTTTTAGTCCCCAATGTTTCAATTTGTAGTTTTAGTTTTATATATGATTCCAGTGAGAAGTTGAAGATTAATTTTATATAATAATAAACTTGTATATGATTCCAAGCTATGTATATTGGATTGTTAGATAATTAATTAAAGTGAGAGTTTGTTTCCTCTAGTGGTCGAGTAATAGTCATAGAGTGGCAATTGTCAACATAATTGGACGTTATTAGGTTTAGATTACTATTGGGTTTACATGCTTATAAACCTGCTAAATAAAACAAAGGATTGTGTTTGATCAATTGAATTCCTTTTAACTAGCTTTCCCGTTTTCGAATTAGGGGTCGTTTGTTTTTTTGTCTGAAGACTGAATAGTCCTGAATTTTACTGAAGGCTGAATAGTGACTGAAACCTGAATCTGAATGATATGTTTTTTTTTTTTTTTTCTCACATCTGAATATACTGTCAACATGTTTGTTTTTTAAAAATAAAATTGTCTGAAAAGAAGTAATTTTACATCTATACCTATGTTAAACAATTATACATATAATATAGAATAAAAACAATCCAAAAATAATAATTATTATATGAACACATAATAGTTCGATCTATTTTCCATTTTCTTCTTCTAGTTTCCAATTATATACCTTGCCTTTAGTTTCTGTTAACATTTTGAATAAAAAGATCATTTTACCCTTCAAGGTAGTCTTAAAATAACCGTTCTACCCTCAAGGTATTTGCAAAATAAAATAGGGATACCTAGCATTACTCTATTAAAAACAACCCTCTATTTTATCCAAAACCCGTTTAGAGTATGTCAGTCTATAGATTTAATTTCTAGCCGTGCAGTGCACCTGTGCAAGTGAGAGAGTTTTATTATTATTATTTTCCTCTTTTTAAGAACTGATAGGTGCTAATCAACTTTTAACATCAGGTTGGATGGAAATTGTTAAAGAATGTGGGACCTCTATTTTATCAACAATCGTAGAAGACTTGGTGAAGTCAACTGGTCGCCAAGTTGGTTACGTATTTCGTTTCAAAAACATTATTGAAGATCTGAATAAAGAAGCCGAAAGTTTGAGATTGGCACAAGAGAACATGAAAAATAGAGTTGATGGAGCCATAAAAGACACAGATGAAATTGAGAAAGACGTGGAAAAGTGGCTGCTGGATGTGACGGCTGTTGTGGCAGATGCTGAGGTTTTGGAAAAAGAAACCAGAGAAAAGAAAACATGTCTTAATGGGTTGTGTCCTAATTGGATTTGGAGATATCAAATGGCCAAGAGGGCACAAAAGAAGATAAGCACTATGTCGAAATTAAAAGATGGTGGCAAATTTGACAATGTCTCCCATCGTACTACCCTGTCAGGCATAAATGTCTTACCACAAAAAGATATTATGCTTTTTGAGTCCACAACATATACATTTAATCTGATAATTGAGGCACTGAAAGATGATAAAACATTTGTGGTTGGATTGTATGGGATGGGGGGAGTCGGTAAAACAACCTTGGCAAAAGCTGTGGTTAATAAAGCCGAGGAAGAAAAGATTTTTAATGAGGTCGTGATGGTGGTTGTATCAAACCGAGACATAAACAAAGACGAGGATATTCTTTACGCAAAAATAAGAGACATTCAAGGTCAGCTAGCAGACTTTTTAAATTTGAAATTACAAGAGGAAACCATACAAGGGAGAGCTGGACGATTGAAAAAGAGATTAGAGAATGAGAAGAAGATCCTGATAATCCTGGATGATATTTGGGAAAAAATCGACTTGGCAGTTATAGGAATTCCAGTGGATAATCATCACAAGGATTGCAAAATTTTTCTTACTACTCGTCAAAAACAAGTATGCATTGATATGGGGTGTCAATCACGGATTCCGCTGGATGTTCTAAGCGAAGAAGAGGGATTGGTTTTATTTAAAAGACATTCAGGTTTACATGATGTTCACTCCCCAACCACGATTAAACTGGCAAAAGAAGTTGTGGAAGAATGCAAAGGTTTACCTTTAGCAATTGTTACTATCGGAAGTGCTCTTAAAGAAAAGGCTATTGATGAATGGCAAATAGTGACACAAAAATTGAAAAAGTCGAAACTTATGGATGTAGATATTGTTGATGCGAAGGTTTATGCTTGTCTTAAATTGAGTTATGATTACTTGAAAAATGAGAAAACAAAGTCTTGTTTCTTGTTATGTTCATTGTTTCCTGAAGATCATGAAATCGACTTGGAGCAATTGGTTAGATATGGACTGGGGTTAGGTTTGTATCAGAACACCGATTCAATCGAAGAAGCAAGAAGTGAGTTACGTGTAATGGTTAATAACCTTAAAGCTTCAAGTTTGTTGTTAGATGCGAAGAAAGGACATGTGAAAATACATGATGTAGTTCGTGATGTTGCCTTGTGGATAACATCGAAGGGTGAGGAGGTATTCAAGGTTAAAGCTGGAATGGGATTGACTGAGTGGCCAAAGCAGGAATGCATGGAACAGTGCACAGTAATCTCCTTAATGGGAAATCGTATTGAAGTGCTTCCTGATGGTTCTGTATGTCCCAAGCTGAAAATTTTGTTATTGGATGGATGTTATGATGATGTTGAAGTTTCCAATGGATTTTTTGAAGAGATGAAAACTTTGAAAGTTTTAAGTCTAGGGGGTAGTAACCTATCATTAAATCCACTTCGATCATTGACGAATCTTGTGACACTACAACTGTTCGGTTGCAGATTGAGAGACATCTCTTCACTCAAAAAGCTGGCCCAACTTGAGATTCTTAGATTGGAAGATTCTGAGATTGTTGAATTGCCTGAAGAACTAGGGGAACTCAGTAAATTAAGAATGTTGGATATAACAGAATGTGGGGAGTTGAAAAGGATTCCTGCAAATTTAATACCAAGATTATCTCGATTAGAAGAGTTATACATTGGTAGCAATAGCTTTACAGCATGGGAGGTTGAAGGAACAAGTGCAGAAGGAAGCAATGCTAGTCTCTCAGAGCTTAGTAAACTAAAACGCTTGAGCATACTTTCTTTACGTATAAATGTTCAACCACGCCTTCCAAAAGATTTTGTTTTGTTGAAGAAATTACTGAGGTATTGCATAACAGTGAATTATGCACATATGACGAAATCATATCCTAAATCAAGAATCTTAACAATCAGCGATATCGAAGCCACCTCACTTTTTGAATTTAAAGCACTGTGGGAGAAAGTAGAATATATTGAATTGGTGAGGATTAAGGGATGCTGCCAAAATATTGTCCCAAGCTTTGATGCAACCGGCTTAAATGAGTTGAAAAGGCTTTCTCTTACGAGTTTTGATGAGTTGGAATGCATCATTGATACGACGCAGCAGCAAGACGTGCCATCCACTGCATTCTCTAATTTGGTGGATTTATCTCTAGAGTTATGTGATGGTCTAAGAGAGATTTGCAGTGGAGGAAGGCCTCCTAGAGGGTTTCTAGAAAACTTGGAAACTCTCAAAATAAGCTATTGCGGTAGTATGAGTAACAGCTTATTTCCAAGCTGGATGTTAATTCAAGGACTACGAAAGCTGAAAGAAGTGACCGTCTACGGTTGTGGTGAGCTGGAAGATGTGTTTGAACTGGAGGGGTTAAGCTATGCTAAAGAAAATCCTTTTCTACTTTCAAGTTTAGAAAGTTTATATCTGGAGAATTTAGAAAATCTGAGGTATATATGGAAGGGTCCCACCCAGCAAGTAAGCCTGCAAAGTCTGACAGTTGTGAAAGTGTATTCCTGTAATAAGTTGAGATATCTCTTCACATTGAGCCTCGCTCGAAGTTTGTTGCAGCTGGAAGAACTCGAAGTATGGGGATGTAGCAGCTTGGAGCACATTGTCAAAATAAAAGAAGCAGAAGAAAATGTTGGTGGAGGAGGTGGAAATGATGTCGTGTTCCCTAAGTTGAGAAAATTACGACTTCAGCGGCTAGAAAACTTCATCAACTTTTTTGATTCAGAAAATTATTCTTCAACTTGGCCAGTTCTTCAAGATTTTAGTCTATATTTGCCTCTCAATTCCACTACGTCCTTTGTAGCTGAACTTGAAGCCAACGTGCTGCAGACTTCAAAAGAGGTATTTTATTTATTTATTTACTCTCTCTCAACAAAAATATATATTCAGTTTTACTTAAAATTAGAGATCTTTATTTATTATTTATTATTTTATTTTTTATTTTTGGTTTTTAAAGATAAAATTGTTTTAAAACAATTAACTTGACATTTATTCCCTTTTGCCATTAATGGATTTTGTATTTTCATTTGTTATAGGCAAATAAAGTAAAAATAATTTCTCAAATCCTAAATCATTTTTATGTAAATATTGATGCGATGTTATTCATAATTAATGATATAAAATTGGTATTGATTTTTACAAAAAAATATTAATAATTGACATGTTTATTTATTTATTTTTTTAAAGTCTTTTATCATAAAAATTATGTTAAGAAAAAAGAAATTTGTATCATATAAAATTATAAATAAATTATCTACTAAATACAATTCAGATTTATCTATTCAACATTTAACATCAAACTACATTGTACACATTCAAATGCATCATTTTCAAATCCGTAAAGCAACTACTCTCTCAATTGCAAATAATGTATGCTCAACAACTGTTTCACTATACAACCACCCTCTGTATCACTTGTTTTTTTTTTTTCTATATATATATATGTGGTGTTTGTCTATGTCATAAACTTCAATGTATATATTTTAATAAAATTAAATTTTTCTATATTCCACAGAAATTACGAGTTCTAGATGTGGGAATAATAAGTAATCAGTTGTACAGCACAGGTGCAGCTCAATTGATACATTGCTTTCAAAATTTGGAAGAATTAAAGATTAGGGAGTGTAGAGTACAAGTGTTATCTCAACTTGAATTATCTCTCTCAAGTTTGAAGGTATTAGAGTTGTACGATCTAAAAGAACTGGAATGGTTGTGTAAGGGTCCCACGCATCTTTTAAGCCTGCCAAATCTTAAAAGACTAGAAGTGTATGGTTGCAGTAGGCTGAGACACATGTTCTCTCCTAGTCTTGCTAGAAATCTGTTGCAATTGGAAGAGCTGATTATTCATGATTGTGGGGAATTGGAGTATATTGTTTCAATAAAAGCAGAGGAAAATGTATGTGGAGGAGGTGGAAATGATGTCATGCTCCCTAAGTTAAGAATATTACAACTTGACAGAGTAGAAAACTTCATCGACTTCTATTCGGAAAATTCATCTCTGAACTTACAGACCGCAAAAAGGGTATGTATTTTTATTTTATTTAATTGCTAGAGTGTACTCCAGCTGCCGCATTTTAAAGTTGTGTTAATTTAAATAAAAAAGTTTTTTTACGAAAAAATTGCTTTTATTTTTTTGTTTTACGTTTTTTATTTATTTATTTTTTAAATCTCCAACCGTCCATCACAATGATGGACGATCGGAGATAAAAAAATGAAAAAGTTTTTGTTTTTTGTTTTTTTTTTGTTTTTTTTTTTATTGCCATAATTTTTTTTAAAATTCTATTGATTAACTTTATATACAAAATTATAATGGAAAAAAAAAATTTGCCATAGTTTTTTATTATTTTTTTATTTTTTAATATTCTTTTGATTTATTTTATATACGAAATTAAAAAAGATATCTACTAGAGAAGAGCGTGACCAAACATGTGTTCGTTAGAGTAATTTTCCATACGAATGGTCATTTTCATCACATTTTTTTACCTATAATGAACATTTTAAACAGAATTTCCCATCTAATAGCTATTTTTATAGTGTCTAACTAAATGGGTGACCAACAAGGTAATTATCCCTAAAATATATCTTATCATAATTTTAACAAAACATGAAAAGGTAAAATTACACTCAACAGTTATTATTATTATTATTATTATTATTATTTTTGAGATACCTTTTCCAGTTAGTTTTACCATAAGTATTTTTAGATCCTAAAAGTATAAAAATTGATAAAATAAAAAATGAAAACAGAATACTAACATGCCCTAAAATTCTATTAAATAAAATTTTACTAATTTGCAATGAATGTTAGACTCATGATAAATGCTTTAGTACAATAAAATTGCAATATTGAATGTTATCAACCAGCTGAGAGATTCATTTATTTATTTGTTAAACTATTTTACCAATTGGTCTTATGTATTGTGTTTGTTTGTACATGTTATAAATTTCAATATATATATTTTAATAAAATTAAGTTATTTGTATTTCACAGCAATTGCGGGGATTGAGACATGGCTTACCAAATTTGGAAGAATTAGAGATTAGCAGATGTAGAGTACAAGTATTATTTCATCTTGAAGGTCTTGAGCAAGAACTAGCCTTCCCAAGTTTGAAGGTATTAGAGCTGGAATCCCTAAAAGAACTGGAGTGCTTGTGTAAGGGTCCCACGCATCTTATAAGCTTGCCAAATCTTAAAAAACTATCAGTGTCTCATTGCAATAGGCTGAGACATATGTTCTCTCCTAGTCTTGCTAGAAATCTGTTGCAATTGGAAAGCATTGATATTGAGAATTGTAAGGAATTGGAACAAATCATTGATGAAGATCACAAAGAGGATGATGATCATGTCCAGCTTGGACTCTTTCCAAATCTCTCTTCCATCTCTATCAAGGAGTGTGGCAAATTAAAAACTCTATTTCCAGCTGTCACCATAGCTCGATCAGGTCTTCAAAATCTGAGAGCCCTAAATGTTGAAAAATCATTTCAATTAAAAGAATTGTTTGGGCATAAAGATGAAGCAGACATGACAAGTGACAGAGAAATGGTGCTGCCTCAACTTGTGATATTGTCCCTTGAACAATTAGCAAGCCTCATCAACTTCTGCCCTATTGGTTATCACTTCATATTTCCATCTTTGTCAATGTTGTTTGTGGCAGAATGTCCCAAGCTAACTACAAGATTTTCAGTCGACCAAAATAGATCCGTGCATATCGAAGCAGAGGTACTTACTAATGTTGATGTTGTTGTTGTTGTTGATAAACGATAAACATATATAATTGATTATCATTTTTTTTTTGGTTTCAAATTTGATTAGAACAACTTTATAAGCTTAATATTGCCATTTTAATTTCATATTTCAATTGGTTGTGCAGGCACCGCAAACAGACAAGGAAGATGTAGATATGGAACAGTCCCCTCTAGAGACCACCATGGAGATTAAATGCTGGAACCCTGATTCTCTTCGAAAACGGTTACCACCATATATCGAAAAAAGATAAGAGTAGAAAGCACGTCTAACTAGAGCATGGTTGCTTGCTAATTAACCAGGTTAAATATGTCTTGTTATCTCTTGTATGCTCTCAACAATCCAGTTTTATGCAACAGCCTAATAAGCTTTATTGTATACTTTTCTACAGTTGGTGTTCCCTTGTTCATCATGAAGACATTCATTATATGGAAGGCTCTTTTATCTGAAAATGCATGTCTCATACAAGGCAGATATTGTTGCTTAAACTTGTATCTTCTTGCCATCGTGTACTGTTCTTTCTAAATTTTTGGGGCTACTCGGTGTGTTTTGTTCATGAACTCCTAAACAACAAAGGATGTGATGTAGCGGAAAATTCAACACAACAACAATCGATAAAAGAAAGGATAAACGATTCGGATCCGTTGATTCGCGCACGAATACCGGAAACAAACCCTACTAACGCTCCGTTGATTCGCGCACGAATACCGGATTATTAGGCTTCAAATACGATAATCGACTTCGCACACGAAGGATAATGTAATTGGATAGTTGAGAAACATCTCTGAATTTTATTTAATCAAAAGCTCCTTCTCAAACCCTAATACAAGCTACTTAAATAATAAAAGAAACTCAAATCTCTTAGGATTCGATATCTCCTAAAATTCCTAAACAAGAAAAGAATTATAAAACTTCTAAACTAAATCGGGAAAAGAATCCCAAATGGAAAATAAATCAAATCTCCTAAAAATCAAAAGAATCATAAAACCTATCTAAAAAGGAAATTGGATAAAATCAAATCATAAAATAATTAATAACCTAATTACATATAAACTAAAAGGAAATAAAATATTCGTATCGAATCATGACGATAATTGAAAATAATAATTAAAGCAACAGTTGTCTTGCCGCGCACGAAACTTAACAGCCAAATTCGGACATGATGCAGCCCATTATTGAAGATGAAGTCTTCATAACATTTGTAGGTCTCGTCTTGGGCTTTCCGGAAATATATTATAATGGGCGATCCGACCTCATATGCTCTCTGTATAGGTCCACGAAGTTTAGCCCGGATCATCTCGTCCAGCTCATAGCGACCAGCTCATTAAGTGCTTCTAGAAACCGTGACATTAAGTGCTTTAAGTGTTTGGGAGCAGGTCATATTGCATCACAATGTCCAAACAAGAGAGTAATGGTTTTGAAGGATTGTGGTATCGAATCCGAGGGTGAATCTGATAATGAGTACATGCCACATTTGGAGGATGCAAGTGACAATGCATATTCGGTGGGTGGAGAGCTTTTGGTTGCTAGAAGAGCTCTTAATGCTCAAGCTAAGGAAGATGATGAGGTACAATGTGACAACATCCCGTTGCCATGTTAATGATAAGGTATGTAGCATGATTATTGATGGGGGGAGTTGTACTAATGTGGCTAGCACTATTTTGGTGGAAAAACTGAATTTGACCACTTTTAAGCACCCAAAACCTTATAAGCTACAATGGTTGAATGATAGTGGGGAAGTTAGGGTAAATAAGCAGGTGTTGGTGTCTTTTTCAATTGGAAGATACAAAGATGAAGTTACTTGTGACGTGGTGCCAATGAATGCGGGTCATATCCTTTTAGGAAGACCATGACAATTTGATAGACATGTGACTCATGATGGATATACTAATAGATACTCATTTGTACTCGACAAAAGGCCAATCACTCTTGTACCTTTAACCCAAGACAAGTATATGAAGATCAAATGTGGTTAAAAAAAGATAGAGATGTAAAACAAGAGAGTGAGAGCTCAAAAGAAAAAGAGTCCGAATCAGCAAAAAAAGAAACAAAAGTTCAAAAAGAAAAAGAGGCTGATGAGAGAAAAAGAGAGAGAAAACAAGTGAGCTTTTATGCAAGAGAGAGTGAGATAAAAAAAGCTTTGTTTTCAAATCAGCCGATGATTGTACTTTTGTACAAAAAGGCTTGTTTTAGTACTAACGAACTTGACTCTTCTTTGCCTAGTGTTGTTTCACTTTTGCAAGACTTTGATGAAGTGTTTCCCGAAGAGATGCCTATTGGTTTACCACCAACAAGGGGGATTGAGCACCAAATTGATTTTGTACCCAGAGCACCTATCCTAAATAGACCCGCATACAGAAGTAATCCGAAGGAGACGAAAGAACTTCAAAGGCAAGTTAATGAGCTCATGGAAAAGGGGTACGTGCGTGAGAGTATGAGTCCTTGTGCGGTTCCCGTATTACTTGTGCCTAAGAAGGATGGAACATGGAGGATGTACGTTGATTGTCGTGCCATTAACAATATCACTGTAAAGTATCGACATCATATTCCTAGATTAGATGATATGCTTGATGAATTGTGTGGTTCTGTTGTTTTTACTAAAATTGATCTTAATAGTGGATATCATCAAATTATGATGAAAGAAGGTGATGAGTGGAAAACTGCTTTAAAAAAAAAAATGGTTTATATGAGTGGTTAGTTATGCCTTTTGGATTAACTAATGCACAAAATACTTTCATGAGATTAATGAACCATGTTTTGCGTGCTTTTATTGGAAAATTTGTGGTTGTTTACTTTGATGACATTTTGATTTATAGCAAAAACCTTGATGAGAATGTTGAACATTTAAAACTTGTTTTAGGTGTTTTAAGAGTTGAAAAGTTGTTTGTTAATCTCAGAAAGTGTACCTTTTGCACGGATAAGCATGTATTTTTTTGGTTTTGTTGTTAGTGCTAAAGGGATTGAGGTTGATGAAGAAAAGGTTAAGGCAATTAAGGAGTGGCCGAAACCTACAAATGTGGGACAAGTGAGGAGTTTCCATGGGTTGGCTAGTTTTTATAGGAGGTTTGTGAGGGATTTTAGTAGTCTAACCGTACCTTTAACTGAAGTTATCAAAAAGAATGTGGGTTTTAAGTGGGGTAATGAACAAGAAAAGACATTTAACTTGATTAAGGAAAAATTAACTAACGCACCTTTGCTTGACTTTGCTAAAGCTTTTGAGATTGAGTGTGATGCTTCAGGAATAGGTATTAGAGCTGTTCTAATGCAAGAAGGACGTCCCATTGCTTTTTTTAGTGAGAAGATAAGTGGAGCAACCTTGAATTATCCTACCTATGACAAAGAGATGTATGCTTTGGTTAGGGCATTGGAAATTTGGCAACACTACCTTTGGCCGAAAGAATTCGTGATTCACACGGATCATGAGTCCTTGAAGCATTTAAAGGGGCAGCACAAGCTAAATAAGCGGCATGCCAAATGGATGGAGTTCATAGAAACATTTCCTTATGTGATCAAGTACAAAAAAGGTAAGGAAAACGTGGTCGCTGATGCGTTGTCTAGAAGGTATGTTTTACTTTCTACTTTGGATGCTAGAATGCTTGGTTTTGATTATATTAAAGAATTATAAGTGGAAGATTCTGATTTTGGCAATGTATTCAATGCATGTGAAAAGGTTGCATTTGGCAAGTTTTATAGGCATGATGGATTTTTGTTTAGAGAAACTAAATTATGTGTGCCTAAGAGTTCTTTGTTTGAATTGCTTGTTAGAGAAGCTCATGTGGGTGGTTTGATGGGGCATTTTGGGATAGCCAAGACACTAGATGTTTTGCATGAACACTTCTTTTGGCCTCATATGAAACGTGATGTAGAAAGAGTTTGTGATAAATGCATTACATATAGACAAGCTAAGTCTAGGGTTAAGCCTCATGGTTTGTATACTCCTTTGCTTATACCTAGTGGACCTTGGATTGACATTTTTATGGATTTTGTGTTAGGTTTGCCCAGATCAAAGAGGGGTAGGGATTCTATATATGTGGTTGCTGATAGGTTTTAAAAAATGGCACATTTCATTCCTTGTCATAAAACTGGTGATGCATCACATATTGCTGATTTGTTTTTCAAAGAAATTGTTAGATTGCATGGCATGCCTAAAACCATTGTTTCGGATAGAGACGCTAAGTTCTTAAGCTACTTTTGGAAAGCTTTGTGGGGTAAGTTAGGAACTAAACTTTTATTTTCTACTACTTGTCATCCACAAACTGATGGTCAAACTGAAGTAGTTAATAGGACTTTATCTGCCTTGTTGCGTGCTATAATACAAAAGAATTTGAAAACATTGGAGGATTGTTTACCACATGTAGAGTTTGCTTATAATAGGAGTGTGCATTCTGCAACTCATTTTTCTCCTTTTGAAATTGTGTATGGTTTTAACCCATTGACTCATTTGGATTTAATTCTTTTACCTGTGAACAAGCATGTTAACTTGGATGGGAAGAAAAAGACAGAATTTGTTAAGCAAATCCATGAAAAGACTAGACAAAACATCGAGAGGAGAACTGAGCAATATGCCAACCAAGCTAATAAAGGGCGCAAGAAAGTTGTGTTTGAGCTCGGTGATTGGGTGTGGTTGCATATGAGGAAGGAACGGTTTCCAGTCCAGCGGCGTTCTAAACTACTTTCAAGGGGAGATGACCCATTTCAAGTGATTGAAAGAATCAATGACAACGCCTACAAGTTAGATATTCCAGGTGAGTATAATATTAGTGTAAGTTTCAATGTTTCTGATTTGTCTCCGTTTGATGTAGGTGACGATTTGAGGACAAATCCTTTTCAAGAGGGAGGGAATGATGAGAATAAGGGAGCTGCACTAAGGGATCCATTGCATGTTCCGGCTGGTCCAATAACAAGAGCAAGGGCCAAGAGATTCAAAGAGGCACTCAATGGCCTGATTCAAGACACTTGAGTTGATTATGAAGTTTTAAAGTCCAAGATGAGCCCACATGAAGACCAAGGCTTAATTAACGTCATCAATGCAATTAATTGGGCCGAAAAAGAGAAGCTTAGGCGTGAAGCACAAGCTGGGGTGTGTGGAGGAGATTTAATTTCAGTTTTTTCCTTTTTAGTTTTTAGAGAATAAAGAGTTGATTTGTTTCCCAAATTAAGAGGCTGCTTTGTTTCCAGTTTTAGCTTTCCAAATAGGGAACAAGTCACTAGTTGCTTGTTTTAGTTTTAGTTTTATTGTCTTTCCCGTTTGTAAGGCCTTTGGCTGATTTCTCTTTTTTTCCTTTCTTGTCCATTAGGGTTTTAGTTTATAAGGAACTCTTTAATGTATTATTTCGGCAGACTTTGATTGAATTAAAAGTGTTCAGATGCAATAGGCTAAGACACATGTTCTCTCCTAGTCTTGCTAGAAATTTCATGCAATTGGAAGAGCTGATTATTAGGCATTGTGGGGAATTATTTAATGAAGATGATGCAGCAGAGTATAATCAAACCTTATTGAAGGATCATCTCCAGTGGCCTCTACTCTTTCCAAATCTCTCAAGTATTGATATCAAGCAGTGTGAAAAATTGAAAAGTATGTTTCCGGTCAACATCACCCATCTTTTAAGCCTGCAAAATCTAACCACTCGGGAGATTTATTGCAGTAAACGGGAGCCTGATTCTCTTCAGAAACGGTTACCTCCATATATCGGAAAATGATAAGAGTAGAAGCATGTCAAGCTGGAGCATTTCTGCTTGCTAGTTAACGAGGTTATATATGTCCTGATATCTCTTGTATGCTCTCAACAGTCCAATTTTATGCAACACCCTAATAAGCTTTATTGTATACTTTTCTACAGTTGGTGAAAATGCATGTCTCATACAAGGCAGATATTGTTGCTTAAACTTGTATCTTCTTGCCATCGTGTACTGTTCTTTCTAAATATCTGGGGCTGCTAAACAACAGGGGATGTATATGTAATGACAGATGCTTGATGTACACTATCTTATGCTTGCTTTTTTAATTTGTCCTCAAGACTCAAAACTGAATCAAAGTAAATGTTGTCTTTCTGTGTATTGGAAATTGAACAATGAGAGCTTAATGATAATAAAGGTTGTGATGAACTCACTTGACCTACATATTTTTACTTGAGCTTCTTTTGATATATGTACAGTATCTTATTAAAAATTTGGAGGCCATGCTTATTGATCCCAGCAGTGATATAGTCTTTTGACTCTTTGCTAATTATCAGAATTCAGTGCATAATCTGAAGTAGAAAGCAATTAATGGGGTTTCTTTAAAAGCCAGGAATTACTTGCTTCATTATCATGATTATAATTATTCTCTAATTTTGAGATTAAAAAAGGTCAAAACTTGTGAATATACTTGCAATTGAATTATGATTATCTTAAGGATGATAATTAAAACCAAGTCATACCTCTTGTTTTATTTATTGTATCTAATGCCCAAAAGCATGCTTATAGTTTACATTAGGCTTCCATAAATGCCAGGACTATAACAAAGCATCTTTCTAAGCAACAGCATTCGATTTTTCAGCCTCTTCTTGTTGTTTCCACTGCTCTGGAGTTATAGCTTTACGTATCGAGAGAGCATGGATTTCCTTCATTTCCTCTTCAAGGGCAGCATTCACGATCCGATGCCTTTCCAGCAGCCTCTTCCCTTCAAATTGTTCTGATACTATCTCAACCACAAAACTCGCGCCACACCTATAAAATTCATGAACTACAACCGTCACAAAAGAGGAGCAAAACACCTCAGAATAAATTTATTTTCCAACAAGAAACTCACCCTCCAGAGGTATCGATCACTTCCTGAAACACAAAAATTGAAGAATCAATTTATTAGAACAAGGGAAATTGCAGATTAAACATTCAAAAAGAAATAAAAAATGTAGTAAAAAAACAGTTCAGTCTCAGCTGCTTTGCTTGAGTAATTAATCAATCTATCCCTAGTACAATATGAAGATCCAAAAATAAATTAACCGAGCCAAAGACCCGAATATGTTAACAGGGAATGTGGAAGATTTGTTTCCTTTTAATTTGTGTTTCACCTTCTTTACAGTCACTAAGCAAAACTGCAATTCTCTAAGTTGTGATCAGAAGAGTTAGGTAGCAAAATAGCAAAATGTGAAGCATAGACCGTGAGGGTAATGTCGTTTTTTATGCAATCCATCAACTCCGTTCATTTTAAAAAAAATTATAAAGCTGAGGAGTTCATATCGAGAAAAATCCTAACCAGGTTTAAGAACAAGCTAGAAACAAAAACTTTCAAGATTATGGATTTTCATCCAGTCAGTGAAAGTATCATGTAAATAATCACAAAACAGAATGATTGGATAATATATACATAATGTGAAGGGTTACCGATAGCAAATTTTAAACCCCATGACAAAGCAAAGACTAAGAATTACCATTCATCGGACAGCCAAAAATATATAGAACAGAAGAAACGAGAACATGCGAATTCTAGAATGCTAACTACTGTGGTTTCGTATTTAGAACAAAAACACAAACACAGGACTTCCCAATTCCCACTCAACAAGCTAAAGACAGACATAAAAGCACTGTATCTCACCGGCTCAACATAATGTTCCGTTAATCAGGAAGCATATAACTAGAATTTGTTGTTTAGAATATTTATACAATCATTAGTTTCACCATTAGAAATTTGAAGTAACCGTCTGAGAAATTGTTAAGAAGGTATTACATTAGTTATACAATTATTGATTTCGCGATTATTAATTACAAGTAACCTTCCTAGAATTTGTTAAAAAGGTTGCAAGATTCATATTTTCACTCAGTAATTGATCACATAAATCCTTATTTGTTTTCACTATGTATACAAATCACAAAACTTCTTCTTGAAATCATAAATCCTTAATAGTTTTCACTATGTTTTCACTCAGTAATATTCACTATGTATACAATGAATATTTAGCATATGAGTAATCACTCATCAAATAAAGGGTCCCAATAGTATTGATAAACCACTGAAATAAGATTACAAAGAAATTAAACAACCAGATATGAAACCAATTAAAAACAAAAATTTGCACAGAACCCTGTTTCTCAAATTTTTCAATATTCCCAATTCACACTGGTATATGACCACAGATTAAAAATTGAACATGTGTGTGTATCAAATGAATTAGAAAGCAAAAAAAAAAAAAGAAGATAAAAATGAGCTTACAAGATAAGAAGGCTTTAGTTTCGAAGTCAAAGTAGATTCAACCTGTTCTTTTGTCACCCCCATCTCTCTCTATCTCTGTTTCAGTCTCTCTCTCTCTGGTTTCTAGGTTTCTAGGTTTCTGATGAGCACTGTACAAGAAAAAACAAAACAAAAAGAATCATGCAAAGGAAAAAAAAACAGAACACGTATATTAAAGATTCGATTTCGGTGGATGTACGCAAAGGCCCACTCATTTTAGAAAGCCCATTAATATGCATGATGAGAAAGATGCTGATATTTAATAGAGCGATAATTACTCTGGTGACTATCAATTTAGTGACATATTATAGAAATCGCCATTAGATTGAGATTTCGTTCCATCCAATTTCATCTTAGTAAATAAGGGGATGCCATTAATTTATAAAATATGAAGGCATTGGAAAATAGATGAAATATATGAAAATTCAAAAAAAATAGTTCTAGTATTCGAAAAATTGTCAAATTTTGTTCATAGAAAGATTTCAATGAACTCATCATCGACAAAAAATATCAGATCAAAATTCATTAAAATCGATGTATGTTCATCGGGGTTTTTACCGAAATTAAAAACGCGTAAGAACACAAATATATGGTTCGTGATGCCGTCTTATGGATAGCATCAAAGCTGGCATGGAATTGTTGACTGAGTGGCCAAAGTTGCAATCTCCAGTCGAATCTTGTGACTTATGAGTTGCTTAAATGCACAACATTTTGGATTAACCAATATTTTAAATCAAAAGAGCTTCCGGCGACTTGCATCTATCAGCTTGGATTAAAATGCTTTTATTTAGTTTCCTTACCGAATTGAACCTTGCAGGCTCTGTACCCTCACATTCATCTTTATGCTCATACCAACCGCTGAGATTTCAGAGTTCCAAAGCCATACAAGATCATCCATTGAATCGGCTTCGACTATTGTTTGTCTTTTCAGTTTTGATGGATAACCTTGTGATTGTTCCTCTATCAATCATTTAAGTTTATTAATTTCTAAAATAGAAGTAAGACAGAATTCTGTTTACATATTTCTATAATGAATAACCTGACTATAATGAAAGCTGATGTCTTATATATTTCTAGTGCATGTATGTTTTAGTTGTAAAGAGGGTGACCTTAGGGATTTCAACACTCCTCTAATATGCGTTGAAGCTGCATGCATATTCATCACCATTGCACATTAAATCAGTATTAATTTGTGTTCTATAAATTTTTTTTTTTCAAGAATGATGATATTAGCTAATAATCAAAACAATTAGTTTTCATACAGAAATATCATGGCCTCTGTTCTTGACAATTGCATTAGAAGGCTTGTATCTCCTTTTGTGGAAATGGTGCGAAATGTCACCTTTTCAAACTCATTTGGTGATATTGTCAGTGGTTTAATAAGTTAAGTTTAAAAGACACATATTATGGTGAACTAACAATATTGTCCTTAGATAATCAGTTATGTTATTCTCTTTGTACTTTTCTCTCTCCACACTTCCAACAAAAACGACTCTCTCTCTCTGATTTTCTCTCTCTCTCTCTCTCTCTCTCTCTCTCTCTCTATCTATCTACAAATAAAAGTTCAAGATTTGTGGTTGCTCGAGTTTCATCTTCAACTTATAAAATAAGGTAATATTTCTTGAACTTTCTTCTTTTAATTTGTTCACATTTTGTAAACCAGCCATTGTAAGAATTTTTAGATCTCCGAGCCTTTTCATGTGTTACCCGAGCCTTTTCATCTGTTCACTATCCCAGCATTTTCATGTGTTTCTCGTGCCTTTTCATGTGTTTCCCGTGCCTTTTCATGTGTTCACTATCCGAGCCTTTTCATGTGTTTCCCGTGCCTTTTCATGTGATTCCCGTGCCTTTTCATGTGTTCACTATCCGAGCATTTTCATGTGTTTCCCGTGCATTTTCATGTCTTCACTATCCGAGCCTTTTCATGTGTTACCCGTGCATTTTCATGTCTTCACTATCCGAGCTTTTTCATGTGTTACTCATGCCTTTTCATTCACTATTCGAGCTTTTTGAAGAATTTTCGAGCCTTTTTATGTCTTCCTCGAGCCTTTTGAAGAAATTTTTGAGCCTTTTCATGTGATTTACCCGAGCCTTTTGAAGAAATTTTTGAGCATTTTCATGTGATTTAATCGAGCCTTTTAAAGAATTCTATGAGCCTTTTCATGTCTTCTCCGAGACTTTTCAATATCCTCACCATAACCTTTGTAAATATAATATTTGAAAAAAGTTTTTAGTCCTGAATTTTCATTAATGCTTTGTGATGATTAATTTGACAGTATCATGAATCGGGTTAGAATAGTAATATCTTACAACGGTCGATGGGAGCAGTTACCCGACGGAAGTCAAAGGTTTGTTGGATCGGATAACCAGGGAATGTATGTGTCAAAGGATATAACTTATGAAGAATTGGTGGCGATCGTGCATACCATTGTGAATTATGATGTAAACAAATTCAATGTTGATTTGTCATTAATATCAATTGTTCCTGGCAGTACATGTCGCACATTTATAAGAAATGACAACGATGTGTAGTTTATGCTAAGGGAAGATCGAGTTATCCCTCAAGTATGTGTCAGTGTAACTGAGAGGACAACTGGAGATGTGATCGGGAATGATATTCCTCCTCTTGAAAATACCCAACAATTAGGATTCTTTAGCGGTAACAACCAAGTGTTCACCTAAAGAAGTGTTACTAAAGGTGGGGGAAACATGTGTGGTGTCCCACCGGTAGCGGTCGACTATGAAGATTTAGTTGAACCTCAATTTGGCGATGTGTTTGGTTGTCGAAATGAGCAGTACAATGAGCAGAACAATTACCCGAACCCTGAGGTGGATAATAAGGCAAATAATGAACAGGTTAATGATCGGGTTGATGATCTACAAAATGTGGATGAAGACCCTGCACAAATTGAAACACGAGGTAGACATGTATAAGGAGTTAGTTGCATTCCACTTGATATGCCTGGGCCTTCCGAGGTTCAGTATAATGTAACAACATCTGCAACGTGTGTTATTCCCGGAGCAGATTCATACTCGTTTGCTATTGATACAACTAGCACCTTGGCAACGCCAGAACCTAGAACCATGATTTATAAAGGTCAATTTTTTCCGAGTAAAAAGGATTTGAAGAGGCTAGTTGGCCATTTTGCAATGCATCATAACTTTGAATGGAAGGTGAAAAGGTCCAATAAGACAACTTTACATCTGGTTTGCATTATTGACGTTTGTACATGGAAATTAAGAGCGGTGAGGAGAGATGAAGGGACATACTTTCAAGTGAGAAGTTTTGTCAACGAACACAGTTGTCCCTTGGAGGAGATTCACCGTCGCCACCAACAAGCTAGTATAGTCATAATCGGAAAAGTCGTTGCACCTAGACTTCAACAACATGATGGTCGTCTCATGCGTCCCAAGGACGTCATCGCCGATATGAAAAATTTGTATGGCATACAAATCATGTACAGTAAGGCACACGATGGCCTTCAATATGCATTATCATTGACTAATGGAACGCATGAAGAAGCTTTCCAACTCTTGCCATCTTTTGCATACGTTCTGGAACAGCAAAATTCTGGCACAATCATCGACTTACAGTGTACTAAGGATGATAAATTCCTCTACTTTTTCATGTCGTTAGGGTCTTCAATTAGAGGTTTTCGGAGGTGTATACGTCATGTGATTGCAGTTGATGGTACCCATTTGAAAGGAAGATTCGGAGGTACAATGTTTGTGGCAACTGCACAAGATGGAAACGAACAGGTGTATCCAATTGCTTTTGGGTATGGTGACTCAGAAAATAATCTTTCAAGGGAGTGGTTTTTGGAATGTTTGAGGGGTGCCCTTGGTAATATAGATGATCTGGTTTTCATTTCTGATCGTCATGTAAGCATTGAAGCAGGGATTTCTAAAGTGTTCCCTTATGCAACCCATACCATAAATTGCTGGCATTTTGGTGAAAATATGAAAAAGTGATTCCATAGAAAGGATGTTGCTGATATAATGAATGACGCAACTAGGTCGTACAGTGAATTAGAGTATAATCGTCACATGGAGGAGTTACGTAAGCTGCACAAGGCTGTATTCGATTATGCTATTGCTGTCGGTCCTCACAAATGGTCCCGTGTACACTGTCCCCAAAGAAGGTACAGAGTGATGACAACAAATGTTGCAGAGTGCATAAACTCATGCCTAAAATTTGCACGGCAACTGCCATTGATGACGCTGGCAGAGTTCATTAGGAATATACTACAAAAGTGGTTTCACGATCGTCATGCAGTTGCACGGTCCATGTGTCATTGGTTGACTAACGCAGCACATCTTGTGATCCTGAAACAGGTCGAGAAGTGCGGTTTTATGACCTTAAATCCAGTTAACTGGAACATATTCTCCGTCAGACACAAGGGAAAACAGTGGACGGTTGACTTAGCCCGCAAGACTTACACATGCAACAAATTCCAAATGGACTTTTTTCTATGTTCACATGCATTCGCAGCGGCAAGGTACTTGACAAGTTACAGTTCACACATTATATTACCCAAACGTGAATCTCACTATTTTCATTGTTGCAGGGAGCGAAACTTGGATTTCACATCTCTGTGTGCATACTACTACAAGAAGGAGACACTTATTGATGCATACTCAGTTCCTATTAAGCCTGTTGGCCATCCTTCTTCATGGGTTGTGCCATCTGACATCGTAGCGCGGGTGGTTTTAAATCCAAAGACCGATGGAGGGTCGACATGCCTCGTCTTCGGAGAGGACAACCACACAGTCATGTAGAAGATGTGGACAACCAGGACATAATAGTAGGAGGTTTTCCAACCCGCATATGGTTAATGAAGGTCCCAGTAGAATTGTCCCCGAGGAATACCGTCGCAAGTGCAGCATCTGTCATTCAATTGGACATAACAAACAAACGTGCCCTGATAAGGAAGGCAATCAAACATAACAAGACAGTACAAGATAAAGACGAATTGTCACCAGAAGCACCTTGAGGAACATGTCTCCAAGTTGATGTTTCCAAACATCGTTCAGACTTTGGGAACCATGCTCGATACAGTTATGTTGTTTAAATTGTTAAGCTTTAGTTGTTCATTTTCATTGTATTTTTTAAATCGTGTTGTAACGCACTAAATTGTTCACTCGCGGGTTGGAATTGAAAAAAATTAATTGATTAATGAAAATAATAAATGAATCTGTTATTTACATCAATTACAACTCAGGGAACAACCCATATATACATCATCTATACAACAGTGTTGTGAAGCGAGTTACAATAAACCTCATCTTCTCCCGGATGGTGCCCATATCCTCTTCTTTCCAGTCGAACTCCTTCTTGTTTGCCGACAAGTACTCTGCCAATATTAAAGTATGGGCACTACAGTTACCGTTGAAAATCACCATATGAACAACCACTAGAATGGAATTTAATTAAAACCAAGTGAGATAGAATAAAATGTTGAAACAGTCATACCCCTGATGCTGTTGGGGCACCCCACGGGATCCGTCCATGATGCTCATCCGGAAGGCCTTCTTCGACAAACTGTATGTCACATCATCCTTCGTTCTGTTGGAGTGAAACTCGACCTGATGCAACATCGAGGGTATAAACCAATGTAAGCACGCGACCTGCTTATTCCTGTACTCCCATGTAACCTTCTGTCTAAACTGGTCTAACAGGTAGATCTTCCCTTGTGTGAGGTCGACGCTGGCCAGTACCCAATTGTTGCATCCAAGGTTGCAAGGTATCATAACCTGTTAGTGTTTCAACATAGTGTTATGTGTCTGAAATCTAAACATAATATTAAACACATTGAAACCTTGTAATTTAAACACTCACCCAATCAACCGCGTGCCATAGCCGGTTTCCTGACGGGACTAATCCTCGGACCATCTTCAGGTCATCATCGTGCCACTTGTGTTTCAGCATAGACCACTCCTTAGGGGGTGCGGCCACCCCACTGCCGAACATCCGCTCCCACTGAATATCTAACCATGATTGTATATAGAAAATTAACCACAATGTTAGGTAATAGATCTATTAAACACATCAATGAAAAAATAAAAACCGTACTGTACAAAAACTTACATAAAACTGGGAATCCAGTACATTAACTCTCTGAGCGTAGACAGTGGGGTATGCTCGTTGACGCTTCTGCAAAATCAACAAGTACGCATCGATGTGATGACAATGTAAACATTTTATATTGTTAGGATTCTACCATTACTGATAAAAACTTATACAGACAGTTAAAGTAAGGAACATACCGTATCCTCCCAACCTGACCTGCGAACCCGTAACTGACGCTGAATCTGGGGTAGACTACAGGCTCCAAAACTAGACTCCACCGAAGGTATGCGCAGTGAGGAGGATCTCTACCTCTGTGGATTGCTGTGAGGAGGGCTGGGCTGTGAGGACGATCTCTGTTGCCTTGTATCTCTATGAGGAGGGCTGTGATGTGAGGAGGATCTCTCCTGCCGTGTATCTCCCCAAGAAGAGTTGTGCTCTAAAGAGGATCTCTCCCTCAGTGTATCGCTCTTCCTCCCTGTATCGCGCTGATGAGTGGGGGAGTTGCCTCTGGATCGCTTCAAGGGTCGCACTGCGCTGGGATCTACTGGAGGTGGTGTGCGCTGTGAGAATGAACCATGTGCCAGGTCATGTGGAAGAACAGGTGGCACAGATCTACCAGGTGGCTCCCGCACCAGAAGTCCTGTCTCTGTACCAGCATTGCCGTCGGGTAAAACTGGAGGAGGCACCTACTCCAATAGTGCTATCTCTGTACCACCGGGTACCTTTGCTCGTTCTGTCATAACATGACCCGGCTGATCAGATACTGTGTCCGCAGTATGTGCCTCCGTAGTAGGCACTTGCTCATGTGTGGTCTGTGGGTTTGTCCCATGCTGATGTGTACTTGTCCTGCCTGTGGGACTAAAGTCTCCGTGATGGTCATTGAATGGTGGACCATCCATATAGGACTGTGATGTCTTACCTTGACCCTGACCCTGACCCTGAAGCGCCCGGATCATATCCAACAACTCCTGATGCTGCTGATCTCGCTTCTCATCACTATTTCGGATAGCCTCCATCATATCAACCCGTAAAGATTGGACAACATCCATCACTTCAGCGAATTTACGATCCCAGCCCTGAAACGATTTGAAACTTTGTCAACACTTAAACTTTTCACTAGATTGAAATTAAATAATGTGGTTATAATATTTTTTACATACCTGTGGATGCCTGCCAATGCCTCCTCGGGAATCACCTCCAGGTCGAGACTGTCTGGGCATAGTGAATCGTACCCGTCTATGCCTCTCAGGACTCTTACCGCGACTCTCCGAAACTGAATCACCCCCAGGTCGAGACTGTCTGGGCAAAGTGAATCGTACCGGCTGACGCCTTACGGGACTCCGACTCCCACCCTCCTGGTCTGAACCCTCTGTATCGTTGGGTCCAGAATACGCACCATCCCTATCACTGGGTCCGGAATAAGGACCCTCCCTATCACTGGGTCTGGAATACGCACCCTCTGTATCACTGGGTCCGGAATACGCACCCTTCGTATCAATGGGTCCAGCACTCCTACGTCGTTCGTGCTCCGGGACGTGACCAGGTATATCAGCAACATCGTATCATACAGACTGCCTCCTAGGTCTATGCCTTCGTAGTAACGTTGAGCCATCTCAACACTCGTCGGCACCAATTCACTCTGCGCAAACATCTGAAATCGGAGTTAGATCATTGTAATTGTATACATACTAAAAACTATGAAAATTAACAACAACAACAATGCTTACCCTTTCAGTGAAAATGCCATCTAGTTTTCTCCTCCACGGTTGCTGACTCAACTCTCATTTCATAATATGTGGGGGTGGTAGCTCGGAGATTGCCCTACGGGTCCCACATTTTTTATTCCCAAGCTCGGGGATAACCTCAAAAGCAAATATATGTATAATATATAAGTACGATAAGAAGTAAATACATTAGTCATATAAAAAAAATTATAATTAAAATACAGATTCAAATTTTAAATTCTCTCTAATAGTGCGTGCGGTAGACCATATATGTTGTACGTCTCAGTTGTGTGTACATTAGCACCCCTTTCTTGCTGTAGTTGTTCAAACCGCTCCCGTCGACCATCTAACGCATGCTTGAAACAATAAATTGACCGCCTATACACGTGTGCGCCCCACGGGAACGCATCAAAAGCGTCCAAGTCCTCCACTAGCCTCCACTGCCATACTGGAACTTTATCTCGCTCGTCTACCCCCATTAGTATCCAGTTGAGCATAAACAATAAGCATAGCTTTACCGCATCGTACTGCTCCACAAAAATACCAATTCGCAGCACTGCTCTCAACTCTTCAAACTCGATGTCTCTACCCTGGAAGTACCGCTCGTGTATGCCATTCTCTACCATATCATACCTTGCCGTGTCGGGAATGTCTCTGAACTTCAAACCAGTGATTAGACAGAACTCAACCTTCGAGGACCGGACCGAATGCTTACCTAACAAAAATCTCATCTCATCTCATCTTCCGGCCCATCGTGATGCAACTCACGCAAAAGCAGCCGATGGACAATCCTAGCCGAAAAATGAATCTCACGATGCATATTTAGGAAATGAGTAAAACACGACTCAGTATACCGACGTCGGTCTTCGATCCTCAGATGTTCAGGTACACTATTAAGTGCGTTGTCGATATCAATCAGGTCATGGAAATGGTCATGCAGTATAATATTTCCCTTGAACCATTCTCCCACTGGGGTTTTAAGCAACTCCTTTAGCTGATTCCTCATCTGCATTCACAGAAAAAAAAACATATGAGTTCATGAAAAGGCTCGAACGAAAAGGCTCGAACAAAAAGGCTAGGGCAGTATATGAAAATGCTCGGGTAATGTATCAAAAGGCTCGAACACTTCAGTAAAAGGCTCGGGTAGTGTATCAAAAGGCTCGAACACTTCAGTAAAAGGCTCAGGTAGTGTATCAAAATGCTCGAACACTTCAGTAAAAGGCTCGGGTAGTATATCAAAAGGCTCGGGTAGTTTGTGAAAAGGCACGAACACTTCATTAAAAGGCTCAGGTAACGTTTGAAAAGGCTCGAACAAAAAGGCTCAACTAACAGTTCAAAAAGGCTCGATTACAGTTCAAAAAGGCTCGAAATAAAAGGTTGAAAAAGGCTCGATAACAATTCAAAAAGGCTCGAAATAATGTTCAAAACGGCTCGAAGTAAAGGTTTCAAAAACATAGTAAAAAAGGTACAAAAAAGCACGAAATCACTACAAAAAGGCTCGATAGCAGTTCAAAAAGGCACGACAACAGTACAAAAAGGCTCGAAAACACTTTAAAAAGGCTTGATAATTGTACAAAAAAGGACGATAACAGTACAAAAAGGCTCGAAATCACTTCAAAAAGGCTCGATAACAGTTACAAAAGGCACGATAACAGTACAAAAAGGCTCGAAATCACTTCAAAAAGGTTCGATAACAGTTACAAAAGGCACGATAACAGTACAAAAAGGCTTAAAATCACTTCTAAAAGGCTCGATAACAGTTACAAAAGGCACGATAACAGTACAAAAAGGCTCAAAATCACTTCTAAAAGGCTCGATAACAGTTACAAAAGGCACGATAACAGTACAAAAAGACCCGAAATCACTTCAAAAAGGCTTGATAACAGTTACAAAAGGCACGGTAACAGTACAAAAATGATCGAAATCACTTCAAAAAGGCTCGATAACAGTTAAAAAGGCACGGTAACAGTACAAAAAGGCTTGAAATCACTTCAAAAAGGCTCGATAAAGATTCAAAAACACTCATAAACCCAGATCTTCATCGTCTTCAAAAGAAATTTTTTTCTTAAACTAAAACACTAACCTTATCTCATCAAACAAACATAATGAACAACAAATCAAATCAAACATAATCTACATCAAATACACAAAACTTATCTAGAACAAAAATGCGTGAGAAACAAAAACTTACCGGTCTCGTTTTTGTTCGCCCTTCAGTTCTATTCGACATCGGTACTGTAGCGCCGTCGCCGGTGGTTTGCCGTCAGATTTTGGTCCGCTAAAGCACTGTTGCGCTGTCGGGGTTTCTCTCTCTGATCTTTTCTTTCAACGTTTCAAAAATAGATAAAGCGACAAAAAAATGGTAATTTTGTCTAGTCACATAAAATGGTGCCTTTTAAACTTAAATTAGTAACTTGGTGTCTGTTCCCCAAAAAGCGCTCCAAATGGTGACATTTAAATTTCGAACTCTGCTTCCCATCTCTGGTGCCAAAACTGGTTTCGTTTTTTCATTTTCTGCTTTGGATGTGTTTTTTCTTCATAAATGTTTAGTCTAAATAAGCTAAAATCATGGTAACTCAATATTTGAATTCTATAAAACATCATTGGAACTGCAAAAAAAAAACATTAATAATCGAAATAATTTTTCTATAACACATTTTATCGAGCACTTTCTATGCATAAAAACTTTATCACTCTCAGATTATTAAACATATGTTTTAAAGAAATTAAGAATTTTTAAAATAAAATTTGAAGAAGTCAAAAAACATTAACGGTTGTATCATGATTCATTTATGTTAACTAAGTTGCATGGCCAAGGTTTCTATATGAATACCTTAATTTACGTTTGGCCATTCAACGCAGCTAATAAATGTTCGGTGTTTTATATATTCATAATTCAAAACAAGTTTACGTAAATGTCATTAATGTTTACTCAATAAATGTACAAATAAACAGTACTTGTACTGAATTATTTTTAGGGTTTTTTGTTTTTTTTTTTGTTTACAACTGGTCCTCACATTTTTTTCAAATGACAAATTAGTCCCTCGCTTTTCAAAAGTGATCAAATTGGTCCATCTATCAGTTTAACGGTGTTAAATATAACAGTTGACATAATTTTAGTTAAAGTATGTAAATACCCTTTATTAATCATATTAGATTAAAGTTGTTTTGTCTTTCGTGCATTTAATTCATCATTATAATTACAACAAAATCCAAAAATATTATTAATGAAACACCATTTATGCCTTTTTAAATTAAAATTTTCTAAAAAATCTAAAAAAAATTTAATAAGACAATGTCAATTATAAACCTATTTTATAAACAAAGTTACCATTCATTTCCAGTTTAGTCTTTTACCATTTTTATATGATTGTTTTATCAAAACCAATAAATAAAATAAACAAAAATATTCATGTGTTCAAAAAAACTATACATGTGTCATTATTATATTGTTTAGGAGTAACGTACAATTTATATTTCTACATATGTATCTCGCGCTTTCCCACCAAAAACCGCCTAGGCTTAGAAACCAAATATATGTTTAGATATTAAAATAGAATCCATCATGCATTCATGCATGCATCGAGTAATTGGAAATTAGATGCATAGTTTTTTTTGAAGAAGAATTGGGTGCAACTTCACTAATGTTAATTAGATGCATTCTGGTATTCCTATATGTATATATTATACAAGTTGAACTTGACTAATCATGAGGATAATCATGTTGGAAATTTTGTGATGAACACACATTTTGAGAGCACTATTTAGGTATTTGGAATCTGGCCTCTCATTTCTGTCTCTTTTGGAAAGGATTGTAGTCTCTGATCATTTCTACGCGTGCCATGCCAGGCACAGCCCGCCTCGTTGGCGGGCCTTAAAGGGCCGGGCATGTCAAGTCCGGCCCCAATTACCACCTTTACTCAGATACATACATCGATACGAACAATGTATGCCCATTACAATATAAGGAAATCACGGTTTGTTTGGCTTCAATATTTAAAAAAGAAGAATTGCCAATGAGCAGAGCATCATATAAAAGCAATTGACGGGGTTGGTCTAAAAGCAGGGCATTACTTGCATAATCATCTTGATTGTAGAAGTTATTCTCTAACTTTGAGATTTTCCTTAACACATAGAATATATCTGTTTTCCTCTCAAGCAATTGAAATTCCTTAATTGTCTCTTCTTGCTTTCAAAGGAAAAAGAGCCTGAGAGAATGTGTGACTTGCAGCTCTCAGCTTGGAATAAAATGCTTTTACTTTCCTAACTTTCCTTACTCAAAAATTGGACCTTGCAGTTGCAGGCTCTGTATACATCTTTATGCTCATAGCTAATCAAAGGTAATTGGCGGACTTGTAAAGTTGTACAAGGTGATCGATCGATCCGGTGCATTTCAAGGACATAACATTTTCCTATTCGGATATGGTCACTTATTATGTATATTTTAATTTTGTTGTTGGTTTCTTCTATTGTGTATCTTCCAAGTCTAGGCAGATCAATTTTTTTTTCCTTTCCCTTTTACTGGTTTTTGGATTTCAAGCTGCAATCTTCCTACTTTCCTTTGATTTAATTGAAATTCCTTGTCTTACTTTGCTTCTAAATTTTGGTAGTGAAAACAAAGAAACCAAGCTGCACCGAATTGCAAGTTCTTTTCTGACAATATCTGCATGCTCATGGATGATTAGAGATTATTCATCTTTACTTCTAAAGTTCTATGTGATCATAAAGTGCATTTCAAGGATAACATCCTCCTCCATTTGGTATGATTAATCATAAAATTGAACTTCATTATTATTCATAATCATTGAACTTCATTGTTGTCTCGTTTCTCATCATATTTAAGTGCATTTCAAAGATAATATCCTTATTAGCTCTAAATCCTAATTAACATCTTTATGCTCATAGCCAACCAAAGTGATCTCACTGAGTTTCAAGGCTAGAAGAGGAGATCAAGCGAGTATATTTATTTCGAGGATAACATTGTCTCATTTAGGTATGATCACTTATTATTACCTCTTTTAAATGTGTTAGTGTTTGTCATATGAGTTTATCTGGATCATATTGTAATTCTTTTCCTTTCAATTATATCTCAAATTATTAATTTCTGAAATGAAATGAAATGCAAGATTGTTTATGGTTTTTTTAATAATAATTGAATAAATTGTTTTGATCCCCTTTTATTTGTATTGAATAAACCTCTCTCTCTCAATTAGGGATGGCCATTGGGGAAATAGGGATTGATATAGGTCTCCCCATCCCCATTTTCCAAATTCTGCCCCCCCCCCCCCCCATTTCCTAATTTGGGGAAAATGGGGATGTTGTAGTTTTTGGGGGAGGTCTCCCTATCCCCATCCCCATTTCCCTATTTCCCCATGTTTAAATAAAAATTACATACTTAGTAAAATAGAAAGAATAAAAATATTAAAAATATATATATTTTAATATACTATATATAAGGTTCGGGGGAAATGGGGATGGGGACACCTACCTCCATCCCCATCCCCATTTTCATAAATTTGTGGGGAAAATGGGGAAATAGGGATGGGGATCCCCATCCCCATCCCTATTTCAATTTGGGGATAAAAATCATCCCCATCCCCTTCCCCCTCCCCCTCCCATTTCCCCATTTTTCCCATAAAATTTTCCCCCACATGAGGATGGGGGTATGGAGATTTGGGTCCCGAGGATAAATAGTTATCCCTATTCTCAATATAAGAGAAACTATCTCAAGAATAACTTGAACTGGGGAAGTTACAAGAATACAAGAAATCTTAGAACAAGAATTTAGGAGATTGGGATTGTCGTTGGTGTTGGATTAAGTTGATAGCATCACAAGCCTAGTATATATAAAAAAGTGATGTCCTCCCATGGATGACACCTAGCTCCATGTGTCAACCATTCTTGCAACCTTATGCCACCTTCTGACACCTAATGCCACATGAATCCACCAATTGCCACCTTATGCCAATGGATGATGACACTTTATTGTTTGCATGCTAACTTGCCACATGAGATGAAGTCTCATTTTCCACACGAGAGAGAAGCAAACACCTATTCCATCTTCTAGAATGGGTGGGTCCAAGCCATAAAAAATGGCTTTATATTCCAACAATCTCCCAATTAAAGTCATTTTTCTCAATCCTTCCATCATTTTTACACTCCATGCAGCTTACATTTCTGCTAGGCCATTACAGGTGATCCTCCACAACATAATGCCACATCTGAGGCCTCTAATGTAACTCAGAACCCTTTCCACATTAATCCAATGCTCTCTACTAGGCTTCACTAACCATTCACACTCCATGTGCAATTTCCTGTCTTGTACAAATTATAGCGAACATTAAACTTCTCATTGCTGATGCATCCCGTACTCGATACATTCTCATCCTTTCAGCTTCATTGATAGGGCTTATTCTTGAGGATAATTTGGTAGGAAGAGGGGTAGAAATTGGCTTAAAATCTTGCATGTTGCATCCCTAGAATCTTGTTTGATAGTCCCATATCCTTCATATCAAACTCCTTAGCCAATTATGCCTTTAATTCTTGGACTCAATCTTTGTTAGGGCTTACTACCAATAGGCCGTCCACGTACAACAACAATACAATGAAGTCATTATTATTCTCAAATCTTTTATAGTAAGTACAATGGTTTGAACCGAGTATATTTTACCAAAGGCTAATCAAGGAGGAATCAAATCTTTTGTACCAACACCTTGACACCTGTTTGAAGTCGTACAGAGATTTGGTCAACATACAAACCAAGTTCTCCTTGTCTTTTTCAACAAAACCTCATGGTTTAAGCATATAGATTTAAGCTCTCCATGAAGAAACCTAGTTTTCACAACTAAGCGCTCTAACTCAATGTCAAAAGTAGCACACATAACTAGGACCACTATGATGGTTGTAAGTCAAACCACTCAGGAAAATATCTTTTTGAAGTCAATACATTCTTTTTAAGCATATCCGTTCACCACCAATCTTACATAATAACACTCCATTTGGTCATTACCATCCCATTTAATCTTATAGACCCACTTGTTAGTTGTTACCGAGGGCTTTCCTTCCATGTGGTAATGGTACAAGTTCCCAAGTCTTGTTTTGTAGAGCTTTAATTTCTTTCTGTATTACTGTCATCCACAAAGATACATTTGGCATAGTTATAGCTTCATGGAAAGTTGATGACTCTTCATCCTTCGTTAAAAGACAGTATGCAATGTTACTCTCAATAACATACTCCGAGCTCCAAATAAACAGTCTTTTCTCACGAGTTGATCATTGAACTTTCAAAACCTCAAACTTGACTGGTTCTCGTTCCTCGTGCCCTGGTGCTACTTCAGAAGAATCTGAATCTTCTTGTTCCAGATCATTTTCCACCAGAACAAAAGTAGTCTCTGAATTATTCTTCAAAGTGCTATCATGTCATTTTCCTTGTAGGTGATCTTCTGCAAATATCACACCCCTGCTGACGATAACCTTATTGGCAGTGGGATCTCATAGGCAATACCATTTTCACTCCGTTAGCATACCCTAAGAATATACATATCTTAGATTTCAGATCCAATTTTGCTTTTTCATAGGAATTGTACATCACATACATAATACATCTAAATGAATGTAAAGTAGAGTAATTAGTTGGCTTACCAGCCCACATCTCCATTGCCATCAATGGAGATCGGTTCATCACATAACAGACGGCTCTGGTTGCTTATGCCCAAAATGACTTTATCAGACCCGCGATCCTCATCATAGCTTGAATTCTTTCTGCTTGAGTTCTGTTCATCTACTATGCCACTCCATTCTGATGAGGAGTATATGTGACCATGATTTTCCTTTCAATACTTTCTAACGCAAACAGTGCAAGAAACTCGTCGTCTGTCTACTTTCTTCCATTATAAGTCCTTAAAAACACTGGATTCTCCTTCCAAAGTCAATCTCCATCTGCATTTTGAAGCTAGACTTTGAACACAGGAATGAAATCTAACTTCCTATTGATGGGGTACACCAGCATCTCCTAAATCCAAGGGATAAATCGGGTGATTCCCAAACATCAGAATGGATCAAGTTTAGAATGCATTTGCTCATAGTAGTAGAACTGCTAAACTTCAATCTATGCTGCTTACTTGTAATACAATGTTCACTAAAAGGTAGATTTACCAATTTGAGATAGAATCTTCAAACCTTGTTTTGATATGTGGCAGCCATATCATCATTGACTACTCTATAACTGTTGATGCAACACATGCATCACCTTCCTATAGTGTTTCTCCCTTAAGCATGTATTGAAAATATATAAAGGACGTGTGTCTAAACAACCTAGGGGAGTGAATGGGTTGTTAATCCAATTAGTTACCAATTTTTTGGATTAGTCAATATTACAAAACTAACCCAATACAATCAAATACATTTAACGTAATTAAAGTGCGGAAAACAATAAATAACAAGTTGATTGATTTTACGTGAGAAACCCTTAACAGAGAAAAATTCACGGGCTAACATGCTAGCCACACACGGTCTTCAACACCACTATATGTAATGATGTTTACAACCCTAGGTTGGCCTCTAGTCATACCATTCTTGGTTACTAACTCACCACTACTACCTGCAGACCTTTAATAGTGATTCTAAACCAAATGTGCTTGAGCACTACACACCGGTAGTCACAAGACTTAACTTTCAATGAAGAGATCAATAACTTATGTGAATATATGATGATATCCAAAATGAAACTAATGCTATGCTATACTGAATGCTTATCTAGGAATTTAAGATGTCAATGGGGACAATCCTAGATATCATGATGTCTATATAAAAGCTCATAAAGACTTAACTAGATATGGATATGAAGACCTAAAATCTATTCATCAAACAAAAGCCAATCAACATAAGATGTTATTAAACATGGCAAGGACAATAAATATGCAATTAACAAATGCAATCAATGAGTCCTACATATCAATGTCTAAATGCAAAGCATATAGACTTAGCTAGAGGGCAAAATGGTCCTAAATGCTAGCTATCACAAACAACACATCTCAACCAATAAACAAAGACTCAAACATGTTATAAATAACATTAATTAGAGAGTCATGCATTTAATCACAAACAAAATGCTAAACCTAGGCAAACATGTCATAAAGTTAAAACAACAAGATCTAGAACATGTAGAGATTACCTAGTTAAAGAAATCAAGAAAACCCATGCTTGGATGATGCTAGGAAGATGTTAAATGCTCATGGTAAAGTGTTTGGTTGAGTAAAAATGAGTTCTCGGGAGCTTCTCTCTCTAGGGTTTGAGTTTCTCTCACTTGATTATGATTTTGAGCTCTCAAAAACGAGCTAGAAAGAATCATTTTTCATGTCAAAACATTTATATTTAAAGTTTACCTTGTTAGTGCAAGTGACTAGAGACTAGTATAGCAACAAGCAAGGGTATCGTTCCGTATGGAGGTGGTGTCCATCAACCGTATCGAGTTCTAGTGTTTATTGAAAGCATGTAAATAGAATGCGGATGTGGTGAGAATGGTGTGTGTGAGGTGTATGCATATTGCGGTGTGGTGTGTGTGGAAATGTAAAGAAAGAATGCAAATAAAAATAAAGAGAATATGAAATGGTGAAAATGGTGTTTAAAAAGACAAATAATAAAATGGTGGCTTGGACAGGTGTAGGATTGTGGTCATACAAGGTACTTATTAATTCACCAAACACAAGTGCACACCTAGTTGATTGTTAGGCCTTAAGTTCAACCAATTCAAGTTAAGGGCTTGTTCTCTAGATTAAAGAATACAAAAACATTAATCACTCTCCAAGGGTCATTGATAGAGCAAATGTGCCCCTAGTCCCAACCATTAAGCACATGAACATATAGCCAAAGCCTATTCTAGCATGTTCATGCATAAAACAAGTTTCATCTGTTCTTTTAAAGCTAAGTGGTTAAGACTATACCCGGAAGGTCATCCATGGAGGTACAATCCTAACCCATAATACACGCAAACCCATCAAAACAAGGCATTTCGACCTTCCATCAACATACACACACAAATAGGATATTTGATTACAACTACTCCCACATTTAAGTTAATCTACTCCTAATTCCATCCATGAACACATATCAATTTCTAATCTCCTTACACAAGCATATCAAGATAAGAGATTAATCAATAATAACAAGAACAAATAAAAACCCAAATGGATTTATAAACAACCAACATATATTGAGCACAAATAAGGTTTACAATATTTCCCAAGTGGGGATTACACAATCAAGAAAACATGAAATATAAAGAGAATGAGTTTAAGAAGACAACCCTTGAAGAAATCCCTCTAAGAGCTCCATGAACCCCTAGCTCGAAATTGGTCATAGACCACTCCTATCTCTTTGCAATCAACTCTCAAAAGTGGTGGATGATGGGTAGAAAGTGGTGGTGGTGAGCTTCCCATGGAAGTTCTCCTCCATGTGAGCTTTGAAAGCCTCTCTCTCTCTCTTGATTTGGGGAGAAGATGAAGATGGAGTGTTGTTGTGTTTCTTGTGTTGGTAGCTGGTTTGTTGTGTCAAGAGAGGGCTCAAAATGGTGTATAAATAGGTTGGGAAGGTTAGGGCACGATCTTGGCATGAAAGAACTAAAATGCCCTTCTGAAATGGCTTGAAAACTGATCCTTTGCTGAGCTGGCAACGGAAGGTCGCTGCTAAGTTGGCTGTGAGAGGGAGCGACCAGCATGAGAGCCAACTTCTCTGCCCTTGGGGCACAAAAAGGTCGCTGGCACATTGGCCATGGGAAGGTGTGAACTTCACGGTGACCTCCACTTGGAATTTCTCAGCTTGCGCACCGTTACGGAAACATTCATATCTCCCTCTAGAAAACCCGGAATAGCATTCCGTGAAAGCCTTTGAAAAGTTGAATTCTGGGCTTTTCGATTATATGTAGAGCTCAACGTGGTTCGATCTAAAGAGAGAGATATGCCCCCCGAAAATTAGGTATTCTACACAAAGTCTCTGCCATGGTCATTTTTCCAGTCTCGCGCACAGTTACAGAAACATGCATAACTCCCTCCAAAAAGCCCGGAATTGCAATCCATGAAAACTGCTAGAAAGTAGACTTCCGGGGCCTTCCAAAAATATATGGTACAAAACCCAGTTCTCAATGATGAGGGAGATATTGACCCCGAAATTTGTATGTTCTACATGGGCATTTACAATGTCAGCCCATTATCCTTTGGAAAATAGAGTTGACCAGTGCCGCGGTCTCAATGTTTTGTTCTAGCTCAACGGTGGATCCACCACGAAAACATGGTTTTGCTTGCCACGGTTGACCATGAATCACACCGCGGTTTGGGTCAACGACGAGGCCGCAACAACTCTGTATGGCTTCCATTCTTGACTTTTTTTGCTCATTTTGGCTTCCTAACTTAACTTTAAGCTCAAAACACCAATTGTAGGGAATATTTTCCAACACATGGCTCACAACACCCATAATATACGAAAACATGCTCGAAAACAAGAACAAGAGATAGGAAATGGGGACCTCAAATAAGTATATAAATCGTCTGATCAAACAGCCCTAGATGAAGTGACGACATTTTGATTAAAAAAATCAAAAGACAGGTCATTTTCACGGTACATTTCGCGGTACACTCCGATAGAGCGTACTGCAAAAAACTAGTTGACAATGCTCTCAACTTCTGCGGTTCGCTTCAACAAGCGTACCCGAAATCAAACAAGACCACCTCTGCCAACTATCGCGGTTCGTAGTCACAATAGGCATATTGAATTTCTAAGGGCAATTTGGTCCAATAACCATGAACCAAACCCCTATAGCCTAGGACCAAACTAAGAGAAAAAAAAAGGATCTTCTCAAGTGGTCAACCATCGCGCTAATACAAGCAAACCAACGTGTAAGTGCGGACGTTTCTGATCATACAATGGAAAATGAATTACACCACACTTAAGACTAACATGAAGTGCAAATGTGATTGTGAGAGGAATGCACACATAAACAATGAGGTACAAATACATGAAGTGTGTGTGTGTGTGTGTGTGCACCCTAATCTCTTCAAGAATCAAGTCAAGTGATTTACCTTTAGCTCTTGCTCGTGCTCTTGAAGACATGGAGATGCTTGGAAGCTTGTCATCGAGGACCTAAGCTACCCATTACATCATCATCCCTAATGTGGTTTGTCATGAAATAAGTCAATCACAAAATAGAGGTCCTTATATGTATAGATTTGAAGCTGTCTTTTTTGCCTTCATAAATACAAACAAGCCTCTGACAATCCTCAAGATCTCATTTTCTATATAGTTCTTGCATCCAAGATTATCTATTTGTCCCAAAGACAATAGATTTTTCTTCAAGCCCTCCACATGTCGTATTTGTTGAATGGTGCGAACAGTACCACCATCCACTTTATCTTGATGGTGTAAATACTAGCGATCATAAGGCATGATCGTTACCCATAAATACAGATCCTTTAGAGTCAGGCTCATATTTATGGAACCATTCTCTTTAAGAGGTCATGTGCTAAGTAGATGATGAGTTTAAAAGACAGACATCAAAACTTTATGCCTTCAATAATAGTAATTGTTTCGCTGTATAGTAATTCACTAACGTTTGAGGTACTTGCAACACATCCCTATGAATTTGATGACTCAACAGCTTTGTTGCCTCCACATTTCTTGTTTTGTCAATATTCTTTCCTATCATGCCATTTCTTGCTATATTGGAACCAAGTAATGTTCTTTTTATTTCCAAATCTATAATGATTGTGACTCCCTTTAGGGCCATGTTCCGTTGATCTTCCTCTTGTTATCAATAAAACATCTGCTGGCTACGAACTAGCCAATCTATCCTTCTTATTCTTGTACCTACTTTCTTCTTCAAAGATAGCAGCTGCAACATCATTGAAGACTAGATATTCCGTAAGGATGTTATTCGTTAGATCGATAACAAGTTGATAATATGAGTCAAATAGACTTTGAAATAGAAGTTTCGCACATTTAGTCTCTTTTATTCTATAACCCAACACTGTGAGCTAAGAAAATAGTTTATTTAGGGTGTTGCAATTGTCGGTCACCGACAAGTATTCTGCCATTCGAAGAGTGTAAAGCTTTTTTTTCAAGAAGATCTTATGGCGTAATGATTACGCCTTATAATTTTGTCAGAGTATCCCATATCTACATCGTCGTTTTCTTCTCCGCCACACCTGATAATACTCCATCAACTAGTGCTAGATATATATTGACAATTATGTTGCCATCCATCTTGTTCCACTCTTCATCATCAGTGTAATCTATTGGCCTTTCGCTATTTTCTGCCAGCAGTTATCCTTCATCAATATTGTCCTTATCTTCATTTTCCACAGTGAGAAATTACTCCCATTTTTGTGAAATCCACAACAAACATTGCCCGTGAACCCTACTGAATATTGGAATAGTGTAGATACCGTGAACAGTACACCAGAAAAGTTCCCAAGAAAGAGTGGAGGGTCACTTCGGACACATTTAAATACCAATCTCCTAAGACAGAACTTTCCTAGACATGCACTTCCACACCACCACTACTAATTCCAGCAACGTACAACCCGGAGCTCTGATACCACTGTTAGGAAACTGATGAAGTTCCACTTCCAGCATAAATTTGAAATAGAGAATAAAAATGAGAAGTTGACACAATATTTTTGTTGTAAAACCCTCAATGTGACGGAAACATCCACAGACAAGTGTAAAAGGATTTCACTATGAGAAAATGACTTACAAACTTCTCTCTATAAGAAGGAGAGAACACTACAACCTCTCTCTCAATATATGAGAAAATATCTTAAGAATAACTTAAACTGGAGAAATTACAAGAGATCTTGGAACTAAAATTCAAGAGATTGGGATTGGCTTTAATGTTGGAGTGAGTTGAGAGCATCAAAACCCTTAGTATTTATAGGCTAGTGATGTCCTCCCATGGATGACACCTAGCTCCATGTGTCAACCATTCTTGCAACCTTATGCCACCTTGTTGTTGGGGATTCGAATCGATGAACGTGGAAACGCTGTGCCTAATATACACTCATAACTCATAGCAATTAATAACGTCAATAAGCAGAAAAATAGATAAGAGAAAATAAACAATCACAAAACAAGATATATGTGGAAAATCTAAATCGGGTAAAAAACCACGGGCTGTTAGAATGACAGAGAATGTCCCACTATCTGATAAATTGTTACAACAATATACTCTAGGATTAACTCTCTCACCTCAACCCCAAACCCCACTCATAAGATCCTCAACGAGTATCCCCACAATATCCCTTAGGTCTCCCCTGAATATCACCCACGGATCTCTAACTTGATCCATTGATATCCTCCTGGATCCCTCCCCGAATATTCCCTTGGTCTCCCTCGGATCTCACCACACTCTCTATAATATTACATGGTGTTCTTTTTGCTCCACAACCTTAAATATAATAACATAAATATTAGGTTTATTTATACTAGTTACAGAGAGTTTAAGATAAAAGGAAATCATATTCCTAAAAGTACAAGACTTACTTGTTCCATATAGATACTATTTTCTTTTATGACAAGTCTTCTTGTAAAGAGTAAATCCTTTTCCGATAAGTACAAGAACTTCTAGAAAGAGAACCTTTCCTTTTTCGCACAACATTCCTGATCTCAGCAAAGTACATCGTTTCCATGGTATGGGCCGCGGTGTGCATTCCGCTTCCTATATTACAGAACATTCTGGTCCCCACCCCTCCTAGTACCGCGGTCTGTGCCTCTTGTCTCCGCTGCTGTCTGTGCCTCTTGCCTCCGCCGTTGTTTGCGCCGCGCCTGATCCTCTGGACTTGACCGAACTGTGTGCCATGGTCCATGCGCTTGTCCGCACTGCGGTTCCTGCCAGATTCCGTTTCTTCAGTTCTTCTTCGATCTTCAACCTCCTTAAAACACCACCTCCAACTTTCAAACGTTATCCCACGTCTCTAAGAAGTAACACATCAGTTTAGTCTTGTTTGGTTCACATTTGGTTCGCTTAGGAATATAAGTCAAAATCTAACACTTGTTACACCTAAAGCCACATCAATCCACTAAATGCCACCATATACCAGTGAGAAGTTGAAGATTAATTTGAGCCATAAGTTATGTGGTTTGGTTAGAAATTGAAATGCATTTTTTTTTTTTTTTTGGGACGAGCTATGCATATTGGATTGTTAGATAGATAATTAATTAAAGTGAAAGTCTGTTTCCTCTTGTGGTCGAGTAATAGTCATAGAGTGAATTGAATTGAATTAATTAAAGTGAAAGTCTTATCAGGTTTAGATTAGTATTGGGTTAACGTGCTTATAAACCTGTTAAATAAAGGATTGTGTTTTAATTGAATTCCTTTTAACTGGCTAACCCGTTTAAGTTGGTACTTGGTATTAATTAATACTTTAAAAAAAAAAATAGTTTATGTTGGTATTAAATTAAGTTATCAGTGTTTTTTATTTTAAAAAAAATAATATAAGTTAACAGTGTTTAATTAAATTGTTTATTATTATTATTATTATTATTATTATATGTTGGAATTTTTGGGAAGTGGTTTTGAATTTGAGAGATGTAGTTAGCATAGCCGGACAAAATCCCTCTAGACTCTAGTAGTTTTCTCAACAACAATTATCCCCCTCTAGTTTCCCATTATCTACCTTGCCATTAGTTTTTGGAGAGCTCCTCCTTATAATCCACAAATTATCTATTTACACTCAAATTTAATTTTTTTTTATTAATAACAATTTTAACCTGAATTAAAATCACTAAACAAGTAAAAAAAAAAATTCTAAAGACACTCTAAACTAAATAAATCATTAAAAAAAAAAAAAAAAATCTCTCTCCTAAATCAGTAGATTAAATATTACGTATTAAACTCTCTTTCCCATTAAACATATTAAACACTCTCTCATAATTACTCTTTTTTCATTTTTCAATCTCTGATTAATAGTTAAAGTAAAAAAAACTTATGAATGTTTTGGTTTTTTACTAACAGTAATATATATATATATATATATATATATTTATTAAAAAGTCAATCTTTTTTTTTAAATATATATATATATATATATATATATATGAAAACTTGATTTGTTACCCGATAAAAATTGGATTATTAAAAAAAAAAACTAACAATTTTAATTAAAAAGACCATTTTACCCGTCAACATAACCTTAAAATGACTGTTCTACCCTCAAGGTATTTAGAAAATAAAATAGAGATGCCTAGCATTACTCTATTAAAAACAACCCTCTATTTTATCAAAAAAACCGTTTAGAGTATGTCATTCTATAGATTTAATTTCTAGCCATGCAGTGCACCTGTGCAAGTGAGAGAGTTTTATTATTATTATTTTCCTCTTTTTAAGAGCTGATAGCTGCTAATTAACTTTTAACATCAGGTTGGATGGAAATTGTTAAAGAATGTGGGACCTCTATTTTATCAACAATCGTAGAAGACTTGGTGAAGTCAACTGGTCGCCAAGTTGGTTACATATTTCGTTTCAAAAGCATTATTGAAGATCTGAACGAAGAAGCCGAAAGTTTGAGATTGGCACAAGAGAACATGCAACATAGAGTTGATAGAGCCATAAAAGACACCGACGAAATTGAGAAAGATGTGCAAAAGTGGCTAAGGGATGTGACGGCTGTCGTGGCAGATGCTGAGGTTTTGGAAAAAGAAACCAGAGAAAAGAAAACATGTTTTAATTGGATTTGGAGATATCAATTGGCCAGGAGGGCACAAAAGAAGATAAGCACTCTGTCGAAATTAAAAGATGGTGGCAAATTTGACAATGTCTCCCATCGTACTACTCTGTCAGGCATAAATGTCTTAACACCAAAAGATTTTATGCTTTTTGAGTCCTCAATATACACATTTAATCTGATAATTGAGGCACTCAAAGACGATAAAACAAATGTTGTTGGATTGTATGGGATGGGGGGAGTCGGTAAAACAACCTTGGCAAAAGCTGTGGTTAATAAAGCCAATGAAGAAAGGATTTTTAATAAGGTCATGATGGTGGTTGTATCACAAACGCCAAACGTCAGAGACATTCAAGATCAGCTAGCAGACTTATTAAATTTGAAATTGGAAGAGAAAATCAGAGAAGGGAGAGCTGAACGATTGTATATGAGATTAAAGGATGAGAAGAAGATCCTCATAATCCTGGATGATATTTGGGAAAAAATCGACTTGGCAATTATAGGAATACCTGTGGACGATCCTCACAAGGATTGCAAAATTTTTCTAACTACTCGTCAAAAACAAGTATGCATTGATATGGGGTGTCAATCACGGATTCCACTAGATGTTCTAAACGAAGAAGAGGGATTGGTTTTATTTAAAAGACATGCAGGTTTACTTGATGTTCACTCCCCAACCACGATTAAATTGGCAAAAGAAGTTGTGAAAGAATGCAAAGGTTTACCTTTAGCAATTGTTACCATCGGAAGTGCTCTTAAAGAAAAGGATATTAATGAATGGAAAATAGTGACACAAAAATTGAAAAAGTCGAAACTTATGGATGTAGATATTGTTGATGCGAAGGTTTATGCTTGTCTTAAACTGAGTTATGATTACTTGAAAAATGAGAAAACAAAGTCTTGTTTCTTGTTATGTTCGTTGTTTCCTGAAGATCATGAAATCGACTTGGAGAAATTGGTTATATATGGACTGGGGTTAGGTTTGTATCAGAACATTGATTCAATCGAAGAAGCAAGAAGTGAGTTACGTGTAATGGTTAATAACCTTAAAGCTTCAAGTTTGTTGTTAGATGCGAAGGAAGGACATGTGAAAATGCATGATGTAGTTCGTGATGTTGCCTTGTGGATAACTTCGAAGGGTGAGGAGGTATTCATGGTTAAAGCTGGCATGGGATTGACTGAGTGGCCAGAGCATGAAGGCTTGGAGCAGTGCACAGCAATCTCCTTAATGGGAAATCGTATTGAAGTGCTTCCTGATGGTTTGGTATGTCCCAAACTGAAAATTTTGCTTTTGGATTCTTATCTTTTCAGAAATAGTGAAGTTTCGGATGAATTTTTTGAAAAGATGAAAGCTTTGAAAGTTTTAATTCTAAGGGACAGGAACCTATCATTAAATTCATTTCAATTCTTGACGAATCTTGTGACACTACAACTGTTGGGTTGCGAATTGAGAGACATCTCTTCGCTGAAAAAGCTGGCCAAACTTGAGATTCTTAGATTGAGAGGTTCTAGTCTTGTTGAATTGCCTGAAGAACTAGGGGAACTCAGTAAATTAAGAATGTTGGATATAACAGATTGTAGTGAGTTGAAAAGGATTCCTGCAAATGTAATACCAAGATTATATCGATTAGAAGAGTTCTACATTGGTAGTATTAGCTTTAAAGCATGGGAGGTTGAAGGGACAAGTGCAGAACGGAGCAATGCTAGTCTCTCAGAGCTCTATCAACTAAACCACTTGACCATACTCTCTTTAAATATATATGTTCAACCATGCCTTACAAAAGATTTCGTTTTGCCGACGAAATTACTCAGGTATGACATAAGAGTGAATGATTGGTTTTCATATAATTCATATCCTAAATCAAGACTCTTAACAATTAGGGGTATTGAAGCCACCTCACTCGTTGCATTTAAAGCACTGTGCGAGAAAGTAGAATATCTTGAATTGGTGAGGATTAAGGGATGTTGCCAAAATATGGTCCCAAGCATTGATGAAACCGGCTTAAATGAGCTGAAAAGGCTTTATCTCAATAGTTTAAATGGGTTGGAATGCATCATTGATACGACGCATCAACAAGACGTGCCATCCACTGCATTCTCTAATTTGGTGGATTTATCTCTAGAGTTATGCGATGGTCTAAGAGAGATTTGCAGTGGAGGAAGACCTCCAAGGGGGTTTCTAGAAAACTTGGAAACTCTTAAGGTAAGCCTCTGCAGCAGTATGAGTAGCTTATTTCCAAGCTGGGTGTTAATTCAAAGACTACAAAAGCTGAAGAAAGTGAACGTGGATGGGTGTTGTGAGCTAGAAGATGTGTTTCAACTGGAGGGGTTATGCTATGTTAAACAAAATCCTTTTCTACTTTCAAGTTTAGAAAGTTTATATCTGGAGAATTTAGAAAATCTGAGGTATATATGGAAGGGTCCCACGCAGCAAGTAAGCCTGCAAAGTCTGACAGTTGTTCAAGTGAAATGGTGTAATAAGTTGAGATATCTCTTCACATTGAGCCTCGCTCGAAGTTTGTTGCAGCTGGAAGAACTCACGGTATCGGATTGCTACAGTTTGGAGTATATTGTTTCAATAAAAGAAGCAGAGGAAAATGTAGGTGGAGGAGGTGGAAATGATGTCATGTTCCCTAAGTTGAGAAAATTAAAACTTGACAGAGTAGAAAACTTCATCAACTTTTACTCAGAAAATTCGTCTCTCGACATGCAGACGGCAAAAAAGGTATGTTTTTTATTTTATTTTTTCTCTGAAGAAAAATATTCAGTTATATAAAAAGTACTTTCATTCATCTCATATCATCCATATATTTAATTGCTAGAGTGTACATTTTTAAATACCAACTCTAACTGTCAATTAAGTTTTGTAAACTGTGTCATGACCACCTCAATTGTTTGATTTCCTTAAAATTATTCAACAATCCCTTGCCAATGCGGTTGGACCTTCCTTTGGAACCTTCCACCATCCGGGTTCAATACTCATGGCATGCACATATTATGTGTATATATATATATATATATATATATGCTATTCTTGTCCCTCCTTGGTTTAACACCAAGTGAGGGTGCCCTCTCCCTTTGTGGGAGCAGACTTCCAGGCTGTGTTTGTGGTTGAGTCTAGTCCTCGCTGGATCCCGGCTTTAATAAAATAATAATAATAATAATAATAATGTTAATGATGATCTCCATAATTTAATAAATATTTTTATAGATTTTTTTTTTTTGTGAAGAATTACATAAATTTAGGATTTTTTTTGGGAAGGAGAGGATTCGAACCCACAACATTTTTTATGGATTAATTAATAGATTTTATATATGTTGTCCAATGTTAATAATTTATAGAGGTTATATATATGGCTTTTATAAGAGTAATAAAATGTAGGTATAATTACACTATCAAAATGATTAGATAAGAAATTTAGTTTGAAATGGCAGTTATAGGCAAATAGTGTGACATGAATGATTATTCGTAGGGAAAATTACTCTAGTAGCCACTCATTTGGTAATATGCTACTCCAATGGTCAACCATTATAATTTTTTTTTTTTTTTTAACTATACCCATTATAATTTTGTAAATAGAATTAATCAATAGAAAATAAAAAATAAAAAATAAAAACTAGGAAAAATATTATTTAAAAAATTAAACTTTTTTTTAAAAAAATGTATATCCAAGTATCCAACTGTCCATCATTGTGATGGATTTTTGGAGATTAAACAATTTTTTTATTAATTGTTTTTTAATAAACAAAAGAAATTTTTTAAAAATTATGATAATTTAAATAAAAAATATTTTTTTAATAAAAAAAATTGCTTATTATTATTATTATTATTATTATTATTATTATTAGGGAAAATTGCACAAACATACATTGACTTTAACACATATATGAGGTATAATCCAGTTTTACCAAAATTACAAGAAAATATCCTTGACTAACCGTTGACTGACAGTTGACTAACAGTTGACCATACTAAATAATAAAATTACCAAAATGCCCTTCTTCAATGTTTTATTAATTTTTATTTTTAAAAAATACTGTAAATATTAAAATAATTAAAATTAATTAATTAACAATATAAAATTTATAAGTCAAATATTACAAAATATCCAAATTACCCCTCAATATTATAATATTTTTAATTTTTTAATTGTTTGATAACTGTTATTTATATATTAAAAGCCAACTAAAACAATTTAAATATATATATTTTTAAAGAAAATCAAATCAAATTAAATGTTAAAAGCAAAAAAAAAAAAAAATAGCAATTAATCTCTAGGGAGACCTACGAAATATCCATTAGCGTAGGTCTCCATGGAGATCAATTGCTATTTATTTTTTGTTTTTAACATTTAATTTGATTTCCTTTTCTTTAAAAAAAATATATATTTAAATTGTTTTGGTTGGCTTTTGATATATACTTAACAGTTATCAAACAATTAAAAAATTAAAAATATTATAATATTGAGGGGTGATTTGGACATTTTGTAATATTTGACTTCTAAATTTTATATTGTTAATTAATTGGTTTTTAATTATTTTAATATTTACAGCATTTTTTAAAAATAAAAATTAATAAAACATTGAAGAATGGCATTTTGGTCATTTTATCATTTGGTATGGTCAACTGTCAGCCAACGGTTAGTCAAGGGTATTTTCTTGTAATTTTGGCAAAACTGGATTATACCTCATATATGTGTTAAAGTCAGGGTATGTTTGTACAATTTTCCCTTATTATTATTATTATTATTATTATTATTATTATTATTATTATTATTATTTACTTTCTTTATAAAAAAAATGTTTAATCTCCATCCGTCCATCATTGTGATGGATGATCGGAGATAAAAAAAATTTAAAAAGTTTTTTTTTTTTTTCAATTTTAAATTTGCCATAATTTTTTTAAAATATTCTATTGATTAATTTTACATACAAAATTAAAATGGATGGCCACTAGCGTAGAACGTGACCAAATGGGTGACCATTAGAGTAGAGTGTGACCAAACGGGTGTTCACTAAAGTAATTTTCTTTACAAATGGTCATTTTCGTAACACTTTTTTTTGCCTATAATGGCTATTTTGAACCGGATTTCCTATCTAATGGTTATTTTGATAGTGCCCAACCAAATGGGTAGCCAACAAAATAATTATCCTTAAAATATATTTTATCATAATTTTAACAAAACATGAAAAGACACCAATTATCCCTAAAATTACACTCAACAGTTATTATAGTATTATTATTTAAATTTTTTTCCAGATACTTATTCCGGTTAGTCTTACTAGAAGTATTTTTAGATCCTAAAAGTATAAAAATTGATAAAATTAAAAACGAAAACAGATTACTAACATGCCTTAAAATTCTATTAAATAAAATTTTACTAATTTGCACAAGTCTTTCATTTTATTTAAATAAATATTTAACAACAATCGACAATTGAGAATAGCATTGATGCATTGTCTTCAAGAAAAAAGGAAAAAAAAAGAAAAAAAAAAAAAAAAAAAAAGAGGGAGAGAATAGTCATAGCATTGATACCGTTAGAATCATGATAAATGCTTTAGTGCAATAGAATTGCGATGAATATTATCCAAAGGTAAGAGATTTATTCATTTATTTGTTAAACTTAGTGGTTGGTCTTATATACCGTGTTTGTTGGTACATGTTATAAATTTTAATAAAATAAATTTCAATATATACATTTTAATAAAATTATGTTATTTTGTATTTCACAGGTATTAGAGCTGGAATCCCTAAAAGAACTGGAGTGCTTGTGTAAGGGTCCCACGCATCTTATAAGCTTGCCAAATCTTAAAAAACTATCAGTGTCTCATTGCAATAGGCTGAGACATATGTTCTCTCCTAGTCTTGCTAGAAATCTGTTGCAATTGGAAGAGATGATTATTTATGATTGTGGGGAATTGGAGTATATTGTTTCAATAAAAGAAGCAGAAGAAAATGTAGGTGGAGGAGGTGGAAATGATGTCATGCTCCCTAAGTTAAGAATATTACAACTTGACAGAGTAGAAAACTTCATCGACTTCTATTCGGAAAATTCATCTCTGAACTTACAGACCGCAAAAAGGGTATGTATTTTTATTTTATTTAATTGTTAGAGTGTACTCCAGCTGCCGCATTTTAATTTCATCTTGAAGGTCTTGAGCAAGAACTAGCCTTTCTAAGTTTGAAGGTATTAGAGTTGTACTGGCTAAGAGAACTGGAGTGCTTGTGTAAGGGTCCCACGCATCTTTTAAGCCTACCAAATCTTAAAAAACTATCAGTGTATGATTGCGATCGGCTGACACATCTCTTCACGTCTACTCTTGCTCGAAATCTACTGCAATTGGAAAGCATTTGTATTATGGGTTGTAAGGAATTGGATCAAATCATTGTTAAAGATCACACAGAGGATGATCATGTCCAGCTTGGACCCTTTCCAAATCTCTCTTCCATCTCTGTCAAAAGCTGTGGCAAATTAAAAACTCTATTTCCAGCTGTCACCATAGCTCGATCAGGTCTTCAAAAACTGAGAACCCTAAATGTAGAATCATCATCTCAATTAGAAGAAATGTTTGGGCATAAAGATGAAGCAGACATGACAAGTCACAGAGAAATGGTGCTGCCTCAACTTGAGAAATTGACCCTTCGAGATTTAGCAAGCCTCGTCAACTTTTGCCCAATTGGTTATCACTTCATATTTCCATCTTTGTCACAGTTGGTGGTGACAAAATGTCCCATGATAACAACAAAATTTTCACTCGACCAAAATAGATCTGTGCATACGGAAGCAGAGGTATTTACTAATTTTGATGTTGTTGTTACTGATATGTGATAATATATACTTGATTATCATTTTCTTGTGTTTCCCAATATGCTAGAACAACCAAATCGATAATCTTAATAGTTCCATTTTAATTCCATGTTTCAATTGATTGAATGCAGGGTCCGCAAACAGGCAAGGAAGATGTAGATATGGAACAGTCCCCTCCGAAGACCACCTAGGAGATTGAATATTGCTGGAGCCTTTATCCTCTTCAAAACCAGTTACCTCCATATATCAGAAAATGATAAGAGTAGAAAGCACGTCAAGCTGGAGCATGGTTGCTTGCTAGTTTACCAGGTTATATATGTCCTGATATCTCTTGTATGCTCTCAACAGTCCGGTTTTATGCAACACCCTAATAACCTTTATTGTATACTTTTCTACAGTTGATCATTTGGGTGCTCAACTTTAAATATAATATATATTTTAAATAAATTCATAATTAATAATAAAATATATGATCAGATTTATGAAAAAAAAAAAAAAGATATGTGCAATAGTGAGAGGTTACCATCTTCACTTTTCTAGCTATCTCCACCCATTTTGAATTTAAGGCCTTGTCTCATTAACAGCTAGTTATATACCAAGAAATGGCAGTTTGCTTTGTCAGCGGAATAGATTTTTGTAAGTAAAAATAATAATAAAAGTTATGATAAATCAACTTAAATTTATGATTTAAAACGTTGATTACAAAATCTCAATTTTGTAATAATCTGGTTTAAATCACAATTGTTCATCAGTAATGAGATTGAAAATCTAAAACAAGTATACTATTTCAAAGCCAGATTGAGCAATTAGGTTACAGTAGTTGAGGCAAGCGATTTATAAACTCTTCGGCTATTTATTATTATTATTATTATAAATTATATTATTATAATCATTATTTAAAATGAGAACCATGAAGTCTGTTTTCAGATAAATGAGCCTCATCAGTTTCAATAATGAACAGAGTGGTAATGCAAAAACCATAAAAACCTTTCCAGGTACTGTTCTTCCAATTTATTTTAATTAGTCGCTAATTTGAAGTTAAAACTTTGAAGAAAGAAAAATGAGCGAAGATGATCATCAAATGTCATAATTAGGAGCTTAGGGCTCAACAGTTTGTCACCGCTTAAATCCATACCCGATACCCGCCTAAGCCCAACGTTTAGTGTTTACATCCACTCTGATTCAACAGTTTGTCATCCACTTCGACTAATCGGACATTAGGGCCCAACAAGTGCAGTCTCCAGTCTCCAGTCTCCGGTCTGTCTCTCTCTCTCTCTTCCTCCAAGGGTTTTGAAAATGATAGGTTTCAAAGCTACTCTATTGTCTTCAATCTCTCACTCAAGAACTTCCTTTCCCAGATATGGAATCTCATCTCTGTCCAAGCTTTTTACTAATTCACACCCAAAGTCCAAATCAAACGACTCAGACCGAGCTCGGCTTCATGAATTCATTCATGGGAAATGCAAATCAGGTAAAATCGACCTCCATGAAGCTTTTCACTTCTTTGATTACATGATTCATATGCAACCCACTCCACCCATGTCCTCTTTCAATATTTTGTTTACTGCACTTGTGAAGAATAAGCATTATGGTGATGTTATTTCTCTTCAGATAAGAATGAATTCTCTTCGGTTGGTGCCTAATTTTATCACTTTAAACATTTTGATTAATTGTATGTGCAAGATGAGCAGGGTTGGTGATGGTTTTGTGGTATTTGGTGCACTTTTGAGGAGAGGTTTTAACCCAGATGATGTGACTTTTACTTGTCTAATTAAAGGTCTTTGTATGGAGGGTAGAATTAAGGAAGCAACTCGGTTTCTTAAGAAAATGATTTGCTTCGGTTGTAGGCCTAATGTGGTCACATTTGCAACTTTGATTCAAGGGCTGTGTCGAAGTGATAATACGGTTATTGCCCTCCAGTTACATGAACAAGTGATTAAGGGGAATAGTAAATATAGTGTTACCTGTAAGCCTGATGTTGTTTGGTATGGTAGTATTATTGATGGTCTTTGCAAAGATGGGTTTATAAATAAAGCCAAAGAACTGTTTTTGGAAATGAAGGGTAGGGGAATCCATGCGGATGCGGTCATTTATACCTCTCTTATTCATGGCTTGTGTTGTGTTGGTAATTGGGAAGAGGCTAAAAGCCTTTTTATGGAGATGTTGAATCAAGGTGTGCATCCCACTACAGTGACATTTGGTGTGCTACTAGATGAACTTTGCAAGAGTGGGAAGATGGATGAAGCAAATAGGTTGTACGAATTGATGATTCAAAGAGGTGTTCAACCCAATACCTACACTTATAGCATACTTATGGATGGTTATTGCTTGGTGGGAAGAATTCATGACGCGGAGAAATTATTTGTTTCTATGGCTAGTTTGGGGTGCACACCTAATGTTGTCAGCTACAATATTTTGATAGATGGGTATTGTAAGAATAAAAAAGCAGGCCAAGCTATGAATCTTTATAGGGAAATGATTTCAAAAGGAATTAGGCCAACGGTTGTTAGTTACAACATTTTGCTAATTGGACTCTTTAGGGCTGGTAGAGTTGGAGAGGCAAGGAAAATGTTTGATGAGATGCAATCTTTTGATGTTGCACCTAATTCAAGTACCTTTACTGCTTTTATTGATGGACTCTGCAAGAATGATTGTGTTCAAGATGCATTGCAATTCTTTCATACTTTAGCAAATTCCAATTTTGAACTAACCATTAAAATTGTCAGTTGCCTTATCGATGGATTGTATAAATCTGGAAGGATCGAAATGGCCTGGGAGCTATTCCATAAATTGACAGAAAAATGTCTAGTGCCAAATGTTGTAACATATAACATTATGATCAATGGGCTTTGTAAAAAAGGAGAGCTAGAAAAGGCAAACCGTTTGTTATTGGATATGGAGGAAAAGGGTTGTATACCAGATGAAGTGACATTTGGTACGCTTATGCGTGGTTTCATCCAAAACAATGAAAAATCAAAAATGGTTGAACTTCTTCACAAAATGGTCAACAGAAATCTGATTCCAGATGCATCCATAGTTTCCATGGTCATAGACTTGCTTGTTAATGATGAAAATTTTCATGAATGCTTGAATTCACTTCCATCGTTTCATGTCCAAGAACCAACAAGAAGTTGAAATGATGTATGTTGAGTAGCATGTGTTTTTAGTACAAATGCCTATTTGGATAAAAATTCAGAATTGTCCCTTAACCATTCAGCCGTAGTTGGACCAGAGTCACCAGACTACATGTTTGCAGTGCTGAAGGGTAAGTTTTGTGGCTTTTATTATTATCATTATAATTTTTTAGTTCAATTCTGTGATTTCTTTATGTATTATTTAATTTTTTTTTATTATTTAAAGTTTGCTCTGGAATATTTCTTAATTGTTTGTGTAATTGGTTTCTTTACGTAATTCTTTGGTTCAGGAATATCATCACACCATCAAAGCCTCATCAAGATAATAAGTTCAAATAAACAGAAGTTACAAAGCAGCTAGACGTGTTGTCATGATCCGAGGTATTAATTTTATCAAGTAAAACTTTCAATGTCAATCATCTGAAGTTATTTTGAAATATATAGTGTTGTAGTATAGGTTTAAACTGATAATCTGATGGGGTGTATATAACAGTGTTGTTGAGGGAATATGTTTACAACATATCGTTTGGTGTTGTTAAATGAAAATATTAATGCCTAACATTTAGTGAGAAGGAATATTACAGGCTTATAGCAAATTAGAATCTAATTTATGTTAAAATTAGTATTCAATGAAACCAACTGCACAACATATTGTGCAGATTCATAGACCAATAAATCAGGTGTGTAAGCAGTAGATTTTGTTGAATTACACGGAAGTTTTCAAGAAAAATGGTATACCTTTGTTATGGTCCTTATGTACATCCTTGGTATCAAAGTTGTTTTAACACAGATTTTATCTCATTTTATAGTTTCTTGGACACAAAATTATGCCAAAAGAAGAGGAAAATCTCTCAATTAAAAATAAAAATGATTTATCTATTACAAGGTGCATAATTGTGGTTCAAAACTTCCCAAGTAGGTGGAGACAATTTTTATATGTTATAATGCAAATGATAAAAGTTGAGGTAGCTTGATGATAAGCTACTTGCACCCACACGTTGAGATCATAGGTTCAAGTCAGGTTTTTAAATCAGGAGCATACTGAAACTTTTCCTTTAGTATATGACAAAAGTTCTAATAAGTAAAGTAATTTGATAAATTTATATTTTTAATTAGTTATGTGAAATTGGAGCCAAAATGAAACTATAATATTAGTAAACAAAGTTAGGTTAATTATGCATTATGCTTTTTTAGCCAACATAATGAATGGAATCTCTTGCAAGTTGGACATAAGAATTGAGGCAGTAATGACACTTATGTAGCCTCCAATAATGTAGAGATAAGCAAAAAATGTACAATAATTTTGCTTACACGTAACTTCTTCCTTGTGAATGGTACATGTACCTCATATGTGACACATATAACCATATATATTCTTTCACATTAAGATGCATTAGATGACCCCTTTTGAACTAAATTTGCTTATTAAGAGCTCAACGGGGCATTACCTCTCGAATAAGATAGAGTGAAGTTATAGGCATGCCCTGTGAATCGAACAAAGAGAGGCTATTACTCGGTTGAGTTCTTAGGTCTATAACATAGTTCATCCGCTTACTACAAGGACAAAACCAATACAAAATATGAACCATAAAAGAAAATACATATTAAAGTGATCACATGAAGTATCTATTATCCAAAGAGGAATCCTTCCAGTAGTATCGGCCATTTATCCCACTTCCCTCCACATTGTATCAAGTGGTCATGCTAGAGTTATAAACAACATTCTCTCGTGCTTAGGTCTTAAAATGTTACAATATAAACAACACTCCTCCGTTGGTACAAAATTAGATATTAATTCAATAACTATAAACTGAAACTCAATAGACCTGAACAACACTACACATCCTCTGCTCTGCATAAGGTCTTTGTTGAGTATCAGAAACTCTAGGCAACAACACTTGCACAAACAAAATCTGAACCCATATATATAGAGAGGCAGCTTAAGAAAAATGGTTACAAACGAAATTATAATAATCAAATGACAGAAAAAGTTATAATAGATTAAAAATAAATGAAATTCGAAATTGAATTTCTATAACTTTTACATCTATCAACCAATTCAAGGTACACCATAACACGAACAATTACTATATACATTACTGCTCTTATGAGGTAACAAAATAAATATTGACACCACCCATAACATCTAACTGACATATAAGCTCTAAAGTCTTAAACCATTCGGCCAAAAATTCCCATTCATGTGCAAAAAAAGAATCTACTGATTAAGTTTCTCCGAGAACTTGATAAATAGATTGACAAACTTGAAACTCTAAAGCCTCTAAGCAGTTAAATACGAAGGAAAAAAAAAAAAAGAAACGGGTGCAGGGGGTGCTTCACAAATACAGTTAACTTAAATTGACATCAAAACCTAGAACCAGTCATAAAATCTATGATGCTTTGCACTAGTTGGTACGGGTAAAGGAAACACCACTGGTTCTAGTTGACAAGTTTTTGTGCCTCCTACGATCATTGCTTCCCAAATATAACATGTGAACTTGAAGGCATCCACATCTCAAACCTTGAGTTATAAGCACCACCAGATCAAATGTCCTTGAAGATGGTGTCTTATATGATCAGCAAAAGCAAACATTCCCCAATTTCCAGTCATTAGGGCCAAAACTTGCAGCACAAACCGGACACTTGCGATGACGACTTGCTGTAATTCTTTGAACACAGGTTGCAGAACAAGTGGTAGCACTTTGTAATGAGTAATGACAACCTGAAGAGGCAGAAAAGATCTTTTTAATAAAACATAAACGAAAGAAAACAATTGTGAGGAAGATCCTCGTGCATAAAATTAGACCAATGCTTCCTAATCTTGTTAGTCCCAATCAGGTGGCTTTTATTCGGGGGAGACAAATACATGACAATATCATTGTTGCTCAGGAAGTCTTACACAAATTTAGAAAAGCCAAAGGGAAGATAGGGTTTGTAGCATGGAAAATTGATCTTGCTAAAGCTTATGATAAGCTTTAATGGGGGTTTATCAAGCATGTGTTGGAAGAAGTGGCAATCAGTGGCAAGTTGAATGCACTGATTCTGAGTTGCATCACTTCAGTTCAGTACAAAGTGCTTGTTATTGTCGAGCTATTAGAGAGCTTTATCCCTAAGTGTGGCATTCGTCAAGGAGATCCTTTGTCTCCATATATTTTTGATCTTTGCATAGAGAAGCTCTCTCATATTATTAACCAAAAGCTTAATGAAAGGAATTGGAAACCTGTGAAAATCTCTAAGGGAGGACCAGAAATTTCACACCTCTTCTTTGCGGATGATTTGATTCTCTTTGGTGCCTCTGAGCATCAAGCTAATGTCATGAGAGAGTGTCTTGACTCCTTCTGTGACCTTTTAGGTGAGCAGGTCAGCTTCTCCAAGTCTATAGTGTTTTGCTCTAATAACATTGGGGATGCTAAAGCTAACGAGTTGACTGATTTGTGTGGGTCTCCAATTACCAAGAACTTGGGCATTTACCTTGGTATCCCTCTTATCCATGGTCGTAGCAACAAGAGCACTTATAACTACATTCTTAAGAAATCTCAAAAGAGACTTGCATCCTGGAAAAGTGCTACTCTTTCTTTTGCTAGAAGATGTGTTTTACTTAAGGCTATTGCTTCTGCTCTCCCCATATATGCAATACAGTCCATTAAATTTCCCTTTGAATTATGTGCGAAACTTGATAAGTTAAGCAGAGACTTTCTTTGGGGGAGCAGCACTGAAAAGAGGAAGATGCATCTTGTTAAATGGGAAGTGGTGTGCTTGCCGAAAAAGAATGGTGGTTAAGGTATCAAAAATATAAGGTTGATGAATTAGGCTCTTCTGGCCAAAGTGGGTTGGAGATTGGCTCAAGATGATAATGGGCTATGGGCTAGAATGATGAAAGGTTAATATTGCAAGAATGGAATAATTGTTGGTTTTGTAGGCGGTGATTGCTCAAATACTTGAAGAGGGATCTCTTTTGGAGCTTAGCTTCTTAGTAAGGGTATGCAGTGGAGAATAGGTAATGCAGGATGTGTTAAATTCTGGATCGATGTGTGGGTTCCGAATTTTGGGCCTCTTCTTAGACATTGTCTTATCCCTCTTTCGAATGAGAAGATCCTAGAAAATGTGGCTGATTATCTTCGGTCTTCTGAATGGAGTGTTAATAAGCTGAGTGGTGGTGTGTCATTCAACGCATTTTGAGTGTACATGTCGATAATAAGCAAGGTCCCTAATAAGGTTATATGGGGGCTGTATAAGAATGGTGAATTCTCGGTGAGAAGTGCTTATAGCATTCACTTTCAAGATGAGAATGAAGCTATGTGGGATTGGAGTTTCATCTGGAAACTCAAGATTCCGCCTAGAGTTAGTCACTTCCTCTGGGTTTTCCTTCATGGTAAATTACTAACAAATGAACATAGAGCTACTAGGGGTCTCACTGTGGATATTGCTTGTAATCGTTGTAAAGCGGGTTGTGAAAACATGGAGCATGTCTTTAGAGGCTGCTTTGGTGCTATCGACATCTGGGAAGATATTTGGAAGGGGGCGTCTAAGAGTGTTTTATTCAAAGCTGAATGGAAAGAGTGGCTCCTTCAAAACTTGAACTGCAGCAAAATAGTGATGAAGAAGTGGCTGAATTATTTCATTTTTGCGGTGGCCTTGTGGTTTATTTGGAAATGGAGATGTGAGTAGGTTTTCAATGCTAATTTCAAGATGCCTACATCACCAGGTATGGTTATTATTAAATATGTGGCTGATTGGTTTTGTGCTAATAATGCTCTCGATAGAGGTGCTGATTTCCAGACCTGCTCTATCGCTTGGAACCCTCCTCCTTTTGAGTGGATCAAGCTGAATATGGATGGGGGTGTTTTTAGGGCTGATAATCATAATTGGTTGGGTGGTTTTGCTATGAATAAAGGTGTGGGAAGTGCCTTAAAAGCCGAAATGTGAGGTATCTTGGAAGGCATTAGGCTTGCCTGGAAGGCTGGATACAAGAAGCTGATCATTGAAACTGACTCGATGGCTGCTGTTCAACTGATTAATGCTAACCCACCCCAGAAGGGCCAGAACCATCAGCTGTTTAGCATTGCTCATGCTTGCTGAAACCTTATTGAAAAAGATTGGAGTTGCCTTGTTTGTCATGGGTATAGGGAGAGCAACCGTGTTGCTGACAACCTTGCAAAGCTTGGACACTCCATGGACCTTGGAACTGTGCTGTTTCAGAAGCCTCCTCCCTCTTGATGAGGACCTTTTCTAGGACTGTGCCCAGATCTTCGTTTTGTTGCTTCTTTTCTCTGTTTCGGGTTAATACCCTCCTCTTTACAAAAAAAAAAAAAAAAAAAAAAAACTGTATAAAGATCTACTACACTGAATCACAACGTTCCCTTGGTAACATCTGAACTATGAATCAACGACTATATCACCCTGATACTTTATGGTGAGAAGGATTTTAAGTTGTCTAACTGATAGATAAAACCAACTATTTTATTAATTTTCTGTTTTCCTTTCTTCAAGACGAAAAATTCATGATATTACCTCATGTTATATTTCATTTGATAAATTCAATAATATTTTTCTAAAAGTTTTCCCCAAATTTCACATACTCACTCATCAGACAGTGACAATAATGCCATAAACACCAGTTCCTATTGAGTTAAACATCACACAGAAGCCAGTATAATACTATAATCTAAATGGCAAATTTACCTCTTTTGTCGGGTCAAGGCAGATATTGTATTCTCTAAGTTCCTGCCGCAGCTCATCTACAACTGATGATCCCTCTTTCTGGGCTTGAAGACGTAAAACCTTTCTCCTCACAATGTCAATTCCTCCTCCATGCTTTTCTTGTCAAATCTAATATATATAAGAAAGATTAAAAAGACAAAACTCATTACCCTGCAATTTGCATAAAATGGAAAGGATGAAACAATATATGCATTACCTCTCTTTCTCTAATTCTATGAGCACCCCCATAAGAGCCAATCGACTTTTATCCACCTTAGATTGTAATTCTTCTAACGACTCCCTAGAAGAGATAATCTTTTCATATCTAAAAATTTCTTTTGTGTATTTTCCAAAGTAGCAGAACCTGGTACGAGCAAAATTTCAACCGCAAGAAATCATCCGCAACTCAAAATTTGAATGTCCAATGACCTGTATCCTATGGCAAATAACAGACATACCTAATCTTCGATTCTTGCAAATTTCATGTAAAAGATATTAAAATATGTATTTGCCGGGTGAATCTCCCTCTCCATTCTACGTTTGTCCATGAGTAAAGCATCCTGTAACTGTCTGCACTCACAATCTCACACTGTCTAAAACAAGCTGAATAAGAACAGTGGAAAAGCCACAAGATCAACTTCTAAAGGAGTTCGTACACGACTGCTACTAAAATAATAAGAAGTCCTAATCCAGTACAAGCTCAACCCAACACTCTGTAATATTTTCATGCAAATGTCTTGACAATAAAAAGTGCAGCTATTGAAAAAGAACAGATCTTAAGGATTGACATTGACATATTATTATACTAGAGTGCATGTCTAAGACTTTGCACAAGTCTTGTAATTATTTGTAGAACATCCCATAAAGAGAATTATGGGATGACAAGATCACTCAAATCTTAAACACAAAATCAAACCACACAAGAAATGTAAATACCTCTCCAGCAAACTTTTACATTTAAAGCAGCTATCACTACTAATAAGTAATAACATCAATATACAAAATTAAATCATCCCATTACACAGGAAACAATAAAATAAAATAAAACTAAATTCATTAACAAATTTAAATCGACCCTCTCAAAGATGACAAATTTTGCACTTTTAAAAACTCCATTATCAAATCCTAAACATGAAATTGAACCATAAATGAAGAATTTATCGTAGCTTTGGAATCTGACGATAGAGAGGCATTTGACCACCTTCGGACCTCGATTTCTGACCTCTCATTCCAAAACAACAAAATTATTTTACTTTTTTTTTTTTTTTTAACATTAGAAATTTGAAATTGTAAAGTAGTTTTAATTTTACTGCGATTATACTCTTGAAAAATATATTAAATTTTAAATGATTATTTATATATGTAATAAAAATATCAATTATATATTAAATATTATTTTTTAAAATATAATACAATAAACATATATTTTATAATGTGCTTTTTTATTCTAAAAATATATTAATTTTATCGGTTAATAAAATATTTAGGAATAAAAATCACATCCATATATTATATAACTTAATACATTCTAATATGAAATATCATCAAACATATGATTGTATAAGAATATTACTGTGTACCAAACGAGGAGGGTAAATTTGTGCGATTTTGCCTTAATTAATCACACAAAAAATGGATTAATTGAATGGGCCACCAATCTGACATTAGAACCCAATAGTTTGTAACCACTTAAATCCATACCCGATTTTAAAAGACTCCGACCCGCATAAGCCCAACGTTTAGTGTTTACATCCACTCTGATTCAACAGTTTGTCATCCACTCCGACTAACAGTGCAGTCTCCAGTCTCTCTCTCTCTCTCTCTCCCCAAGCGTTTTGAAAATGATAGGTTTGAAAGCTACTCTACTGTCTTCTATCTCTCACTCAAGAGCTTTCATTCCCAGAAATGGCGTCACATCACTGTCCAAGCTTTTTACTACTTCACACCCAAAGTCTAAATCAAAAGACTCAGACCGAGCTCGGCTTCATGAATTTATTCATGGGAAATGCAAATCAGGTAAAATCGACCTCCATGAAGCTTTTCACTTCTTTGATTACATGATTCATATGCAACCCACTCCTCCCATGTCCTCTTTCGGTATTTTGTTTACTGCACTTGTGAAGAATAAGCATTATGGTGATGTTATTTCTCTTCAGACTAGAATGAATTCTGCTGGGTTGGTGCCTAATTTTATCACTTTAAACATTTTGATTAATTGTCTGTGCAAGATGAGTAGGGTTGGTGATGGTTTTGTGGTATTTGGTGCACTTTTGAGGAGAGGTTTTAACCCAGATGATGCGACTTTTACTTGTCTAATTAAGGGTCTTTGTATGGAGGGTAGAATTATGGAAGCAACTCGGTTTCTTAAGAAAATGATTTCTTTCGGTTGTAGGCCTGATGTGGTCACATTTACAACTTTGATTCACGGGCTGTGTCGAAGTGATAATACAATTGTTGCCCTCCAGTTACATGAACAAGTGGTTAATGGGAATAGTAAATATAGTGTTACTTGTAAACCTAATGTTGTTTGGTATGGTAGTATTATTGATGGTCTTTGCAAAGATGGGCTTATAAATAAAGCCAAAGAACTGTTTTTGGAAATGAAGGGCAGGGGAATCCATGCGGATGCGGTCATTTATACCTCTCTTATTCATGGCTTGTGCTGTGTTGATGATTGGGAAGAGGCTAAAAGCCTTTTTATGGAGATGTTGAATCATGGTGTGCATCCCACTACAGTGACATTTAGTGTGCTCTTAGATGAGCTTTGCAAGAGTGAGAAGATGGATGAAGCAAATAGGTTGTACGAATTGATGATTCAAAGAGGTGTTCAACCCGATACCTACACTTATAACATACTTATGGACGGTTATTGCTTGGTGGGAAGAATACATGATGCAGAGAAATTATTTGTTTCAATGGTAGGTATGGGGTGCATGCCTAGTGTTGTTAGCTACAATATTTTGATAGATGGGTATTGTAAGAATAAAAAAGCAGACCAAGCTATGAATCTTTATAGAGAAATGATTTTGAAGGGAATTAGGCCAACAGTTGTTAGTTACAACATTTTGCTAATTGGCCTTTTTAGGGCCGGTAGAGTTGGAGAGGCAAGGAAAATGTTTGATGAGATGCATTCTTTTGAGGTTGCACCTAATTCAAGTACCTTTACCGCTTTTATCGACGGACTCTGTAAGAATGATTGTGTTCAAGATGCATTGCAATTCTTTCATACTTTAGCAAATTCCAATTTTGAACTAACCATTAAAATTGTCAGTTGCCTTATCGATGGATTGTGTAAATCTGGAAGGATCGAAATGGCTTGGGAGCTATTCCATAAATTGACAGAAAAATGTTTAGTGCCAAATGTTGTGACATACAGCATCATGATCAATGGGCTTTGTAAAAAAGGAGAGCTAGAAAGGGCAAACCATTTGTTATTGGATATGGAGGAAAAGGGTTGTATACCAGATGAAGTTACATTTGGTACGCTTATGCGCGGTTTCATTCAAAACAACGAAAAATCAAAAGTGATTGAACTTCTTCACAAAATGGTCAAGAGAAATCTGATTCCAGATGCATCCATAGTTTCCATGGTCATAGACTTGCTTGTTAATGATGAAAATTATCATGAATACTTGAATTCACTTCCATCATTTAATGTCCAAGAACCAACAAGAAGTTCAATTCTTTGATTTCTTTATGTATTTTTTAATTTTTTAATATGAAGTTTGCTGTGGAATATTTCTTAATTGTTTGTGTAATTGGTTTGTTTATGTAATTCTTTGGTTCAGGAATGTCATCACACCATCAAAGCCTCATCAAGGTAATAAGGTCAGTTTAACAGAAGTTACAAAGCAGCTAGACGTGTTGTATAACAGTGCTGTTGAGGGAATATGTTTACAACATATTGTGTGGTGTTGTTAAATGAAAATATTAATGTCAAACATTTTAGTGAGAAGGAATATTACAGGCTTATAGCAATTTAGAATCTAATTTATGTTAAAATTAGTATTCAATGAAACCAGCTGCACAAGACTGAGTCATCATGTGACAGCTACAATTTTTTTGATTCATAGACCAATAAGTCAGGTGTGTAAGCAGTAGATTTTGTACAATTTTTATATGTTATAATGCAAATGATAAAAGTTGAGGTGGCTTGATGATAAGCTACTTGCACCCACATGTTGAGATGATAGGTTCAAGTCAGGTTTTTAAATTAAGAAAATGCTAAAACTTGATCATTTCCTTTAGTATATGACAAAAGTTCTAATAAGTAAAGTAATTTAATAAATTTATATTTTTAATTAGTTTTGTGAAATTGGAGCCAAAATGAAACTATAATATTAGTAAGTAAAGTTCGTTATGCTTCAGCTGTTTTGGCCATTTCGTGTGGTAGCAACCTGAGTGATGACATTTTGTGTTGGCATTACACAACTGATGGGGAATACACAGTTAAGAGTGGGTACAAGTTGGGAATGTCTCTCAATATTGATGAATCTACTTCTGGTTTGAAGGCTAATAGCTTCTGCTGGAAAAGTATTTGGAACCTGTGTTTGCCTACGAAAGTTCAAATTTTCCTGTGGAAGTGTTGTCATGATTGGCTTCCGACGAATGTGAATTTGGCTCGAAGTCATGTGCGCCAGCAGATGGTTGCTGCCCAGTTTGTAAAAGGAATTTTGAGACAACAGTCCATGCTATTTGGACTTGCCCAGTTTGTTTTGTTGATGTGGTTAAGTTTTGGTAACTCTTGTCACTTTCCAGGATTTCTACTTTTCTTGTGTTAATGTGTTGGATAAAAAAAAATCTGGAACTTTTATGTAAAGCCAATTCAGCTGCAGGTGGGCGCGATAGGCAGGGTAGGTGTGAGAATGTTAAATGGAAACCACCAGATGTGGATCTTTACAAGCTTAATACTCAGGGCTGATCCTGACATATTTGAGGCCCGGGGTGAGAAATCTGAAATTGGCCCCTCTTGAATATAATTTGTCCCTTTTATTTAGAAATCTGATTTTTTTTTTTAATATATTTCATACATATAATTAAAAAAATAATCGGGCCTTTCTTTTAAGGTTACAATCTTTTAAATATATTCTATACATATTATAGAAAAAATGAATTGGACCCATTTTATAAATATATTCTATACATATAATTTAAAACAAAAATAAATTGGGTCATTCGTTACGATTTTATTTTCTCTAGGCCCTCAAAACTCAATAGTACATACCGACTTTAATAAAAAAAACTTAGAACGGCTACACTCGGTGCACCCCTCCAAGGCTGGCACTATTAATACTGATGCCACTATTGATGAGCGGAACCATTGTGTGGGTTTGGGTGTGGTTATTCAGGACCATATGGGCTGGGTGATGGGTGCTAGTACTCAAAAGGTAGAGGTGGGTTATTCCCCTATTATAGTGGAAGCAATGGCAATCTTACAAGGGCTGATTTTTATAGCAGACTGTGGCTTGAGGCCTAGTATTATTAAATCTGATGCCTGAATGTGGTGAAAATGATAAACTCTGATATGCCTATTTCAGCTTATGTTGGTTTAGTTATTAGAGATGTTAGAGATCTTCTTCGGCATGTTGTAGGGTGTTTGGTTGTTTTTTCTCCTAGGGAAGCAAATGTAGTTGCTCATAATCTCTCCAAAATGGTTTTGACTTCAGAAGAACATCACTGGATTGAGACTTACCCTCCGTGTGTGGAGCGGTTTATCCACGACTAACATCCTTCTTAATTTGTTAGTTTGAGTTTACTTTCCTTAAAAATAAAAAATAAAATAAAAAAATAAAAAATAAAAATAAAAAAAAAATAAAAAACCTCTTGCAAGTTGGACATAAGAATTGAAGCAGTAATGACACTTATAAAATTGAATTGATAAAGATTTGTGTAATTTGTTTAGTTGATAATAAAGTTGATGTCAACACTAAACATACCTCCTCTCTTGGCTAACAATTTCTTGTGTGTAACTTTTAAACGATAAAAATTCAATCTAAATTTTACAAATTCTTTTCTCTATTGGTGGTTCCAATAAAATACAATGATTACATCTATTCATTTATATTAACCAATTTTTTTCAATTGTATGTATTAATTCTTAATTAAAATCACATTATATCTCCCATATTCTTACCCATCTAATTAGGGTAAAATGAAGCCTTTTGAATTTTGATCTCTCATTTCTTAATCGGCGGGGGGTTTACCCGAAACAAACTCAATACTCTTATTTTTTTTTCTAAGGCTATAATCCACATTAATTTCAATAGAAGAGGGTTTGTTTCCTATCATATCACACAAATTTATGCCATAATTAATCTTATTTTATAGTTTCTTGGACACAAAATTATGCTAAAAGAAGAGGAAAAGCACTCGATTAAAAATAAAAATGATTTTTCTATTACAAGGTACATAATTGTGGTTCAAAACTTACAAGTAGATGGAGACAATTTTTACATCTGCCAAAACCATAAATTAACAGTTTACCATCTTCAAAATTCTTCAAAGTAGCAACATCTTGAAAACCCTAGCTACCCGTATGTGTGCTTCTTGACATGCAGCAAAGAAAAGACGGAGAGATCAAAACTTTATGGAGTCCTTCGGCATTATCATTTTGATGGCAAGGACTAAGGAGTACTTCGATGTAAAAGTCACTATCCAGGAAGCCTTCACTTCTTTGGCTTTCCTCGTTTTCCATTTTTACCGAATTTTTTACCCTTCTGAGACTTGCTCTTAACATAAGAAATCCTGTTTGCCTTATTCTGCCTTTCCTTCCGAACTTGATCAAGATTTTTAATTTCTGAACGCACGTGAGCGTTAGGCATTGAACGCTGACCCCCTCTAAACTTTCTATTATTCCCACGATGATCTCCTACAAAGAAACAGTTCAAAAATATTTTTAAAAAATAAATAAATAAATAAAAATAAAAAATAAAAACAGTTTAAAAATAAATGACAAGTGCCATTCTTCACATCTTTGAATTTGACAAGTTATTATATACATTATAGATGCAATCCAGGGAGAAATGAATGAAGAATACAACTACAGGCTTAATCTATTGCTGCATTAAAATCAATAGCTATGCAGTATCTCTCTACCGATATGTGCAGTTTTACAACAATCACATGTCAATCTTCACTTTTCTAGCCATCTCCACCCATTTTGAATTTAAGGCGTTGTCTCATTAACAGCTAGTTATATACCAAGAAATGGCCGTTTTCTTTGCCAGTGCAACAGATTGTTGTAAGTAATAATAATAATAATCAATCAAATTTTTTAACAATCTGGTTTAAACCAGTAAACCACAATTGTTCATCAGTAATGAGATTGAAAATCTAAAACAAGTATAATATTTCAAAGCCAGACACAGCATTTAGGTTACTGTAGTTGAGGCAAGTGATTTATAAACTCTTCAACTGTTTATTATTATTATGATTAATTATTATAATCATTATTTAAAACGAGAACCGTGAAGCCTGTTTTCAGATAAATGAGCCTCAACAGTTTCAATAGTGAACAGGGTGGTCATGCAAAAACCTTTCACGTTACGGTTCCACAAATGTTTGCATGCATGCATATGGCATGAGATGATTGGATTTTATTTCTGGCACTTAAAAGTCATTTTAATTACTCACTGATTTTATTGTAAAACAGCTAGGTCATGCTTGAACATTTTCTTTGCTAATTAAATAGAATTAAAACAACAGACATTAGTTAAAGCAAACAGAAACCAGCTGGGTTAAGATCTTATTTACGAAAAGAGAAACAAACCCAAACACTACTTGAAGAATTGCACACAACACAGTGAGTCACATACATTTGTGGTGTACTCAGCACTCCCTTCACATAAGGAAAAAATAAAGAAGAAAACAGAAAACTTATAAAGAACTTAAGATATATAATACACAGGAACCTGCAGTTTCAGAAGAATTACCTGACATATTTGTGGTGTACTCACCACTCCCTTCATTATTTGTTCCAACTTTCTTGTGAGACCGTTCTTTCCACTTCTTGTATATCCCAGTTTTTGTAGCTTTTACTTTTGCACCACTCTCTGTCTTCACCTACATACCAGGAAACGAAAAAAATAAATAAGTAAATAATACTGATAATAACGCTAGTCACTAGTCACTACTCCCACCGGGGCTAGGTAGCTTCACAACAATAATAAAAAGAAAAGAGTGAAAACTCCTCAACTTCTTAAATCTGTTATTTAATATTAATAAAATCAGCATCATTAATCATTAGAGATGCAAGTGATAACATGAGACATGAATTTAGCCAAGTACTTAGCCATGGCATACAGCTTAAAAGCATAACTTTTTGAGAAATTGAAATTATGAACACCATCTAGCTGTCTCAAAACAACAATAAGTTCTCACTTACACAAAATAACTGCCACTTAATATGCAAATTTTTTCAGATACTACAGTAATTAATACATAAGAAATACTACACAAATGGGAAAGAGTTCAGCAAATAGTACCTTTCCACTAGCTGTAACACGTTCACCGTTGTTCAACTTGACATACTTTTTACTCCTCTGCCACCAAGTATTGTCATAAGATAAAGATATAAGTAAAAATAACTGAAATGGAGATGAAACCAACCATAATATGCTTAAAATACCTTATCCCAATGATATACTGATTTATTTTTCTGCATGCCTGAATTATCATCTGCAACCAGATCTAGTACAGCAGCTTCCAACCTAAAATAAGAATTAGCATCAGTAGATACCAGCTATTTCACAATATATAATAACTCAACTTCAATGATTCTGCCACATCATTACATGCATTTAAGATAAAATTAAATGGGAAATTTTCAATATTTTAACTTTTGGCTGGGAGAAAGCGGAGTTAAACATTCTAACAGACAAGTTAACGCATGCACACATATGTGCCCATATATGCATTGATAGTTGAACAAAATAATTAAATTTAAATAAATAAAAAACAAAGATGAAGACAAAAAAAAAAAAAAGCCAATAGGTGACATACAGAACAGATGAGTAGGCAAGAACAAACAAACATTTATATACTACAAACTATGTAAGAAGTCTCTGCAATGAATTTTGATGTATCAGGCGCAAGCACACACCACACACACACGAGAGAGAGAGAGAGAGAGAGCTTGAAAATTTAATGTTAACTATTGCCATCTTGATAATCAGTTGTCATCATCACCTCTAATATTCATGGATGCATAGAGAGAGAGAAAGAGAGAGAGAGAGCATGAAAATTTAATGTTAACTATTGCCATCTTGATAATCAGTTGTCATCATCACCACTAATATTCATGGATGCATACCAACTCGCCAATCTACTCAGGCATGTCATATAAAATATGTTGACAAGAAAATAAATGGAGAACTAATATCTTTTCTAGTCAAGAATTTTGTATCAAACCTTGACCAACAAACTATATTTGGATCTAAAGACTACTCTTTTAAACATATAGGAAGTTTGGGGATTTACTGCTGTGTCCAAGGGCTATTCGTTTCTACTTTTGAAACAAATTCCAATTATCAACCCAGAACATACGGATTATAGACAGTAACATCTCCATCCTGCCAATATAGAATTTGTTTTCTTCATTTGGCAAAAGGTCCAAAACACAACCAAGAATTTCTAACTCATGTATTTTCACATTTGAAATTCATCACATAATCATGTCCATTTCTACATTCCAGGCTAATGCAGTTAATATAAAGCAAAATCATCATCACCAGGATTGAAATGTATTAGCAAGCACAACAAGCAGACTGCATGACAATTTACCTATTTGATCCAAAACCTTGGTCAGCTCTTACTGAAAGTCCTGCCTCCATGTGCTGAACAAAGTAAAAACAAAACAGTTGGCCAGAATTTCAAATCCAAAGCATGCATCAGAACAGAATACTACTAATAAAAACATAATATCAGAATGTAATGTTACACTGAAACCATTATTAGAAAGTAACATCAAATGTTTATAATATGTAACCTACATGATTAGTTGGCACTGAGCTTATATAGAACTCCTCATCTCTGAAGCTCTTTGCCTTTCTTTTGGAACCAGCAGCTTTTAACATCACAACAAGGATCAAGACATTAATTACCAAACAGAAAAGAAGTTACTGTTGGCTTAAAGACCAAATATTCCTTAATGAGTAACATTTTCTTAAAGTTTCTCATATTGAATTTAATATCCCCAAAACTTTTTATTGACAAAAATATGAAGCAAAAAAAACTTTTCACATAAAAATAATCAAGCAAATGATACACCACTGGATACTGGGCATAGGCAAAAGTCAAAACACAACACCTTTTTTCTCCTTTTTCTTAGAAGAAGTGATTTCAGGTTCATCATCTTCCTGCAGAGTACCAAAGGGTTCATTTAGCAAAATACGGAAGAAAAAACAAAACAAAAGAATCTACCAAATAACCAATGATATCAAACCTTGAAATCATATAACCCCAGCATTTAGTCAATTAACATTAAGCAATTATATGAAAACCAAGCCTCACAGTAAGCAAGAGCCAATTCTCTTATTATAGTACCTAAAGAGCCATTGATGTACCATGTAAGCATTTAGGCCATAGGTTGGACCTTCTAGCTTTTGGGCCAGACAAGGATAGTGGATATTCAAAGCCGAGCCAAAAATAGAGACAAAATGAAAAAATATTCTCATGATCAATCAACATACCCATTGAGATATGAACAAGCCAAGAAGATCCCAGATGGTAGGTTGAGATCACTCTTTAAAAGCAGAAATTGCATGCTATTTAAATAACCATCTCTTTTGGATTCTCAAGCCTAATAAATCATTAATGGTAAATACTTACTCTCACTCTCACACAAGCATTCACATCATAAACTTGTGTATAGACTAAACTCAATATATTTACTTTTGGCGAGACATGTAGGAATCCTCTATAACAAGAAATTCATACAAACTAGGTCTAGTTTCATCAAACTGTTTCTTCACTGTAAGGCAAAGCAAATCCAGCAAGAAAAAGAGAATGCAATATGGGATATAATAGAGTTAAGATGACATCAGATACAGCATTTTGCAATGAAATGAATGTTTCCCAAGATACAGATCCAAGATTTACCTCGTTTACAGTTTTGCTAGATCGCTGCTGATGCACCAAATTAATGATCTCCTCATGAACAGCTCTCTTCTTCTTCATCACATCAGCCCATTGGCCAGGCTGCATAGGGACAGGATAGATATAAAAGCTATACACAACTGATCTGAACACACATAATGGGACAATAGAAGGCACACAGAAAACAAGGAGAAAAATATTTAAATCACATAGACACGACATGACCGTGTGCACAATAAAAAAAAACTCTACAGGCTAAATACCAGAAAGGAAGAATAAACATATTGGCTACTGCTGTGTTTGTTTGTGAACAGCTGTTTTCTCGTGTAATCTTTTGCTTCCTGCAATTGAGTTTTCCAAGTTTCTTATCATAAAATTACAATTTCCTGATCATGGCTTATCCTGAATTTTTTCTTTGCTTGAAGCATCCCATATTCTTGCTAACAATCTTGTCTATTAAATTACAATATAAGATAAACCAATAACCGTAATGATTTTAAGAAAATGAGAGACGAGAATGCTTCAATTCGATGTTGACAACGATTCATCTGTACAGAAATACTAAAAGAATTTAAGTAAAAAGAAATTAGCGTCTAGCGATAACTTGAGTTCATAACTTTTGAGATGGAACTACTTTGTTAAAGTCTGTATGATGTAGGATGGAAAAAAAAAATACAGGGAAAAGAGTAAGAGGATAGGTGAGAGAGACTAGATAGGGATGGAGTTTAGAATAGAAAGGGCAAGAATTCAGAAGAAAAAAAGGAAGAAAACCAAAGGAAAGGGGAGAAAAATGGAAGAAATAGTGAGGGAACAGAATGGGGAGGATAATCTCATATTCTCATTCATTCATCAACTCATAATTTTATTAGAAAAAATAACATAGGGATTCTATTTATAGGCAACTAAATCTAAACAACTAAAATACAGAAAAGAAAACCGAATCTAGTTTTCCTAAATAAATAAAAAATCCTACAATTCTAAACATAATATATCAATAAAACTCTGAAGTTTCTGATAAATTAATAAAACCTCTAGATTTAATATATTTCCTATTATGCCTAATTGCAACTTCAAATGAAAAAACATAATAACTAACAAGGGGCAAGAGTAGGATGGTTAAAATAATTAATTAAAACAAAAGGAACTCCAAAATTTGGATCATAAATTTTGATCATCAAAAACAAGCAAATAGTAGAAAAAACTTAAAAATCAATTAATCAAATATTGATAAAGAAATACTACCACTATGAATACAGAAGCAACTATTGACAATAAGGCATCTGCCTCTTAGGTTATGTACATATATATAAAGGAAGTTACCTGCATATGCTTTGACCTGGAAGCTTCACCTTCAGCTTCCAGAATGGTCTGCTTGGGTCTAAAGGAATATAGCAGACATTGCGTAATTAACATTTTGAATCATTACATCAGAAAGGAGGCTACAAAAATCATATTTGCATTAATTATAAAGGAAAGGGAAAGTAGAAAGCTTCTAGCACTCACCTGAAAGCTTTTAAGCGCTCAGAAAAAGCCAATGCCATTAGTTCACCGCCTTCCAAAACATTTTTGAAAATTGGATGCAACCCTTCATGGGGCAAATCCTTCGCTCTTCTAATTGACTCCTTAGATGGTGAAGGTTTTGTCTTCGAATACAAGCGGAAAGCATTTGTGCAAGCTTTTTGCAAAGCAATAAGCTCCCCAGATGAATCAATGGTTTCTCGAATGCGGTCTGATACAAGATCAAGGACTGTCTGGGGAAAACGTCCGTAGACAGTTTCTCCATTGGCAACTGCGTCATCAATCTTGGACATAACCCCGTCCATATCCTGCAAAACCTTCTCCTCAGTAGGTGCAGGCCATATTGGTTTTGAGAGAAACAGGTGAAGATCTAAAACGTATGGCATATCGTCAGATGTCACAAAAGAAAATGCAGTACCAGTTCGGCCAGCCCTTGCAGCTCGCCCTACTCGATGGATAAAAATTTTAGGTTTTGGGGGGAAGTCCCAGTTGATAACATTATCAAGTAAAGGTATGTCAATGCCCCGAGCAGCAACATCTGTCACAATTAACAGCATAGTCTTTCTTGACCTAAACCTAGCTACGTGAATCTTACGAGCATCTTGATCCATATCACCATAACATACAGAAGGCTCTATACCATCTTCCCTGAACAATACATTAAGGAACTCCACATGATGTTTTGTGGAAACAAAGATCAATGTCTGCTGAGCAGAAGTAATCTGCTCTCTTATCAAATAAATCAATGCTGCATATTTTTCTTCCGGGCGTAATGTGAAAAATGTAAGTTTCAAGTCAGGGCTAATCCTAGTTTCCAAATCAAGGCGCACAAGATGAGGGTCTCGCAGGCCTGCCTTGGCGAACTCAGCAAGGGCACTTGGTAAGGTTGCACTGAAAAGCAAGGTTTGACGGTTCTCACTCAACTGGGTGAGGATTTTATGCAACTGCTCAGCAAAACCCATGCCAAATAGACAATCCGCTTCATCAAAAACAACATATTCCACTGTTTTCAATGACATATCATCAACCTCAGACAAATGGTGCATGAGCCTACCAGGAGTTGCAATTATAGTATCAGGGTTCTGTGCTAATTCTTCAAACTGACTTTCCATGCTATCACCACCAACCAGTAAACTAGTACGTAGATCTGCAGCAGAAACAAAAAATGATCAGAATATTTCAAAAACATGAACCAAAAATTATATGATTTAATTATTGTTTTAGCCAAAACATATATCCAGAAAGCTTTATCTAAAAAATCTGTTAAGTGTAAACTACTTCTTTAATCTTAATTGACTTCATTTGGCTATTTTACAACTTCAAGATGGCATTTGACTGCCAACATGGAATTGACACTGGAATGTAATAGAAATAAAAAATGAGTCATATAAAGGAATGAAACCAGGGGGATAATCGACTCATTTGTTAGCTAAAATTATCAAATTGAGACTTCGGTCAAGGATTGCATTCTTTATGGTGTTTGTTAACAATCAAAATGAGATCAAGTGTATTCTATTCTCGCAAAAAGAACCCCTAAACTCGAAATACATATTTAAGCTTTAAGTTGACAACAGCTTTAGCTCCTGTTTCCAGTTTTGCATGAAGTAACATATATCTAATACATACAAGAAATTTCAGATTGAAACCTGAGTTCAACATTCAAGCAATAAAAATTCAATTCCTAGTACATAAGGCATTGAAAACAATCATAAAAGTTATATATATATATATATATATATTCTTTCTATTGTCAGGTCACTTGGCTACATGCATTTGTCAAAGCATCTTTTAAATCCAATGGACCACATGCAAGGAATTTATATCAATTCGACCTGCCAGTAGAAAGACTATATATATATATATATATGTGAGAAATAAATCCATAATCAAGCAAACCTCTAGTACTTATTTTCTATATTCTACTTTCACATACTTTATTAGCTGAAAAATACATAAACTCAATGTAATCAACCAAAAATAGATTCACTTTCGCTCAAACAAAACTAAAACTTGCATACATTTATAATCATTGCATAGCATAGAACACAAATAAAATAAAAACTAACCAGTATGTCTGCCCAACTCTTTAGTGAATTTCAAGGTCTGGAGAGCCAAGTCTCGTGTAGGAGACAAAATGAGAGCTCTGACTCCGCCTTGTGGCACGTGCTGGTTCAACCTCTGAAGCATTGGAATCAAGAAAGCGGCGGTCTTGCCTGAGCCAGTACGGGCCATGGCGACGACGTCGAGGCCGGAGAGAATCAACGGCATGGTCTTGCGCTGGATTGGAGTAGGGACTTTGTATCCCTTACGCTTTACTCCTCTGAAGACATTAAGGCTCAAATTCATGGACTCGAAGCCTCCTGACTTGGACTTCTTCTTCATCTTATCCCTGCGCTTCAACTCCGCTTTCGAGCTCACCATAGGTTGGTCTCGCGACGACATTGGCGCTATGTTTCTTTCGAATCTACTCGGGAAACAAACGGAGGTTTTGCAGCCTCTCTGTAGCCTCTCTGTCTATTAGTATTATGTATCACACTTAAACCTAGAAGCGGTGCCAGAAATATGGGTGGGCACCAACCCGAACCTAAACTGATTCAATCCTACCCGACCCGGCTAGGTAGGATTGGTTTAATTTTAAGATTTTGGGTTGGATTTAATTGATAAAATGTAACTAAGGCCAATTTGACCAATCATATTAAAATAAAATAAATAATTGTGTTTATTGTTTTTTATTAGTTTTATTGTGAACCTCATTTAAAAAAATAAAAAAATAAAAAATTTTAAAAAATATACTCATGCATCTACAATATTATAAAGAGTAGCGATATTTACACTCCCGAAAAACTGTACATCCCTTTTTGTTTGTAAACCCCAATAAAATTTTAAAAATATGAATTTTTATAAGCACACCCCATACATTACCAAATATGCCATTTCTTTTAATTTTTAAAAATATTATAAATAAATTATAAAATATTTAAAATCAATATATATTTAAAATCATAGCATTGGGAAACCTAGCATCGCAAAACCAACTAATACATAAACAAATGAGACTTTACACAATTTTTACACAAACAAAGTCACTAAAATTATTATTATTATATATAGGAGTTTCTTCTTCTTCTTCTTGGAGTTTCTTCTTCTTCTTCTTATTTCTTAAAAATAAAAAAAATAAAAAACAAATTTCTTTTTGACAATCATGTTTCCATTTTTCCAAGCAGCCACTGCCTTCTCCATTTTTTTTTTTTCCCTTTTATAATGGAGGGACAACAATTCCGGGATTTTACACAATTATGTCAAGGTTATTATCTTATATATATTCCGATTTAGAATGGAAGAGGCAACAACCTTCCATCTTCATTTTAGGCTCGTAAGTTCATCCATTTATTGATTTAGATTTTTTGTTTTTTATTACTAATTTTATTTTATTGTTTCCTTTTTTTTTTTTAATTTGGTTTAGTTAGTCAACTATTCAAATAGTAAAATAGTTATAAAAAGTATTATTTACTTAATTGAAATATTAATAATTTAATTTAAGAGTAATATTGAAATTTTGAAAATATATAAATTTGGGGTGTACATACAGTTTTAGAGGGGTGTAAATATCGCCACTCTATTATAAACCAGGAACATAGGCCCTAGACCTGGCAAGGTTCTGGTTCCAATTGTGGAACTGGATTGGAACTGGATCCGGATCCGGAATTGGAACCGGTCTTCCGGTTTCGATTTCGGTTCCAGTTCCGGTTCCGGTTCTGGTTCTTGTGTTTAACAAACCGGCTGGTTCAAACCGTCCTGGAACCGACGGTTCTTTTTTTTTCTGTGGACCATTGAGGCCCAATGACATGCTGACATCAGCATGACGTTGGGCTTAACAGCATGCTGACAGCTGACATTAGCATGCCGTTAGGTCTCAACGGCCACCCCTTTAATAATTTTTTTTCTTTTTGTTATCTATAAATACCCCTCCTCCCCTTTCATTTTTTCTCACAATCTCACACCAATTTCTTATTTTCCTCTCATTCTCTCAATTCTCTCTATTCTCAATTCTCTAAATCTATAATTCTAAATTTCTAATTTTTATTTCAAGTTTCATTGTCTCAACTCTCAACACTCAACTCTTAAGTCTCCAACACTCTCCAACTCTCCAAGACTCAAGTTTCCTAGGTTTTTATTATTTATTTAATTTTGTAATTTTTTTTATTTGCAATTAATTTTATTTGCAATTAATTTTATTTGCAATTAATTTTATTTCCAATTAATTTTATTTACAATATATTTTATTTCCAATATATTTTATTTGCAATTAATTTTATTTACAATTTATCTTATTTCTAATTTATTTAATTTCCGAATAACCAATTACTATTTAGTATTTACTAAATACTAAGTTTCCAATTTCATTTATTTGCAATTTATTTTATTTGCAATTTATCTTATTTCTAGTTACTACTTAGTACTTACTATAATAGTACTTAGTACTTACTAGTTACTACTAATCTACTATTATAGTATTATATTATTATCGAATATAGATAGTGTTATTCTTCTAAGTTCTAAGTTTTCAATTATCTATTTCAGATTTTCAGTATTTCTCTAGTTCCAAATTTATTCCGTCCAATCCAATGGCAAGTGGTGGCAATGGAATGGGTCACGGCCATGATGATCCTAGGCTTTCGATTTCGATGAAAGGTAAGAGTTAAATAGTCGATAATCTCGGTCATAATGACACCACCTATCACGATTATCTGTAACGCCGGGCCTATGCTGAAGACCTAGGCTTAAACATTCCTACTCCCCCTTTAATAATTTCAGAACCTGATCATAATGCCACCCCCCTCGGCCTTAATTTGACAAGTCATTCATAAAATATGTCTGATATTGATACACCTCCGAATTATGATTTTGATCCACCGGAAGCAAATGAGGACGAATCGGATCTGAAGCTGAGCAAATCTGATCTATTCGTCAAACATATGAAGAAAGTTAGGCAAGAAGATGGAAGCTATGTAGCGGCTTGCAATTATTGCAAAAAAAGTATATAAGTGGTCCAAATCTGGAGGATATGGCACTTATCGGAAGCATATTCAAACCAAATATCCAGAAGCAGAGACCAGATCGAGGTCACAAACACAAATTCCCAGGTACGCTACTCCTAACCAACAATTATTTCGTTATACTGATGAACAAAATAGAAAAGAATTAGCTAGAATGGTAGCAGTAGAACATTTATCATTCGGTTTTGGTGAAAGGGTTGGTTTTATTAATTATTGTCGACGAGCATTAAACCCTGCTGCATGTCGTGTTCCTAGATCCACTCTTGTATATACACTTGAAAAGATTTATGTAAAAAAAAAAAAGTTAGAAAGATTTTTTGAAAAATTTAATGGTCGTGTTTCCGTATGTGCCGACATATGGACTAACCATTGGCGATCACATTCATACTTGGGTGTCACTTGCCATTTTATGGATGATGCATGAAATATCCAAAAAATAATTCTTGCATTTAGAGTTTTTGATGATTCACACACTGCTCAAAATATTGTTAGAATGCTTAGAATTATTTTTTCAGATTATAAAATTGAGAACAAAATTTTTGCAATTGGTTTTGATAGTGCTTCTAGCAATACTGCTGTTATTCCATCTTTAATTAATTTATGCAAACCATTTGTTGGTGGTGCATTTTTTCATTAAAGATGTGCATGCCATGTTTTAAATTTATGTGTTCAAAAAGGATTAGAAACTCTTGATCATTTTATTCTACCTATTAAACAAGCCCTTCAGTTTTTATGGAAACATTCTTCTATAATGAATGCAAGGGTAAAATATTGTAAATAAAATGGTAGACGTGCCGTTAGATTTGCTTGTGATATTCCAACACGTTGGAATACTACTTATAAATTGCTTGCTTAAAGTTACGAGTATAGAGATTTATTAGTTTCTTTTATTCAATTTCATGTTATTGACATTCAACTTTATAAATCTCATTGGGATGCTTGTTACAACGTTTTCAATTTGTTAAAAGTTTTTCATACTGCTACAACAAATTTATCTGGTGTTTATTATCCTACAACTCATTTATTTATTATTGAAAGTCTAAATATTGCTGGTGCATTTGCTTATTGTGAATCCGACATAGAAATAGGGGAAGCCGTTAATGCTATGAAGGAAAAATGGTTACGTTATTATCATGAGTTGCCAGATATTTATTTGATTGCCATGATTTTTTATCCACGTTGTAAATTACAAAATTTTTGTTATTATCTCAATGATTATTATGGCCTCCAAGGTTTAAACATAGAATATAATGTTAATGCATGTTATGATAGAATTAAGATATTATTGTATTCTTTATATGATGAATATCTTTTAGTTTATGGATCTTCACTCAACTTAGATGTTACATTAACACAAACTGCACAACCCACATCATCATCCTCTGGATTTTTGAATTTAGGATATAGTCTCTTATAAAAAAAAAAAACCAAAAAACCTAGATCTTCTTCTTCATCAAGCATTGATAAGTATTCTGAGCTTGAATCTTATCTAAATGATTCTTATGAGTTTATAGAAGATACGTCAGAGAAACAATTTGATATATTACAATATTGGAAAGAGTACGCAAAGTACTATCCAATCATGGCTATCATAGCCAAAAATATTTTTTCAACACCAGTTTCTACAGTGGCGGTGGAACAAGAGTTCTGTGCCGGGGGGAATATCTTGGATGAAAGACGTTCATGCTTGACTCCGAAAGCACTCCAGATACAGGTTTGTGTGGATGATTGGACAAAGGCTCAATATAGACAACAAGAAATCGAACATGAGATAACATATGATTTCTTCAAAGATGACGAACATGAAAGTGGAGAGACAAGTACAACGGGTCCGAAATAGAAGATGTGGATCACGTATTCACGTCATCACAAGTCCATGTCATCAACAAACCTGCAATAAAAGTTAAGAGAACTACGTGACCTTTGATTCCTCTAAACCCCCCAAGAGGATACGTAGACAACTTAATTGTAGTGAAAATTAAGTGCAAGGCTAATAACTTTACATTTTTTTTTTGTTTTATTTTAATTTAATTTTGTAATTTATCATTTATTTATTTTATGTTATTTTCGAACTTCGGGTGACCTAATTCCCAAATATCCAATGAAATGTAATATGTAATTTGTAATTTGACATATTGTTTATTTTATTTTAATTTCCTTTTGTAATTTGTATTTTGTCATTTGTTTATTTTGTAATTTGTCATTTATATATTTTATTTTATTTAATTATTTAAAATTACATTATTACAAGTTTACAACTTAGAAGTCTTTTTTTTTTTTAAAATTTAAATTAAAAAAAAATGATACAGAACCGCCGGTTTCGGTTTCACCCAAACCGGGAACTGGAACCGTCGGTTCGGAACCGAAACCGAAACCGAAACCGGAACCTTGCCACCACTAATAGAGCCTATTTGTTATATGAAATTGGACTAATCTCAGTCCAATCCTAAGTTGGGAAACACACCAACCCGGTGGGGCCTTTTTTAGTGAATTACTCCTGCAAAATGCATTGGTGGGTTTATTAGTCCTTTGTCTATTTTTTTTATATTTTTTTAAATTGTTCTTTTAGTTTTTTGAATAATTTAATATTAAATAAATTTTCAATTTTCAATTTATTTAAAATCGATATAAATTTGTAATTTTATTTAAAATTTATTTTAATGTTATTAATTTAATAATACATAAATTAAAATATTTATTTCATCAAAATACTTATTTTAATAATTTGTTATTAAATTTTCATTCGATTATTAGGAATTGAAATTATGTCAATCCTAATTCATTCAAATGGGATTGAAGAATCTAAATTTGTTGGGCCCACTAGAATCTCACGTATATATTTTAGTAAATAAAAAAATTATAAAATTGAAAATATTTAAATTTGTTTAAAAATAATATAAACATATATTTTAATTTTTTTTGGATATACATATTTCAATAATTTATTATTCAATTTCAAAATATTATCAAATTAAAAATATTATTATATTTTCCTTTCAAAAAAATTATTATATTTAGTTTAATCTCATGTTTCACTAAACAAAACATGATATTAATTCAGTCTAGTTTCATGTTTCTCAAAACATAACATAGTATTAATTTAATTCAGTCTAATTTAATCTAATCTCATTTAATCATAGTTCTATATCAATCCAATCTAATTTCATGAAATAGTCCAATCCAATCTCATACACCAAACGGGGCATTTAGGGCTCGTTTGATGTGCGTGATAAGATATGATTATTTTCATAGGATTTGATTGGACTAAAATCGGTATTGTGATGTGTTTGATGCCGTATAAGATTGGATTAAAATAGTCATATCTCTTGTTTGGTATGGTATCAGATTGGATAAAAAAAAAAAATTGTATCATATATTTAATACAATGAAATTGATTAATATAAAATTAAATTAAATTATTTTTGAATAAATTAATTATTTAAATTTTGATGAAAAATAAATAAAAATATTTAAAATTAATATTGTAGAAAATAACATTTTTTAAAATTAATAATTAATATTTTTAAAATATTATATTAAGATATATTAAATAAATATAAATTTTATAATTAAATAAAAAAATTGAAGAAGAAGAATTTTTCTTTAAAAAAATATAGATCTAAATAGCCCCACCTCATTTGGATAAAATGGTTGTATAGAATTGGAATGGTTAAAATAATTATTTTAAAATAATTAAATATTTAAAACTAATTTTGAAACAAAATAATATTTATTTAAAAAAAATTGAAAACTTTTATTTATAAAATGTTTAAAATAAAATATTTTATTAATTATTAAAAGATATTTATATTTTAATGATATAAAAAAAATAAAAAATAAAAAAATAAAAAGATAAAGTGGTGGGACTAATTTTAGTTCCACCATTTGTAGTGAGATTAATTAGTCTCATATTAATGGGATAAGTTACATACATGAGATTAAATAATCCTATCTCATGTAACAAATACAGAATATCTATCTCATGTAACAATCAAGGTATTAGTGGGAAAATTGAGACTCAATTTCAGATCTGCAGTTGACTCCTTGTGGCAAAGTTTGTTCAACTTTAATATGTCAATATTAAAAAAGATAAATTGCTCTGAAGTTCAGAGCATCACCCAAAGAGAAAGCACTTGATGGGGCTGTTCTAAAAGCAGGGCATTACTCGCTTAATCATCTTGATTATCCAAGTTATTCTCTAACTTAGAGATTTTACTTTGGAATAATTAAAGTTACAAAAAATTTATATTATAATAATCCTGCTTTGCTTTTGAGTAATTAAAATCCTTTCTTTTCTCATTTTGCTTTTGTATTTCCATAATGAAAGCAAAGAAGAAGAGCTTGAGATGACTTGCATATCTCAGCTTGGAATAGAATGCTTTTAGTTTTCTTATTGAATTGGTCGCCTTGCATTCTCTGTATCCTTATTGTCTTGTATCTCTCAGCAAGCTCTAAATCCTCACATCTTTTATTCTTTATATTGATAAGTGATAACCAACCAAAGAGATTTCATAGAGTTCAAAGCTAGAAGAGGTGATCGATCCGAGTGTGTTTATTTCAATGATAGCATTGTATCGTTTAGATATGATTACTTATTATTATCTCTTTTAATTTTTAATTTTGTCGGTTTTTGGTACGGTAATTATAATTTTTGAACTTCATTATTATCTTGATTCTTGTTAAATTTAAGTGAAATAGTGAATTTATAGGATAACATTCTTATTAGTTATTAGGTTGACCACACATATTGTAAATCTTCTACCTTCAAATATTTTTTCATTAATCCTCTCTTTTTATTCATGCTTTCTGTTTTTTTTATTTTGTTTTTTTTTTTTATTTTTACGAGGTGGCGGAAGCAAATGCTCTGTTTAACCTTCAGTCATTCCATAAGTAGGCATTTCTGGCCACCTTTTCTGATCAAGTATGGGATGAATCATACCCTTATAAGTCTATAAGTAAGCACTCTTGCTTAGACTTTGGTGGACAAAATCACCAATCTTATCTTTTATAACAGACTTGCCACAGTAATGGCTTATGGCAGCCATTGCATGACTACAGAGAATCCCACTCATCTGCTAGTAACCACATTGACAACTATACTCCCTAAGTTTCACACTATATCCCCCAGTTAGACCCAACAACTTGCATACCCCATTCCCGGCTGCTATAATTGTAAAAAACCTACTTTCTTTACTGTTCTTCAAGATTTTTACATTCACCCGTGGAGGCAAAATATGATTCCACGCTTCACACTCATCCTTTCTTTCTTGGAATTTCCTTATAACGATCCTTCTAATAAACTCTAGCAACTCTAAATAAGATTTAGCCTTATGAGAACCTAGCATGTTGTTAAATGCTTCGGTCATGTTGTTAGTGACATGGTCACATCTAATGATCAGGTCATAAGCAAACCTAGACCAATGTTCTATCTCAATATTTTGTAACCAAGACTTGGCAGCAGGGTCAATGGCTCCAATCTTATTCATTGCCTAATTGAAGTCAACACATTGCAGCTTCTCGTGGCCCTCATAAACAACTTTTTATAGTGCTCACCCTTGTAGGTAAGTCTAAAATTGGTAAAGATGTGTCTCGCACAATATCTGCCACATAATAAATAAATTTTTTAATGCATATTGAAAATGAGAAAGCATAAGATGAAAAAAAAAGTTCTGAAATGACCTTCGTTTGGCAAAGGGAAAATGCAATTCCAAAGTTGCGATGACACATTTTTGTCTATCTGACATGAATGTCAAGTTCCTACTTGATGGGTACTTCAAATGGATCTTCAAGTTTTTTAAAAACCATTCCCAACTTAGTTGATTCTCCTTTTCACTGATGCAAATAGCTAGTGGGAATAACCCATTGTTTGCATCCAAGGCCACTGCAGACAGTAGCACTCCTCCAAAAGGGTCTTTCAAGTGGCACCCATCCACTTCAATGAAGGGCCTAGAGCCCTTTAAGAACCCAAGTTTTTGAGCTTCAAAACTTAAAAACATCCTTTGAAAGCATATCTCCTTAATAAACCAAAACATTTCAAAGGATGTTTTTAAGTTTGGATTGCATTGTCAAATGTCTAACCCATATGAAACTTAATTTCACCACCCACCATTTTCTTGAAAGGTTTACTTTTCATCAACTTAGCTATCTTGACCTTATCTGGTTCAAGCTTTGAGTCTGAAAGGTATTCATCATCAGACTTTGATTGATAGCCCTCAAATAAAGCCATACACTTTTTAATTATGTCATCATTCCTATCATTCCCATCATTTCAGTCATTCCCATCATTCCCATCATTCCTATCATCAGAATCTTCATCAACTATTGGGACTTGTCCATAATTATCCTCTCCCTTACCAGCCTTACCAGCCTCACCCTCCTTATCATCCTTATCATCATCTTTCTCACTATCACCATCATAATTCAACATTTCAGCCTCTAAGTCGTGCCAACCAAGTGGTTCATAACCACCTTCCTTGGCTAACACTTCAGGTTTCCCATCGATTACTTCATCTTGTTCATCTCCTGGAGGATTTGGAACATTAACAATCTCTAACTCAAAGACTATTGTATCCAACCCATGGTCCTTAAACACCCTAAAATAATCAATTAGCTCAATCTGTTGACCTGAACTTTCTCACCACTCCAAGGTAATTGTACCCAAACAATGCAATCATCATTGGGTACTTCATCCTGTCCACTAAGCTCATTAATCGTTGCCCGAATCAAGGTGATGAGGCTAATGTGATCAGAATCACATTCACCTATGTCATACACCTCATTTCTAAACCACACCTTTATATTGAAAATATCCATTGCACCTGTGCACAAATAATACAAACAAATTCAGTCAGTAGACTACACTAAAACAATATATATGTATGTATATATAAAAGTACATAACAATCGGCAGACAGCTTGACTTTGCTATTAACTCATCAATTACCATATAATCATTAAAACACAACATGCAACAATAATGGAACCAAATTATTCACCAAGTCTACATATTAAAATTGAAAAATCAATATGAGTTCAATATTGGCATATAAACAACTATTAACATTCAATAACAGTTCAATATTGGACATGTCATGTATCCAATTTGTTTCCATTTAATTTCCCATCAAACACACATTAAGAAAACACATATCAACCGATTCCCATCTTCAACACATAAACATAATTTTTTTTTTTTTGAAACAACATTGTTTAATTAAGAAGCCAAAAGCAGGCAACAAACAACATAATCAATCAAAGATACAAAAACGCCAAGGTAACCAGACAAAGAAGCCAGCACAAAACAACACACATGGTAACAAAACTACCAAAGCTCTAGCAAGAAGAAATGCAAAGCACCAAACAACCCACCCAAAGCAAACCCAAAAAACATTAGAGAAAAAAAAACAAACACGAATATAACCAGAAATCCAAGACAACCACATCCCACACATACAGAAAGAAAAAGCCCTAAGAGACCATGCATAAACACACAAATAAACCTCTTTTTCAAAACCCGATTATTTAAGAAAGAAAAAACCTATCTTTTTTAAAAATTCCTCTAATTTTAGTATCATTACACGTAAAACAACTTGTAGAACACGCAATTACACTAAATAGACCTTAAATCGAAAAACCCCCAATTTGTCCAAGACAGAGACCTTAAAAAGATGAATTTTGTGAATAATCATGGCGTAAAAAACCTGCATGCAAAATAAATCACTCAAAACACACCTATAGACCATGATCGTTTAAGAAACTCACCTGTCAATGAATAAGCTTTAAAAACTCCCTCACAAGATTCTTTCACCTGCAACTGGAACCAAACTCAAACCTTTACAAGTCTAACAGTTAAATATAATGCCAAACAAGTGACAAGAACAAGTTAAAAAGAAGAAGATGAAGTGAACGAGCGAAGGTTTATAGTGCCAACGAGTGAAGGAGAAATGGTGGTGTATTCTGGAAAATCAGAGAAAAAAAGGTTTTCTAATCTTGGGACCACCCTTGATTTAGGTTTTGATGAGTGGGTTATGAGGTGTCATAATCTCAAGTGTCTAATACACATCTCAACCATTCATTTCATTTTTAGTTTTTTAATTATTCAACTGTTTATTTGTTAACTTACCATTTTGCCCTTCTTAATTAATCTTCTAGAAATCTGAATGACAAGTTTACCATTTTACCCTCTTTTAATTGACAGAATTTTTAAAAACCCTAACGGAATTGGACGGTAGGGACCTAACCAACCATTGGCCTAAACTATGGGGACCTGTATGACCAATCCTGAAACTAGGGGGACCAAAATGTATAATAGGGCAAACTAGAGAGACTAAAAACATTTTTAACCATATATATATGCGCAACCATTGACATCATGGTTTACCTTGTAAATGAGTAGGTAAAGTTTTAGAAGATAGATTTGTATGATCACTTTTTTGAAGGTCCAATGAAGAATTTGCTTAATTATAACAATGGTGGGCTGTGGGGTTGGGGAGAATATTGATAAGGTGAGAGAGTCAGCCCAGTTAGTTTCTTGTGATCTTGATGGTTCTTGTTGCTGGTGGGCTTGCGTTAGAAATCCTTGATGGCTCTTGGTCTGGTTGTTTTTTGGGTTGTTTTAGGCTTTGTTTTGGGCTTTGCTAGTTTTTATGGGTGAGGTGAGCCTATATTGGTTTTTGGGTTCAGCATTTTGTGTCTTTGTTTTAACTAGGGTTGTTTGCTGTGCCTTAAGTAATGATATTTACGCCCCTTAAAAGCTGTATGTACACTTTAAATTGGTTTGTTTTTTTTTTTTTTTTAAATCCAATAATACCCCTGAGTAAAATTACTAAGAGAATTAATTGATTGTTAGTACATCTACCAATAATTATTAAGTAGAAAGCTTCTAGCACTCACCTGAAAGCTTTTAAGCACTCAGAAAAAACCAATGCCATTAGTTCACCGCCTTCCAAGACATTTAAAAAAATTGGATGCAACTCTTCATGGGGCAAATCCTTTTGACTCCTTAGATGGCAAAGGTTTACTACAAGAAAAACTACTTTTGTTGACAGTTTTTTTTTATTTTTTTTATTTTTTTTATTTTTTATTTTTTATGGTTTTGGAAAACTGTCAAGAATAAAAAATTGTCAAGAAAGAACGTTTTTCTTGACAGTTTATAGTTCTTGACAGTTTTTAACTTTCAAGAAAGACAATTTTTATATATTATATAACATATTATATTATTATATATTATATATATTATAGTATTATATATATATTATATTATTATATATATTATAGATTATTACATATGTAATATAATATAATATATATAATATATAAATATATTATACTATTATATTAAATAATATATATTATATATTTATATTATATAAATATATTATTTTATATATTGAATAATATAATATATATATTATAAATTATATTATATATATATATTTATACAGTCTTTCTATTGTCAGTTCGTCATGAAAATAAATATATCAGGATGAAGGATGTGGACCATAGATTGTGGAGAAATTTTGACAAGTGTATACACTTTGAGTCAAAATATATAAATCTAATGGTCCATATTCTTCGTCCTGATGTATTTTATATCAGGACAAACTGACAATAGAAAAAATTGTATATATATATATATTTTATATTATATATTATGAATGTTTTATAATTAGGGGTATTTTGGTCAAAATACAGTTAACTCATTTCCATTCCGTAGTTAAACAATATATATAATAATATATTTATATAATATAAACCTATAACATATATTATTTAATATAATAATATAATATATATTATATAAATATTATAAATATATATTATTTAATAAATATATAATATATATTAGTTAATATAATAATATATAATATATATTATATTATAAAACATTCATAATATATAATTTTTTATTTATCTTTAATAATTTTTTTAAACTTTTACTTCCTATTTTCAACACTAAACAAAATCCCAATATGGATTTATTTTACAGTAATATATCAGTTTTTGGACAAACCGATATTGGATAAGCAAAATTTTAAATTTAATAAATTTACTTTAAAATCATTTACTTTTAAAAAATTCAAAAAAATAATTTTAAAATAATTTTAAAATAATTGTTTATTTATTTTGCACCCTCTTGTTTTATACTAAGAGACACATTAATAATCCAATTACCCATATAAATCAGTAATCTAAGTCTTACATTTGTTCATTAAATTGCAAGACGCGTGTTGAGAACTATCTCCCAAGTAGTGAAAGCTGTATTCAAAATCATGCTTATTACAACTGATGTCAGGAGTCTCCTATAGACTATGTTTGGTTGGATGGAATGGAAAGAAAGTCATTCCATTCGTTTGGTTTGTTAAAATGCAATGGAATGGTGATTCCACCATTTTGGTGGAATGAGTATTCCATCTAGAAACCAATGGAAAATCATTTCATTCCAAACTTTATATTCCATAAATACCATCATATGCCCCAACTCTATTACAAAAATACTCTTAGCTCCTTTCCAAAAATAATATATCATTATTATATATTATATTAATGATATATAAATATATATTTTATATATATGTATTATATATTATATTATTATATAAATTATATATATTATTATTATAAACATATATAATATAATACATTTATATATTATATTATTATATATTATATATAATATAATATATAGTATATTATTATTATTATTATTATTATCCACAATATATCATGTTATTATACATTCATAATTAGGGGTATTTTGGTCAAAATACAGTTAACTCGATTCTATTCCGTTGTTAACCAAACAAAATAATACTGATTCAGAGATTCTAAAGTTCCAACCAAACAAAAAACTTTGTTTTCCTTTCCTTTGCATTCTCATTCTCATTCTCATTCTCATTCCCATTACTATTCCGATTACCATTCCACCATGTAACCAAACGTGACCATAGAGTATTGACCAATAACTCGACTATATATGTTTTTAAAAATATAATTTTATTAAAAGTTTTAATAAATATTTGTAAATATATGTCTGTCGTAGAAATTAAAATTTTGATTAGTTGAATAAATTTAAATTTGTCTAACAATGCTTTTTTTATTTTTATTTTTTTATTTTTAAATTTCTAACTCATATAGTTTATATTTAAATATTGTTCAATCGTTAACACATCAAATGTTGTGACTTACAACCTTTGAATTTGAGGTCTCAAGTTCAACTCCCACTAATGACAATTATTAGAGGTGGAAGGCGGTGGTCCGGCGGCTGCGGGAGGTGGTGTATAAATATAAAAATTGTTAAGAATGCTTTTCTTGACAGTTTTTAACTGCCAATAATGCTAAGTTTTTCTTGTAGTGGTTTTGTCTTCGAATACAAGCAGAAAGCATTTGTGTAAGCTTTCTGCAAAGCAATAAGCTCCTCAAACGAATCAATGGATTCTCGAATGCGGGGAGCAATATTGGTGACCTAGTCATCTCACCTCTTGATCACATTCCAATATTCTTGTTAAATTGCTTTCTTAGTTTAATCTAGTTTTAATCAAATCAATCATCAAACAAACTCTCTTGGTTACTTTTAATTGCTTAGCTTTAATTAAGATTGGTTGTAATTAATAAATCACTTTTCCTAGTGGGAATAATCCTTACTTGTCGCTATACTTATCTCACGATTCGTGCACTTGCGAGTTAGGTTTTTATGACATGATATTATCTATCAAGTTTTTTGCGCCTCTGCCAGGGATTAGTTGAATTTATTGGTTATTTCTAGTTTTAGTTTTAGTTAATAGTTTTAGTTTAATTTTTCTTCTCTTTTCTTTTCTTTCTTTTCAAGAACAATGGACTTCTACAAGCATGAAGAATTGTCAAGTATGGAACTCGATGAGCTGCTGGATTGGGTCCAAGAAGTTTTTGGGGATGATGAAGAAATTCAACAGGTTAAGGTTACAGAAGTAGAGTTTGATATTGAAGAAGTAAGTGCTGAAATTGAAGATGGGATCAACAAATCTTTAATCCAATCTACAAGCTCTCCCCCTACATTAGAGCTCAAACAACTTCCAGTGATTATAGCTTCTGACTTGGATGAAGAAAAAGTGAAGGAAGCGGATTCGAGACACTGCTTTTTTACAAGGAACTTAAGCCTTATGTCCCTCCAATTACTTTTCCGAGCCGCCTACACAAAAGCAATTGGAATAAGTGTTTTCCTGAACTTATTTCATCACACTTTATAGTGAACATTTACATGCCTTTACTTATTGTGTGTAGGAACATGCCGGCGCGTGAAAATTTCTTCAAAGACCTAATCACATATAGGCGCAAATTCGAGACATTGGAGTTTGGTTAATTCATCCTTGCACATGTCTTGCCGAGACGTTAAATTAAGCGCTTGGTGGGAGGCAACCCACCTAGGTAATTTGTTTTTAGTGTTTAGTTTTCTAGCTTTTTGTTTTGTTTCGAGTTCTTGCCTTCCATGCTTTTTCTTTATTCGTTGTCCATGCTTTTAATGTCATACAAACATTAAGGACAATGTTTAGATTAGGTTTGGAGGTGTGAATTTGTGTTTGATTTATTCTTTGAAAAATCTGCGAAAAAAAGTGATATATTTTGAAAATTTTTGAGGCAAATGTTTTGTTAAAACTGTATTGATAAGTGAGAAAATAAATTTTTCTGTTCACATTGGATTCTTCGGCCAAAGGTCATGGGCAATGCCCTGTTTGTGAAACTTTGCACGTAAATGTTTTTTGACGTCGGTTTTCTCACTTTTCGATTCGAATTTTGAAATGTTTTCTAAATGAAAAGTGTGATTTTGCATGTCTATTATCTTGTGCTAAAATTTGGTTAACCGTTGTTGATTTATTTGAGATATGCATTAAAGAACAGACGTAGTTCAATTTCGAAAGTCACCAGTTTTTTTTGAACTTTTGTCCTCCATGTTGAGATGCTTCTGTTGTGTGCTTTAAGAGCCGTAATATATGCTTTATTCATTGAGTTTAAACTAACTTCTTGCCACTTAGAGTAGCTAAAAACTTGATGGATAATATTGTGTTATAAAAACCTAACTCGCAACTGCACGAATTGTGAGATAAGTACAGTGACAAGTAGGGATCGTTCCCACGAGGAAAAGTGATTTATTAATTACAACCAATCCTAATTAAAGCTAAGCAATTAAAAGTAACCAAGAGAGTTTGTTTGATGATTGATTTGATTAAAACTAGATTAAACTAAGAAAGCAATTTAACAAGAATATGGGAATGTGATCAAGAGGTTAGAGGACTAGGTCATCAATGCTCCCTAACTACGTTTACTCAGTGCTTCGAATTGACTTTGATAAAAGATGTTAATCATGTTAAGGGTTCGTTCATAAATTAAGTATGATTGTTACCGTATGGTCCTAGAGTGAATAAAGTATTCCCAATTATAATTTACCTCAAAACCCTGATGAATAAACTACAATCGAAAACCCATTAAGTGAATGAACAAGTGAACCAAAACTTACGAGCAAAACCCTGCTACGATTAATTTTATTCATTCAATTGAAGATTGGTTGAGAATGGTGAAACCCCACGCTTATCTTAACCGTGCAAATTATCAAAACCCTAAATTCTTGCCGAGCATAAACCAGGGTTCACAAGAAGGGAGACCCTTGATTTGTTTTATATCTGCTATACTCGTCAGGGACTCGTATACTTGCGGAAGGTCATCTAGACTCGCACACTCCTTTCACCATTGGAGTAACGGTTAGTTTAGAGGTACGCCCGGAGTGCATCATATCTGCATTCAACATCATGGCCAATTCCAATTCAATCACATGTCGATGGTTATGTTCAGTACACTATTTTGTTATGGAGTTGTAGGACAAAAAAATTGATGCACAATGCTATTGTAAAGCAAATGATTAGTAAATTCTTGTTTTAAAAACTCTCATCCATTATCTAAATGAAAAACTTGTATTTTCCAATTAAATTGCTTCTCAACCATTGCTTGAAAACCAAAAAATGTCTTGCAAAAATCAGATTTCCTTTTCAGAGGATAAAGCCATACAAATCGAGAAAAATCATCACTGAAGATAACATAGTAATGAAACCCTTGACTAGATGAAATAGGTGTCAGTCCTTATAAATCCCATTGTATTTTGGCAATAGGCACACAAGCTCTATTATTAGAAGGAAAGAAAGGAAGTTTAGAGCTTTTGCTTACGGCACAACTCTTGCACAGTCCAAAGGACTTTTTATTGATTGAAATATATTTATTTTGCAGCAGGAAATTCAAAATTCTTAGAGTGAGGATGTCCCAATCGTCCATGCCATGTATCAGCATCAGCTACACGAAATCTGTTTGAAAATAATTCTTAAATTGAGGCATTCTCCAAGATATATAACCCTGCTTTCTTACTCCTTGATGCCACCACCTGATGTGTCTTTTGATCCTTAACAAAAAAACCATGATCATCAAAGGTAACATAACACGGGTAGTCACAAGTGAGTTGAGAAACTGAAAGTAAATACCACTTTATTTGAGGAACCACAAGTACATTATTCAAAGATAATTTGGAATGCTTGGAAAAAATATTGGCATGTCCAATATGTGTTATAGGTAATTTGTCACCATTTCCCACCATAACATGATGAGATCCTATATATGGTTGTAAATTAGAAAGTGCACATGGATCATCAGTAATATGTGCTGTAACACCAGTATCTCGAAGACATTTATTGTCCGTAGACGAATTGAGATAAAGCGCAGCCAGAGCTTGAGGAACTTGATTAGCTTGATAAATGTGATTGAACCAATGCCAACAATTGAGAGCATTGTGACCTCTCTTATTGCAAATCTGACATTTAAGAGGAGAAAGGACACGGTTTGGTTGTGAAGAATTTGTCGCTGGCTTGCTTTGCTGAGAATTAAATTGGTGATACAGAGGCCTTGAGTTGGACTGAGTAAAACCTCTTCCTCTTGAGGTAAAAGAAGAATTATATCCTTGTTTCATTTGATTATGTGACGTAGAACGTTGTCCAACAAAAGTAAGAGTAGGATTAGCATGTTCAGATAATTGTGACTTGTTACGCAATTCATGACTATATAGTAGAGGAATTAAATCATTATATGATGGAACATGAGGCTTAAGTATAGCAGTAGAGAAAGATTCATATCGTGGTCCTAAACCACTTAAAAGCCAAAATACCTTATTTTGATCAAGTACTGGTCTACTGATGGCATTGAGTTGATCACATGTTAACTTAGGATTATATCACTAGGAGACTATGACTTAGGATTCACGTGCACTAATATTAACGTACGTAAAAAATATGATACTCCATTTTGTGCTCTGGTGTTGAAGCCACCTTGACACTTATCATGCTTGTAGGTTGCTTTTCAGCATTTGTTTTAAGCTCTTTCCCATAGAGAAACCTGAAACTTGAGTCTTGAATCTTGTGTCTGAATTGAAATATTATTATACTAGTTTGAGCATAATAGTTATTACACATTTTATTGCTTCTTGGGTTGAATTGTAACATCTTTGATAATAAGTCCTGACTTCCATTTTCTGCCTGCATATTCATCCATTGAGATATCAATCTCCCTTGTGTTTTTAGGTGTAATTGTAAACTCGTCAACTGGGATGTTGATCCATACATTTTTTGGTTTTAGCATAACATTATCGAAACAAATTTACGGTGTGTTCAAATATTAATCGGGGGAGGGGGGGGGGGGAGGGTAGGTGTGAATAGATTTTAACACTTTTTACCTAATTTTCATTATTAGTTAATATTCCGAAAATACCCCTAACTAGTTAATTAATACATCAAGTGTAATATGTGCAGAATTATAAATGACACTTGATTTTTACGTGGAAACCCTCACGGGAAAAACCACAGGCTGGTAAGTGCACCACACTTGAACGTCGAATCCACTAATTGCAATAACGTATACAACCTAATCCAGGTTTGACGGCCTAATCCCGACCAATATCCTGCTACCACTTACCGCAGGCCTTTAAAAGTGGACATAGTCCAATTTGCTTGAGTAACCACCTAATCCCGGTCAATCTCACAAGACTTACTTCTCAATGAAGAGATAAAACATCCTATGTGAATATATGATAATATTCAAGGAACAAACAAGGCTAGGGAACCTTAGATGCTTATCTAGAATGATAATATAACAATTAATTTATTCCTAGATATCAAGAGCTAAATGACATGTCATAAAACTTAGCTGAATATAGATTAGGCAATCCTATGAAGCTATCAATATACAACACTTAATCAATACACCACAATCAATCTCTATTTTATATCTAGAATATATTATAAGAGCATACAAATGATAAAAGAGATGACTTGTTAAGAAAGACACTAATTATATAAGATAATAGTGAAAACCTTACCAAGCAAGTTGTGATGTTGCAAAACCATGCATGGATGCATCCTATATGGTCATAGATGATGCAATATGAAGTTTGATGCAAAAAGGATTTGCTTTGAGTGATTAAAGGTGAGTTCTTGATGATTTTGTCTCTTGAAATGTGTTTTAAGAGAAAAATATGCTTTTGGAACTCTTGAGGACGACCTAAAATGAAAGTGAGATATATATAGGCTCCCAAAAAAAACTGCAGCGTTTTGGTCGTTCTCGCACCGACGGACTGCCGCAGTTTGAGATTGCCGCGGTTGGTCAACCGTGACACTTCAACTGCGGCACAGAGAAAAAATCTCTGTCCCCTGCATGCCGCGGTTGTTCAACAGCGGCATAGAAAAAATATTGCTGTCGCCTGGCTTGTAGCGGTTAACCAACCGCGGCACTTCAATTGCGGCAGTGAGAGGAAAGGCCTTCTGACGCGGTTTCTCACATAATGAACATGCAACAAGTGTGAGTGAAAAGAATGCATCTTAATGCCTAACATGTTATGACATTTAACAAGCTAGATGCAATCAATTACACATGCAAGAAGAGAAATTAATGAACATTAATGCACACAATATAAACACATACAACATACAAGAATAAGACTTATGCATGGGTTGTGGGTGTGTGCAACTATCTCTTCAAAGCAAGTAAGCACTTAGAAATTTACCTTTGAAGTGCTTGATCTCTTGAGGTTTTGAAAGAGACTTTGAGCTTGAATCTCAATCACCTAAACTACCCTTACATTCAAACTCCAACTTGTGGTTTGTCCACGAAATAAGCCAATCAATAAATAGGAATCCTTACAATTATGTTTATGTTGCTTCACGGTTCTGTTGGGGAGACGAAGCCTGACATTCACTAGATGATCCCATCCATAGTAAGACTCATCCATCTTTAGGACAAATGCAACTTGGTAGAGATATCCTGGAGTGAGGTTTATGGTGTCGAATTTGGCATGTATTTCAAGCCAGCATACATTTTTCAGTTGAGCTACATCAACTTCCACATCCACATCACTGCCAAAAGAAATCGCAACTTACACAATAATCATTCATTTGCGAAAATTAAAAGTAATATATATTATTAACATTCTCACTGTAAGAAAAACTGTCAAGAAAGAAACTGTCAAGGAAGACAGTTTTTTCAAAATTTTTTATTTATCTTTAATAATTTTTTAAAACTTTTACTTTCTATTTTCAACACCAAATAAAATCCTGATATTTATTTATTTTACAGTAAGATATCGGTTTTTAGACAAACCGATAATGGATAAGTAAAATTTTAAATTTAATAAATTTACTTTTAAATCATTCACTTTTAAAAAATTCAAAAAATAATTTTAAAATAATTGTTTATTTATTTTGTACCCTTTTCATACTAAGAGACACGTTAATAATTCAATTACTCATATAAATTAGTAATCCGAGTCTTACATTTGTTCATTAAATTGTAAAATGCATGTTGTGAAATATCTCCCCTATAGTGAGAGTTGTATTCCAAATCATACTTTTTACAATTATTATCACGAGTCTCCTATAGGCCATGTATGGTTGGATGGAATGGAATGGAAAGAAAACCATTCCATTTGTTTGGTTCGTTAAAATGTAATGGAATAGTGATTCCATTGGAATGGAGATTCCACCATTTTGGTGGAATGGGCATTCCATCAAAAACCAATGGAATGCCCTTCCATTCCAAACTAAAAGTTATATTCCATAAATACCCTCATATGCTCCGATTCCATTCCAAAAATACCCCCTCCTTTCCAAAAATAATGTATTATTATTATATATTATATTAATGATATATAAATATATATTATATATATATATGTACTATATATTATATTATTATATATATTATTATTATATATATATTATTATAATATATATAACGATATATAAACATAGACTCAACCCAATTATGAAAGTTTGAGCATAATATTATTATTGTGTCTGAATTGAAATATTATTATACAAGTTTGAGAATAATATTTATTACACATTCTATTGCTTCTTGGGTTGAATGGTAACAGCCTTGATAGTAAGTCCTGACTTCCATTTTCCACCTACATATTCATCCATTGAGATATCAATCTCCCCTGTGTTTTCAGGTGTAACTGTAAACTCGTCGACTGGGATGTTGATCCATACATTTTTTGGTTTTAGCATAACATTATGTTTATGTTGCTTCACAGTTCCGTCAGGGAGACGGAGCCTGACATTCACCGGATGATCCCATCCATAGCAAGACTCATCCATCTTTATGACAAATGCAACTTGGTAGAGAGCTCCTGGAGTGAGGTTTGTGGTGTCGAATTTGGCATGTATTTCAAACCAGCATACATTTTTCAGTTGAGCTACATCAACTTCCACATCCACATCACTGCCAAAAGAAATCGCTACTTACACAATAACCATTCATTTGCGAAAATGAAAAGTAATATATATTATTAACATTCTGTTGCGATTTGAATAAGTTGTTATATAGGACTTTCATCCTATCCAATCTCTTTGTTTTCTTTTGAATTTCAAGTATTTTTCATGGGAATTGCTGTCAATTATAAAACATATGACTGAAAATCTATGGGTTCAAAAATTTTCTAGCACTCTTTACTCCCTTACTTCTAACACTAGCACCAACTTAATAACTTAAGTTCTAATAGCAACCTAAAATGTTGTTCTGACAAAAATACCCTTAAAACATACTCACTAAAATAAGTCTCGCATTTTTTTTTAGACTTATTTTTGTGTTCCACAAACTTATTTTGGTGTTTCCAAGATTTATTATGTTGTTTCCAATACTTAATTTGGTATTTCTGAGACGTAGTTTGGTGTTTCTAAGACTTATTTCGGTTTTTTTGAGACTTATTTTTGTAGTTTCCGAGACATATTTTATTGTTTCCGAGATTTATTGGGCATTCTCGAAATTTCTGAGTTATTGTACAAAAATGAAAATTTCTAAATATTTTATGTTCATCTTCGTCATCAACCTATAATGGAGATCTGTTCCATCTCCATTGATGGAAGACCTCAATATAGATTTTTGAAAAGAAAAAAAAATCAAACCTTATAATGGCAAAAAAAAGTAATAAAAGAATAAGGTTAGGTTATTTTTGTCCATTTTAAACTCAAATTATTAATCTATAAAGAGTCTCTTATAAGGGATCCCTTATTTTAATTTGGTAAGGACCACCAAGAAATCACATCTATTTGAATGGATTTTAATCTGAATTTTTTTGTGAATGATAATTTTATTGAATTATACCTATGTATATAATTTGAGATTTTTTCAAGCATTAAAACTATTTTTCTTGATTTTACCTATTTTTCTGATGCCTTCATTTAAAAAAAAAATCGGTAGAAATAGTTTAAGTACTTGAAAAAATTTCAAACATTATTCATATCTAGATTTCAATGAACTTATCATTTACAAAAAATATTCAAATCAAAATCCATTCAAATCGATGTGATATCATAGTAGTCCTTACTGAAATTAAAATAAAGGATTCTTTATGAGAGACTCACTCTGTTAATCTATTGCTAGTCTTAAAAGTCACTGTGGATTTAGTACTATTTAAGCTTTTTTCCACTAAAATCTATCAATTATGTGTTAGTTTTTTCTAACATTTTAGTAGATTTTGGTTTCTCTTGAAGCTAACAAGCATTTTATTTTTGGATAAAAAAAGGTGCTCGTATCACATTATAATTATCCTCGTGTGTATAAATACCTTGTCTCTTTAACACTATACCAGTGCCAGTAACGAGTGTCATCTCCCCAAACGATGCGGAGTTGTCTTGCATACAAAATAAAGCTGTTGCTCCTACACTCCTTATCAACGAAATACTTCTGCAATTAATGAGATTTCATGATCAGGAAATTAAACATCAACTTAATAATTGATCATGTAAAATTACTTGCCTGTTTCTTCTGGTTCAGGAAAACTCCATCTTCAAGCTGTTTATAGAGCAACTCCATGGAGGAGTTGTCAATATAAAAGTCTTCATCAGCATCTTTAATAATTTCTTGATAGTTATGAGGTACCTTCTCTGCTTTCATATCATCAATATCATCCTGTGCAATATTCTCATGAATCTCATCATCGCTCTCAATTACAATCTCTCTGACGATTAAAGTGTCCTGTGTCTCACTCCCAGTTGAACATTTTGATCCCATATCTTGCATGGCTCCTGCTGCTTCTTCTTCATCAAATGAATTAAGTTGTGGTTTTATATATGGGTATTTTTCTTTTATTACTATTCATTCATTGTCTTTTCAAGCGTGAATGTGTTTAGATTTCATTTGGATGATTCGGATGGAAACACAGACATGTTTTGGGAATAATTCAAAGAAAGCATTAGATGCAAGGCAAGAATGACAGTTTCTTTTTATTCACAAATACCTTTCAACTTTACATTTTAACCTTTTAAAGTGCTTTTTAGATCTGGCAAAATTTTACACGACCCATTAACATGACCCAAACCAATTTGAAAATAACGGTTGGTGGGTCAAGTTTATTGGATCGGGTTGTTAATGGGTTGACCCATAAATACGCGAAATATAATGGGTCGGTTTTGGGTTTACCCTTTAAAAAACCGTTAATTCGATAACCCATTAATATAAAGATTTTTTTTTTAATGTGTTTATGAAAGTTATTAAAAAAATCTTTGTATAGTGACATTATGAAATTTATAAATAAAAAAATCTCTATAATTATGGTTATAATATATTTTACTATTTAATTTTTTAAAAATTTCTAATTTTTTTCTTTTTTAGAAAGAGAAAAATTTTCTAAATTAAAAACTCTAAAACTCTAAATCAATTATTTCACAATATTACAACCCTAACCCTAACCCTAACCCTAACCCTAAAACTCTAAAAGTAGATAGTGAACTTGATTGCATGAATTTGATCATGCTTTAGTGCTATTTATTTTCAACTTTTTAATAAATCTCAAATACAGATTCTTGGGACCCACCTTTGAGTATTAATTTAGAGGGGTTATTAATTTGAAGGGTTTTATATTGTAAAGTGTTATTTTATCTTAGAAAATGTGTAGAAGTCGGTTTTCTTATTTAGAGAAGGTTCTTTTTCAGGATTTTTTGTTTAGTCGGTTTGTTTCTTCAGAGGAATTTCCTTTTTTCTTTTAGGATTCCTTGATTAGGAAAGATTTATTAAGAAAATTTCCAATTCTTTGTGATTACTTAGAAACCAATGATATATAGTGAGGTTTATTCATTGGTTGTATATAACAAGAGAGATCTCAAGATATACCTGAAAAATTCTATCCTAATAGCTCCTAAAAATTCTCTCTTTTCTATCTTCTTTATTATAACAAGAGGACAATTCAAAAAATGAATGATGAAGTCAAAAATATCAAATATGGTGGCATTGAGCAAACTAGCATCTTGAAACACTTTTATAGTTCTTGATTATTATATAATATATTTTGTACTTTAATGGAATTATTAATTTATACGACAGTTGAGATCAAAATTTACAATGGGTTTTAAAAAGAAATTATTAATTATTACGATAGAGGGGTTTATTAATTTTTTACACCGGCCCAAGTCGAGACTGAGATTTTGTATCAATTTAAAGGGGATATTAATTTATAGGAGATTTATTTACAAGGGTTTTGCTGTATAATATTTTATAACGGGCCGGGTCAGGTTACCAATTAATTTAACAAATAGTTTCGGGTTTGTATATTTCAACCCATTAAACTAATGGGTCGGGTTCATGTGGAGCAATTTTAACACGACCCAAACACGAAACGACATGAATTCGCAATAACACGAGTCATTGCCAGGTCTAGTGCTTTTCTTCATTAATAGCATGAAATAGCCACACAAACAAGGCACTTATAAATTTGTCAACATACAGTGTTTTCACTGTTTCTATCAAATTTTTCCTTGAACTGACATAACTACTCATATTTTGTTTTACTTTAACTTTTTAAAATGAGTTTTTTTTTTTTTCAATTGCAGACATCCATGGAGGCTAGGTCCGTAGCAGACCTCATTGACAGAGCTCTGCTACACAACAGACCTCCATCAATAGACCTCCATGAAAGAAGGTCATGGAGGAATGTGAGATCAGAGAATAAAAAAATCTGATTTTTATTCGTTGCATATTTTTATTTTTATTTATTTATTTATTTATTTATTTATTTTTTTGTTTTTTAAATTTTTAGTTGTTGCGCGTTATCACAACATTTCTAGCAGGATTAATAAAAAAACAAAAACAAACAGCAGTGTGTGTGTTTGAAAATAGAAACAGCAGTGAGATTGTATAATTTTTTTTTTTTTTTTTTAAATTTATACAAAGTGCAATTTTCAACTAAAAAACAAATAAAAAATTAGTTAAAAATCTCACGTAATCAATAAAAGAGCAGTGTGTGTGTTTGAAAATAAACAGCAGTACGTGTGCGAGAGATACAATCAAACACAACTAATATTTTATTATTTATATTTTACTTAAATCATTTTTAAATATCTGTATCTTATTACTAAATTATTTAAACATAATCCTGTATTGCTATCTAGAGTTTTGTATATGTTAGGATTGTATGTTAGAGTTTTGTTCAAAAATTTTCTATCACTCTTTACTCACATTTAAGACTAGCAACAACTTAATAACTTAAGAAAGTGTTATTCTGATAAAAAAAAAAAAAACACATTCACAAAAATAAGTATCTTGTTTTTTGTTTTTTTTTTCCCGAGATTTATTTTGTACTTTTCAAGACTTATTTTGTAATTTTCGAGACTTATTTTCTATTTCTGGGACTTATTTTTATAGTTTTCGAATTCATTTTTCAATTTTTTTTGTTCATCTTCTTCATCGACCTCCGTTGGAGGTCTACAGACCTCCATCGGAATATGAACTCTATTCGACTTCCATAGGAGGTCGAATTCCATCTCCATAAGTCCTTCATCAATGGAGGTTTTTTTGTTAAAAAAAAAATCAAACCTGAAAATGTCAAAATAAAGTAATAAAATAATATGGTTAGGGTATTTTTGTCAATTGGTGCTATTTAAACTCAAATTATTAATCTAGTGTTAGACGTAAAAGTCACTATAAATATAGTGCTATTTAGACCTATTTCCACTCTTGTTTTACACTAAATAGACGATAATACTAATTTAATTAAGTCTAATCCAATCGAATACGGAATATTACTTGAATTGCATCCATCCGAAATCGGTATCTTATACCAAAATGAGTTGAACGCTGCCGAGCACTAAAAGGCATCAAAGGATGAGATAGATTTGGAAAAAGTAGTTGTCCATTATTTATCAGCAAAGCTGTTATTCTTATTCATTATCATTAAAGGATTTATTCTGAGACAAGCCACTCTATCTTTAATCCTTCCACTCATCGGCATCTTTTTTAATGACCATATAATTCAGTTTCTCAATGCTACCTTTATTTTGAAAATAATTTTTTTAAAGGTATTTTAAAATTAATTATGAACTTTTTTTTGAAAACAAATAATTATGATTTGGGATTCGAATAAAATTGTTAAATTGGATGACAGTTGGTATCATATACTCTGTGTATATATATATATATATATATGAGTATATGACAAATATGAATAGATAAAAAGCATATATACACCTATCTAACATGTTAATATAGTGCATCTAATTAATGTATCATAGATGATAGATCGATTCGATCATATTATAGAGCTTATTTGTATGCATGGTTTCGAGATATTGTTAAATTTTCATACTTGCGTAATTTTATGTGTTCATGGAAGTGATATATATATATATATATATATATATATATATTGGAGCAGGGACGTAATCAATATTAAACATTAGGGTAGGCTAGAATGATCTGTTTTACTGATTATTGACATTATTAGAAAATTTTATTAATCACAAAAAGAGATACACTTAGTCAAGAAGATATATTAGCGAGGCTTACCCAGTAAATGTTGATTTTCTATTTACCGATTATTGACAAAAGGAGATAATTCTAATAATTATAAATAAGATACACCAAGTCAGGAATATATATTAGTGAGGCTTACCCAGTAGTGTTGGCAAAATAGGCCGACCTGGCCCTTTTGGCCCGGGCCCGGACTGTTAAGGGAGACAGGCGGGGCCGGGCCGCCCTGTTGGAGGAAAGGGGGGGCCTGGCCTAGGTCTGGGGCCCGTGTTGGGATAGGCCGGGCAGGGCCCAGGACGGGCCTTAATGGGCTTCGATTTTTTTTTATACAATATTATTTTCTATACATTTGTAATAATTTTTGTGTAATTATTAATGTAATAATTACAAAAGCCAACCCTCAATTCAAATTATGAAAAAAAAAAATTCAAAAATTATGTGAAAAAAAATTTCAAATTTTTTTAAGGCCCGCGGGCCGTACCGGGTCCAGCCCAGTACTTCACTGTTAGGGGCCCCGCCTGGCCCGTGAAGCTAGCAGGCCGGGCCGGCGAAAAAAACGGGCCAGGTCGAGCAGCCTACCGAAGCATTTTCCGTTTTGCCAGCACTATTACCCAGTATATGTTTATTCTAAATAAATACATTAACAAAATTAATAAGAAAGGTAAAGTCAAAACATTATATAAAATAAATATGAAATGCAAATACAATCCAACACCAATAAAGTTGTATCCAACTATTTTTCAACAAAAAAAAAAAAAACACAAAAATAAGTTATTAAATTAATCCCTATTTTATTACTTCTATACAGGTCAAGAAACAAGAAACACTTATCTTACTATTTACTAACAAATATAAAAGCAAAATAATATATATATATATATATATTTGAAATATTAACATTGACATCGATTTCTGAGAACTCTAGTCAGCAGTGACACGTATACAGATCAACGCCAAATGTAGCCTATGAAATGAGATCAGGTTGCCTCTTCGATCAGTGTGTAACTTGATAAATGGATAACAGAAAATAGATGAGTACATAAATAATAAAGACACGGGTATTTTACGTAAAAACCCTTACATGGAAAAACCACGGTCGTTATAAACAACAGAGAAAAGAATCTTCACTATGTAAAATATAATTATAGTTACAAGTGATGAATCACTTGGGTACTGATTATTCTGCATGTGCTATTTCTGCTTGATACATGCATTTATATAGGGGCTAGAGTGTTGCCCTAGCCATTGCTGTGCAAGCAAGAAATATTATTGGGCAAGATCCCAGGGGGATAGTATATTGGCAAGATTCTTGGCGAATCTAGTCTTTGAGCATTTATAGTGTTAGGATCTTCATTTCTTGTGGGAGTATTTCCTCAAATATACGTATTTATTGTTGAGTTTGTCAACTGCTAGATTATAGGTGATTGGCTTGTTCAATATAAGGTCGGGCTTTCTAGAGAATATGTTCAAATCTTGTTTCATTAAAGATGCTTTGTTGTTCGTTGTGGGAAGAGTTTGGGCCAATTTTCCTATTTGGTTATCATTTGGTGAACAGTACTCTCAGTAGGTGAGTTTTTTCTATCTCTCTATTGCCATGTGCAGTCCGTCGAGCTGACGTGGATGTTTGGTCCCTTGAATTCTAAGTTTCGTTCTGACATACTGAATTGGGTAAAATTAACTCAAACAATACACTACAAGAAAAAAGGCCTATTGTGACGAAATTCTATTGTGACGTTTTTTTTTTCATCCCAATAGGAGGTCTATTGGGACGAAATAAATTCCGTCCCAATAGGTTTTCTTTTTATTTAAAATTATAATAATTAATTAATTTCGTTGACCTTTAGGGATGAATTTTTTTTGTCCCAATAGGTTTTCTTTTTATTTAAAATTACAATAATTAATTAATTTTGTTGACCTTTAGGGATGGATTAATTTTGTCCCAATAGGAGGTCTATTGGGATGAAATACATAATTCGTTCCAATAGACTTCTTATTGGAACGAACCCAATAGGTTTTCTTTTTATTTAAAATTATAATAATTAATTAATTTTGTTAAACTTTAGAGACTCCTATTGGGATGAAATACATAATTCGTCCAAATAGACTGCCGATTGGGACAAAATTTATTTCGTCCCAATAGGTTTTCTTTTTATTTAAAATTATAATAATTAATTAATTTTGTTGAAAATTCTTGATTTTTTTTTGAAGTTTTTTTTTTCCTTAAAGATAGATTAATAATTAAATTACCATATAAATTAGAAAATGATGCAATATGGATCATTTTGTTTGTCCAAAGTGGTTCTCTATCGAGACGAATTTTATTTTTTCCCAATAAGTTCTTTATAAGGATCAATAAATATTAGTCTTAAGAGGTTTTCTATTATTAAAAAAAAAAAAAAAAGAACCGAACCGTCGAAACTCGAACCAAAACTGCTGGTGTCGAATCAAAAATTGAAACCGCTGGTTTCGAATCGAGAACCGGAACTGCTGGTTTTGAATCGAGAACAGGAACCGGGGTCATATCTAATTCCGAGTACGACTAGCGATTGACTCTTTGATCTGACAATATATTATTTTAACAAAATAGTTTAATTAAATGTTATAATAAATGTTTTTTAATATTAATTTGTTTATCATATAAAAATACAATTTAAATTAGTGGAATCATCTATAAATAAAATTTTGATTGAAAAATAATCAATAAAAATTTAATAACAAGTCGAGGTTATATATAAAAATTATGCTTTTATTATCATATGCAAAGCAACAGCAAGGTGGATAAGACATTCTCTCCTGAGTGTGCCAGCTTTGACGCACTATAATCACAACAATAAAAATTGTGATTTCAACATGGTAGGGCGTGGGTGCTAGTGCCTGGTGGGTGGATGGGTCGTGGGTAGAGATGCACATTTGGGGAATGGGGATGGATTTCCCCCATCCCCATCCCCATTTTCCCCGTTTCCCCCCGTTTTTCCCTATAAAATTCATTAGTACATTTTATATAAAATGTGTGAAATAGGGATGAGGGATCTCTCCCCATCCCCGTCCCTATCCCCATCCCCATTTCAATATAATTGTGGGGAAAATGCCCCTCCCGCTCCCCATTTCAATTTGGGGATGATTTTCATCTCCATCCCCATCCCCCCATATTTCCCCAATTTTCCCAAAACAAATGGAGATGGGGACGTGGGGAATTGGAGCCCCGGGGGAAAATGTGCATCTCTAGATGTGGGTCATGGGTGGGGTGTCATTTGAAGGCAAATAACCATTTTTTTTTTTTTTTAAAATTCGTCCCTATAGGATATCTAAAGAGACGAAAATTTATCTAATGGGACGCAATATTTCGTCCCTATAGATTGTCAAAGGGGATGAAAAAAATCGTCTCTATAGGATATCTAAAGGGATGAAATATTTCGTCCCTATAGGTTGTCAAAAGGGTCGAACAAAAATAGTCCCTACAAGTAGTCTATTGGGACGAATAATTTCGTCCTTATACATTATCAATTGAGACGAACAAAAATAGTCCCTATAGGTAGTTTTAAGGGACGAATTTCAATTTTCATCCCAAAGAACCTATTGCGACCCACTTGAGGTGACATATTTACAGACCTATTGGGACGAAAAAAAAAAAATGTCCCAATAGCCTTTTTTCTGTTTTTTGTTTTTTGTTTTTTTTTTTTGTTGTTGTAGTGATACCTCCTAAATCTGTGAGGTAGGCTTGCTGACAAGCTGCTTCTTTCAGCGAGTTAGTAGCTCTCCGAAGTGGATTTGTTAAGATCTTTGCAATTAATGTTGTATTAATGGGCCGTCTGGCTTTGTTAGTCTTGATAACCGCACTTTCAATATTAACCCTTCAAAAACATTCTAACGGCTCAATGGTGGGACATTAATGAGGGGTTATTTTTCCTTGTTTTGACTTCTGATCATGACAGGTGTTATGCTGTGATTTGTTGGGAAGTCTTCATTTTTCACGCTTTTTTTCCTTAATGGCAACGTTTCAACCAAACGACACACCCTTTAGGTTTTCCTTTCTTTCTTCAAACTCTAAAAATATCGGTGCCATATATTCTTACTTCTTTCACCCAAATTTCTACTAATATTTTCTTGACCTATCTCTACAATCCCCATGTTTCTTTTCTTCTTTTTTATGTTTTAAAGAAAACTTTTCTAATAGCTAGACGTGAAGTTTTGAGGTTGGACTCTTAAGAAGTTGTAGAGCCTAAGTCAACGAAGTTTGTTAGGGCCATTATACACTCCTGGTTCTTCTTGTCCATTTGACTCAGTTGAATAGGGTCAATTGTAATGATGACCTGACTGCCTACTTCTATCGCTTTGAACTTCTTGTAGCGGTCGAGTTGCTTCTTTACGATGGTTAGGCGCTGTGTAACCATCCTCCAAATGTGGAGGCAATCTATGGGCACCATGCTATGTTGTGGAGTCACTTTGCCTCTCCAGCCTTTTATTTCACAATTCTTGGGGCAAGCGAGGCTTTCACCTTGTCATTTATCGCCCACATACTATCACATTTGGATATGCATGTGTGTGCTTTAGAGGTCAAACGGCCTTCAACCCCTACTTTCCACGAGATCTTGTGTTTCTACCAAGTGCAACCTGTTGAGGGTGGAATCTTTCACCTTGTGGCTACCTCTAAGAGAGAGTGGCTAGCGGGCACACAAACTTCAAGTTCCATTGAGTGGGATTCTTCTAGGAGAGGGGGAGAGCTTATCTGGGGAGTCCCTTCTATAGGGAAAAATAACAATTTTGAAAATAAATGTATTTGCGAAGCTTAAAAAAGAAAATTTCAAAACATCGCTAGATCGTATTTTAAACATAATGCAAACTGAATTAATTCAGAGATTACCTGTTAGGATTTTGAGTTATGTTGGCGTTATTCTATATCAAAATGACATTTCCTTTGTATTGATTAGTTGTCTAGGTTTCACGGTTTATCAAGCTTCAAGAACGTTGGATAACACATCAAGTAAAGTGAAGCCTTCAAGAGGAGAAAACATCAAAGGTATACTTAAACCTCTATCTTCTTGTAAGACATTTGGGCACACACTCCTTGCATTCATATGTGTCCCTACATCATTGTGCTCATTTGGTATTACACATTCACACACTTACCATTGTATGCATATGCATTAGATTTAAATTGACAAATTTTGTATAATGCATGTTCTATGACTATATCTAGGAAATGGCATATTTGTGTGTTCATGTGTTTGTTTTTTTGTGTTTTTGCAATTTTGAACTTGAATATATTTTCATATTATTCCTTATTGAGTTCTAGTCGTTTCGGTTACTCATTCATTAGTTTTCGAGCTTTGAGTAGGAAGTTATGAAACTTTTCGTTCACTTACACTGCATTGTCTTCGTCTTCGTCTATTGAGTTGAATTCATAACCGTTTGTCAAAGTTTCATAGTTGTCCTTATGTGTGAGGGAGTCGCGATTCATAATCCGAAGACGGATTCAAATTCAGAGTTTTGAGGCCGGAATACGGCTGATGAATGCGAGATGAGCACAAGGGAGGCAAAGAATGGCCAAGAGGCCATTTTGGCTCTTTCCTGTGAGGGCACGTGAGCCTCACGACACCCTCATGGGAGTACCACCTTTTTGCCCCCATGAGGCTCATGCGCCTCCACGAGGTGGCAGCCCATGAATGGCCATCGAAATTGCTCTCTCTCTCTTTCTCTCTCTCTCTCTCTCTCTCTCTCTCTATCTATCTATCTATTAACTCTCTCTCTCTTTCTATTAAATAGTCTCCTTTCCCTCCCATTTTATTTGAAGAAGAAAATTTGAAAAGACAAAGAGCCACTATAAGAATAATTGCTATTCTTGATAGTTAAAAACCGTTATGAAAGGGTTTTAATGACGGTTTTGTATGTGTTGTTAAATGCATTGTAATAAAAAGTTTATCACGGTTTTTTAGTTTATGACGATTTTTAAAGACTATCATAAATCAATAATAGTTTTTGTTCATGATATATTCTTGACAATTTACAAACGTTATTATTTTATAATGGAGTAAAACCAACAATGACAATTGACTTCCAAATACTTATTAAGAAGAGATTATATATTTATTTATTACGAGGAGATCTAGCTTTATTTTTGGTAAATTTATAATAGTAAAGATCTCATTTATTAGGAAAGAAAGTGATTCTAGTAATCAAATTAATTCTTTTGCTTTTTGACCCACAATCAATGTTTAATTCCTTAATTATTTGATTGTATTGATTTTGTGTAATTTATTACTTGCCTATCATTAGAATCATATCAATATTTTTTTTTCTATATTTGCACATCTTGTATAAATTTTCAATTGCAATATCAATGAATAAAATCGATAATCTTTTATTTCTTGGCCTTTGTACAATTAAAATAAAAAAAACTACTAACATCATAATCAAAATATACAAAAATCTATCACAAAAATTAACCCTAAAATACAAACCATTCTTCTCAAAAACTATTTAAAAGTATATACAAATTTTCTTTGTTCATCTTCCTCAAGACTTCCTTTTG